>JANZXR010000008.1:35310189-35344726 GCA_027575705.1 Erythroxylum echinodendron
TAATATCCGTCGCTAAATATGGAAGAAATTCATCCCGGCAAATTTTGCGATGGAATGTAGCGACGGTATAAGATGTTTGTCGGTAAATTTGGCAACGGTATATGATATCCGTCGGTAAAAAGGCAGGAATTATTGGAGGAATAAAAAAAATTTGAGTTTACCAACGGAAATTTCTGTCGGTAAAAATGCGGGAATTGTTGGCAGAATTAAAAAATTTTGAGTTTACCAACGGAAATGTCCGTCGGTAAATTCCGTCGATAAATTTTCTTTAAATTTAAACTCACCGAGCGTCCCCCCTCCCCAACCTGCATCTTCTTCTTCCTTCTTTCTGCTGGGCCTTCTTCTTCCTTCTTATTGCTGCATCTCCTCTCCGGTTTCTCTGTTGTGGACTCCTCTTATGCTCATCCGCGTTGTCTTTCCAGCCATTGTCATCTTGTCCTTTAGTAGAGGTATATTTGCAACTACTTTCATGTATTTTCTTGTATATTGGATGAAAGTTAATTTGTGTATTTGATTACTTTCATTTATTTTTGCATTTTGCGATTGAAAAATAACTTTAAGGTATAAATGTTAGTGATAAAAGGGATAATACATAATTTTAGTTGTGAAGTTGGGATGAATTTCTTATGCATGTAAGGTGTTTGATGAAATATCTCCAACTATCGTCGTCGTGTCTCCGGCTTCCGTCACCGTGTCTTCAGCTACCGTCATCTCTACTTTGGTTGAGGTATTTTTCCACTGTAATATCATGAAATAAAATTTATTGACGGTATTGACAATATATTATTAAAAAAATTCTGATCAATTTACCGACAGAAACATGTAAACCGTTGGTAAATTTACAGACGGAAAAATGTAAATCGTTGACAAATTTACCGACGGAAAATAATTTTCTATAGGTAAATTTACCAACGGAAAAATGTAAATCGTTGATAAATTTACCGACGGAAAATAATTTTCTGTTGGTAAATTTACAGACGGAAAATTATATTCCGTTGGTAAATTTACCAACAGAAAATTATTTTCCGTTGGTATTTATTAGCTACGGCCGTTTCTACGACACCTTTGTCCGTTGGTAAAGTCCGTTGCTAATATTACATACCGACAGAAAGTTAATATTTTTCGTCGGTAATTTCCGTCACAAAACGACGTTTTTCTTGTAGTGATCATGGGTTTGCAACTTATATACTGTCCTAGGGGTTTATTATGTAAGGAATTTGTCTTGTCTATAAAACGTAATAATTCCTTATATTAATACTAAGTTTGCATCAATCACATTAAAGTTGAAGTGTTAATCGATCAAATTAATGACCTAAAATTGATTTCAAAATGTACGTTGCATTGTTTACACCTGTGAATCAAGAAAACGAGTTCTCGCTGTGATTCCTAGACTCATAGAATTTTTCACCGATAAGCCTTACGGGAGCTACATCATGGGTTTCCAGCCTATATACCATCCTAGGGATTTATTATGCATCAAATCATCCATAACATCTCAAACTCATTCCACATACAATAAATTCTTATGTAATCATATATCTTCTCACCAATGATTCAAACATGACCCAAATATAAATAGTTAGACTATTAAAGAAGAACATAAAAACTGATCAAATGACTATGTTATTGGACCTAGCACACATATATCCTATGGAATATTAGATGAAACTAATACAAAATTGATGAAATAATACCAGGAAATTTTCTTGGTTTTCTTAATGGAATAAGCTTTGCTCCAATTGTTAATGCAATGGGAGGTCCAATTATAAATCTCTAATCTTCTATTCCTGAAAAAGGAATTTAAATCATATAATATGAAACGAACTAACATCTTGAAGTTGAATCAATGAGCCTATCTATATAGTGAATGATGTAGGTTTTGAGAAAGCTATCACCAAAGAAACGTGAAATTATATATTTTCATTCAAAATAGAAGTTGTTGAAAATCACGATTCACAAAAATGAATTATGAGCGTTACACTAAAAAGCTTGATTTTATCATTTGTGTGACTGTCGCTTGAAATTTATTATTAGAACTTTTATAATGATGACTAACTTATGAAAGAGATTCGTTAAATGTATGCAATGAAGGATAATAAAAATTATTAATGTGTTTTTTATTTATAATTGCTTGATTTGACATAACTTTTGCAGTATATAGGTAAAAGGATGTGCTTTTTTTCTAATGAGTGGATACTATAATGAGTGATTTCACTTCAACACTCACTTTTGATGTATTGAAGAAGAACATAGAGATAACAACAATAACAATGGCAGTGAAAATGATAGAATTTGGTGAATATGAATACAAGAACCTAAAACTTGTCAGAGTTGTGCTTATCTTCTAGTTTTCCATTTGGTATGTAATTGCTCTTATTCTGAAGCTAAATATGGTATATTTGAAGCATGTTCAAGTGCTTAAAGAGATGTAAATTTTAATGTGAATATTATTATAATAACTTGAACAAATGTATTTTACTGTTGCATATATTAACCAAACTTTGATTAGCGGACATGTTCAAGTGTTTAAAGAAATGGTTTACATAATAAATATTTTAGATAAAATCCGGTAATAATAAAATTTTCAATGCTACAATAAGAAAAACATTGCTTTCAAAAACAACACATTTGAATATTACCTAGATTTAATTAAAGTAGGAGTTAATATTGTCTTATGTCAATTTTTGGTAAGTATATTATCTAAGCTAATTTTAAAAGACAAGATGATAATATACCAACATCTATTGTTTGTTTTGTGTGTCTTTAAGAAAGCTCTATTTGTAAGTTTCAAATATCATACCTTAATATATATCATACCATAACTCCAAACATTCAACACAACTCCTATGAATAAAAAATAATATCACTCATAACAAATAAGTAATACTTTCAATTTATAATGAGAATAACATGTTTAAGTATAGTGAGCACTATGCATCAACACATACGATACTATAACTCCGAGCATTCAATACAACTCCTATGAATAAAAAAAATTACCATTGCTCATAACATATAAGTAATTCATTCCCTTTATTATGGGAATAACAGTTTGAGTATAATGAATAAATGAATGCCTCAGTATAACATTTGAATGTATAGCCAAACATGAATATCCTCTACTTCATTCAAATATAAGTCTTCATTGATCATCCCCATTTAGTGATGCACTATCTTCATTATCACTGATAATAATACAATAATACCCATTTTTTGTCCATTCCTTATTGCCAAATACGGCGTATACATGATAATACAGGGTTGTGCATTATCATAATTATTTCAAACTCATAATCTACTTTACGTAACAATATAAAATGAAATGTTTGTTTTAATAGATATTTCATCAAACAATTTATAGGCAACTCCAATCATCTCAAACTAATGACAAAACAACTGCATTTGTTCATTATTTACCAACAACAATACATTTAAACAACAAATAAACCAACAATTCAACCAAAAAATGCATAAACAAATAATCCAAACAAAATCCAGCCACCCCTGATAGTCATACATATAAGCATCCAAAACCTTCATTTTTTGGAGATAAAATAAACCCAATAGATTTTTTTACCTAAAAATGATGAACGATGGACCAAAAATGAAGCAAAAATTGAGGGTGGAAGCACTATAAGAAGAGAACCGATGGCGTTAATAGAAAGAGAGAAAAATAGCAGAGGGGAGTCTCATTAACTCTGTTGATAAAACGATGTCGTTTGGATTAAAACGAAATAACGTTGTTTTATTTTATAACAATTCGAAAGTTACTGACAGAATTGTGGCCTCGTCGCTATTCAAGATGCTAATTTTCCAGCCAGCTATTGTCACCTAATTTTGCGACGGACTTTCGTGTTCCGTCACTATAATATGTCGAAAAACTCACGGGAATATTTTTCCTCCATATTTACCGGTGAAAGTTTTGGCAGTCAGAAAAACAAAATTTTTCATCAACTTTGCTGACGGATAGTCCATTTTTGTCGCTAATTTATGACGAAATGTATTTCACCGGTAATTTTCTGTCGATAATTTGTTATTTTCTTATAATGAAATCTTTAAAGGAGTTTAGAAAATCATCATCAAACCCAAATCCGTCACTATCAAATCCATCTCATACATTCAAAAGAAAGAATAACAAGGATGAAATGAAAATGTCACTTGGAAGGGTCAGGATGGACTGGGAAGACAGCAACAACAACAGCCTTCTTCTTCCCTCTTCCTCTCTCCTCTTCTTCTCCTTCCTTGGATCTTTCTCAATGTAGCAAAATGGAGGCTCTCTTTATAGGTCATTTCTCTTCTTTTTTGTAGTCTTTTCTTATTAAGGTAAAAAGTAGGTTTTACCTGGGCCCAAAAGTCCTAAATAACTAGTAAAAATTTAAGTTCTGGAGGCTTGTCTGCATCTATCCTTGAGCAAATCGCAATTGTGGCCCCCCAACCCATGATCGTGGCTTGCTAAAAAGGTCTCTGTCACACGATTGCGGCCTTGGGTCCTTCACCGGGCTTCCTCCAAATCTTCTTTGTTCTTCAATATCTGATCTTAAACAATAGCAAATACATCAAGGAGCCTCAAAAACACAAAATTAAAGCTCAATAACATGCTCTAACCCACATAACACTCAACACACAAATATCTAACTAACTAACACAATTCTAAACCTAAACATGCACGAATCAATTAATTAACAAATAAAAATATACTAAAATGTCTATTAAAACATCATGCAACGTACAACTATCAATATCCCCAGTTATTGCTTTAGTGTGTTTGTGCTTTGTTTTTTTTTTGTTTTTGCTTATCCTCAAGCAAAAACAAAACAAACAAAACACAATCACAACAAACAATAACACATACTTATGCAATAATGGTACAATGGCATTGAACTTTACAAAACAAATTTAACTACAAACACAATCCTTCAAGTTGTTCTAACTTATTAACCTATGAAATCTGTATCTAAGTATTTTAGACTAAATATATATACTAATCAAGACCTTAATGTCAATTCGTTCACCCTCATCACTTGCACACACACATTGGTAATTAGTTCGTCAATCAAAATTTTAACTATCCTTAAGTAGCTTTTCATAAAAAGTTATGCTATTTACAAAGATCAGTAGGATTTTTTAAACAATGAACTATTTTTGTTAATTTTTATTAACATAAACCTAGCCTTTTAACGCGAAGGCAAATATTTATAATAAATGTCCCCCAGTTATTCAACTAGATTACATTCTCAACTGGCCACTAGCTCTATTGATAACCCGATTTGTTTCAAAAAGGGCTAGGAGAATAGTTATTTATTAACCAAAAACACACTCTTTTCTATATATATATATATATATATATATATATTCTTCTCTACCTCATTTTTTTAACTAATTAGTCTCATGAAAAGATACTAACGATCCTACTTATTCGTTTGACCTAAAATTATAAATTAATGTGCCAAATTTCTAGGGTGAATGAAGTAATATCATATCCTAACTAACATGGATATTTATCCTAAGTTTAGATTTGACAAATCAGAGAGTGATTGAACCTCAATTTTAAGTTTAGATTTGACAAATCAGAGAGTGATTGAACCTCAATTTTCCAACTTCTTGACTTCTGGTATCTTAAAATGGCCCAGGTAACTTTTGCTGGGCCATAATAGAAGGAGCTATATCTATCAATAGGATGGGGTCTAATGAGTAACATTTATCCGTATTTGCAACAAAGTATTATGTAACAAGAAATAAGCTATATAAACAAGGTTATCATCTAAAAACATGTTTTAGCCGACAAAACCTGAAAGATGAAAGTAAATTCCTGCTCTTAACACGAATTCGATTCCGTGCAACTATAATTATAGCTTAAAGCTCCTATTATATAATCTACTCAGGTTTGATAAGTATTTGACTTTGATAAGACTAAAACTTCTTAGTCTACTTCTTGTTCATTCAATTAATAATTTTCATATTTTATTTTCAGAAGTTAAATTAAGTGCTGTAGCTTTGCTTCTCTACTAAGAAATGTGATTAGTAAGGAGGATTCCTTTATTCAAACAGACTACGATAGTAAGCACATAAACCAACAAGGGAAAGAACAAGAACAAGAGATTTATTGAAACTACAGACATATACTTCAATGGCTTTTTATTTGGAAGCAGCTCTTACATCTTTTTCAATGAGAGTTTTCATATGAGCAAGGTGTTTCTCTCTTGGAGGCACGCATGACTTGACCACATCTATATCGAGCAGCCTTCCAATCCAATTGCAAACAACTGGGAATTTCTCTTCAGTGAGGAACTTCACTCCCAAGACTTCAAGCTTCACGTGAAACCAGTAGGTAACAGAAAACGCAACAATGTCTAGGTACCCAATAGTCTCACCTCCAAAGAACTCCTTTCCTTTAAGTTCGTTCTCAAGAATCTTCATCTGTTCACCAGCTTCTTCTATGATCTTTAGTAGCTCTTCGTCTCTCGCGCCGCGGGCTTTCTTTAGTGTTTGCAGGATCTGTGTATAATAAGCACGCATCGATATAAAAAAAAAAATTGAGACTGGTTTTGTTTGATTTGAAACAAGTTGGTAACAATATGAAGATACATGAATTCCTGAATTCACCTTTTCGTCAACAACTTTAGCCCAGAAACGAGCTATGGCTCTGTCATAAGGGTGATTGGGCAAGATGGGATGATCTTTCCAGGTCTCATCGATGTACTCAAGAATGACAAGAGATTCTGCAACTGGTTTTCCATTGTGCACGAAGACAGGGATTTTCTTGTGAACTGGGTTATACTTGAGAAGCAAAGCACTCTTGTTTGATAGGTCTTCCTCTATGTATTCGTACTGTATAGCCTTCAGTTTCAGAGCTATCTCTATTCTGCCAGTCAAAGGACTAGACCAAGTCCCCAATAGCTTCGCCTCTTCAACCATTGCAATTTCGCTTGGATCTTAACACTTGCATCTTAGGACCTTGAGATGTGCCTTTTATAGGCAAGGGAAGAGTACCAGGTCAGGTTTCTGTACTTTTTGGGCAAGGGAAGACTGAAGAGCCTATTTTCTTAAAAAAAAAAAACAAAGAGCATATTTTCGTGTAATTATTTGAGCGGAATGAATCAACGTCAGCAGTTTCCATATGACTTTTGTTTTACTTTTGGAGATTACTAGACATCACAACGTCACTGAGGAGATAAATACACGTCAAATCGTCCTTCAACTTTATTCTATAAAATCATATGTTTATATAAATTTATATAAATATATCGATAAAATTTATTAAAATATGATAAAAATATCATAATTGATATAAAAAATTTAATCCCAAATTAACAACAAAATTGAGAGTTTTGACCAAATTCCTCTGTACTCCTTAGGGAAAGTGAATATTTGCCGAGCCACTAGATAAAATTATTGACAATATTTCTTTTTCTTAGTTTATCTATTGAAACAATCACTTAATCGTATATTTATTGTATAATTATTGTTTTATATATATTTAATTAATTAACTTGTAAAATAAAATTTATAAGATAAATATAATTTTTAATTAAAATTATAGTAAGATAATAATCATAACTATGAGATTTATATTACAATTATATATAATCCTATGTGGTTTGTAATCATGTTTTAAAATTAAAAAATAAAGCATAAAAATTGTCATTCAGATATATTTATTTTTGAAGTAAATTCGATCTCATAAATTGAATATGGAGCTATATAAATAAATATGTGATTAATCAGTAAAAAAAGTCTACTTAAATAACTCAACATGAGAATTTTATATAAAATAATATTTATGTGTCTATAAAAATATTTATTTTATTGACCGTATAAGTGATCTTTTAATTAGGTTCTCTAAAAATATCTTATATAAGAATATCAATATTTTAGTAATACTTAAGATTTGTCTTAGTTCAAAAATAATTCAATTAGTTATCATTGAATATTACATAAGTTATACGAGGATAGTTAAGTCATTAATACATAATCCATTACTTGAAAGTAATCAAGAGGGTATTCTTTTATTCTTGATTAATATTGATTTAAGAAGTCTAAGAAATTGAAGGGCATTTAGTCTCTTTCTTACTTGTGTTTCTATTTTCTATTTTTCACCTAATTCTATTGAAATTCATGTTGTGAATTCTTCACAACTGTTTTGGTGCAAGAACATATGATAGTTCTCTTAGTAGTAAGATGGTGATGATATGCTTTTAGTGACATACGACGGTTATTATTGTTATAGATGTATGTGGTAGTTCATGTGGCATGAACTCGATGATACTGCTATGAATATAGCTAGCTATTTTTTCCGGACATATGGCTTAAAAAAAAAGGAAACAGATGTTCTGTTCCCTTTGTCTTGTGCCATCCTATGCCCAAGCCATCTCAATCATTTGTTACAGCAAATTAGATGGATAAAATTGCTTGGGATCAGAGAGCACAATGTTAAAGGAATAGACGATCTCCCTCCTAGTAAAGACATACCACTTCCCTATATGTGGTGGTTGTTTGTTCTTGTCTTAGCGATGGAAGTTACTAGTATGACAACATAAGATGTCGATTGGTACTTAGGTTAGGTGGCAAATGAAGGCTAAAGTTCTTAAAGAAGAAAAACCTTGTTTGGTTACTAGGTTGTGGTAACCTAAAACTTGAAAATTAAGATTATTTGATTTTTGGTTAGTGTAATATAAAAATGGAATATGGTTTGTTTGGTTTTTGGGTTAAGTGCGGAAGGCGGAAGAAAGAAATATTCATTTCTTTCTATACAATAATTAGGAATAAGAAGATTTAATCAGAAATATCGACAGATTTTTTTTGAAGTCCAAAGAAATATATGGTATAAAAAAATATAAAGAAATGGGCTTTTCACAATTTTCTTTTGATCATACGTTGATCATACAGAATTACCAACAAATTTTTTTTCTTTTTAAAAACTTGATATGGATAAATCCACAGATCTAATATGTAGTTTGAATATAGTTATTATATTTTATTTCAAACTTGAATAAGACAAACCTATTTTTTAGTCAAGGTTAAAACTTTAAATCAATTTCAAAATTAAAATAATTATTTAACTTAATTAGATTAAGATTAATAATTAAATTAATTTTTAATTAAAATTTTAAAAATATTTGTATGAAATTAAATTAATTATATGACTGAGCACAAAATTTTGATTTTGAACCAAAAAAAAAACTCTCCTCTCTTTTGTCTTCATTGAATGCTTTGTTTTTTTCTTCTCCACTTAAGTTTCTTTTATATTCAACACCCTATTTGAATTTCCTATCCTAATTAATGATCTTACGTGAGTGTTTTCTTAAATATACCAATTTATGATTCCTTTCCCATTTGGTAATCAAGCTAGGTACCAATTTATGATTACATAAACCAAGTAATGCTTTTTTCACCTTCTTGCTTTTCTCCCCTCTACTGTTGTAGTTCCCCAACCTCATTTCCTTTCTCTCTTTCACCCCTACTAAGCTTAAAACTCTCACTTAAACCTTACTCATAATCTACCTCCAACCTTTTCTGTGGTTTACCACCTTATTTCGTAACTCTTGTACTATAGCCTCTTCCTCACTAGTTGCAGCCACTTTTACATTCTCTATTTCCTGTTCCTCTAAAGCCCCCTATGTTTTTAAACTTGCATTCATTGCTCCCTTAACTTTAGCTCCTTCTTTAATGGATTCTTCAACCTCTATTCCTAGTCTTATGTAACCCCTATAAAGCTCTTGTAGGCCCTATGTTCTTCTCTAAAGCATGTCACTTATATTTCTTGTTTTGCTTTTAACCTTTCCTTTACCTCAACCTTTTCTCCTATATCTTCAGATCTTGCTCCTATAGTTTCCAAAAAAACATGGAACAAGGTAATGAGTGATATCTCCAATTTTAAAAAGTTAAGTCACATATCCCTATCTCCTAGAGACAACACCCATTATTTCTCCTCCAGTTGATGTTCTTAAAGATGATGCATTTAAGTGGTCAAGCATATTAGTAGGACTTTTTTTATTAATATTAGATTTTCTTTTCCTTTTGAGCAATTAATATGCTATAAATAACTTGAAGAAATAAGGTTTAGATGACATCATTCTTGTTTAGATTCTCCGATAAGATCAATATACTAAAAGTAATTAAATCAAGGCTTTGGCATATTAATGGAATTTTAGTCCACTACTAGACATAGCTATCTTGTAAGCTTAGTAAATAACTATAATGAAGATGATATGAGATGTTAGGATCTATAATAAAGTTGAAATGGACTGCCAAAAGGGAGGGGCTCACAAGCTCTTCTATTTAATGATTATTTTATGAAATGTGAGGGGCTTAAACTACCAAAAAAACAGCAGGCCATGCATGATTATATTATGGATTAAAAGCCCTTAATCATTGGTTTTTTGGGGCTAAAAATAAAGGGGCCCTTAATCATTGGTTTTTGGGACAAAAATAAAGGGCCATACTTTTACTAAGAGATTGTGATTATTTAGAATTTAATGACAAACTATTTTAGACCATTCATCTCATTTCATTAGAGAATTGTTATGTCTTTTAAGCATGAAATTCTCAGAATGCCAACTCATATCACTTCGACTAGTTCATGCACGTGAGGCTTTAATTCCATTTATTGAAGGAAGTGATCAATATTAATTTCATATATTCTTCAAAATTTACTTTTCAAAGGAGAAAATTATAGAATGATATGAAAATTTTAGCTTTATCTATCTATAGCCCTTATTAGTGATGGGCGACTTCAACTGTATATTTTTTCTCAAGGGACAGAAGGTTCAAAGTTGCTCGCTAAGCTAATTAATGAGGGTTTCAAATCTTGTCTACGTAACATAGGTGTCACATAACTTATTCTCATAGTTAATTACTTCATTTAGAGAAATGGAGAAGAAAGTAATTCCTTGAATAGGAAAATAAAATAGATAAAGGGCTTGCTAATTCAGATTGGATGTTAGTTTTTCCCAATGTCTTTGTCCTTTCTAATGCTTCTCATGTATCTGATCATTGCCCTCTAAAATTACTATCCCCTTTTTTTGAAAATATCAAAAACTCCTTTTAGGCTCTTCAATTTCCTGTTTAAGATTGAAGGATATGAGTTAACCTTGATTAAAGGTCAATCTACTCTAGTGGTAGGCTACAAAGCCTATAAACTTATTAGGAAGTTATAATTAATAAGGGAAGAGTTAAAAGTGTTACATAACAATCACTATAAGAATGACTTAATCTTTACTGTCCATTCCTCTCGGATTAAACTTCTGTCTGTCTAAGAAAAAAAGTATGTAAATGCTTATGATATATGTCTGAAGTAACTAGAGAAAAACAGGCTACGCAACTATTGTTCTACCTTTGAAGCTTAGAACTTCTTGGCCAAATAGAAAGCTAAAATTTTTTACTAAGAGAAAGTGACTCAAGTTTAATATATTTCTTTATAGCCATCCAAACTAAAGCAAATACTAAAAAAATTTATGGTATTTTTGATGATAATAAGGTGCCTTATTAGGATTAAAATCTTTTTAAGAAAATGGCATTTAATCATTTAAGCTTTTTTGGGCACAAGGTTGGTTGTTCTTGTACACTTCAAAAATTGAATAAATTTATTACCCATACTTAACATAAGATCATATCAAACTTCTTATCTCTTTTAACGCTAATTTGGAAACTCATAAAACCATCTTTAGTACGCACCCTGATGGATTCAATGCCTCCTTCTTTTAAAAGTTCTAGAGCCTATCGAGAGATCAAGTTTAAGTTCCATTAAAGAATTTTTTACTTTAGGGAGCTTGCTTAAGAAATTTAATAAGACTTTCATTGGTCTTATGCCAAAAGTTCCTAAACCTTCCTCCTTCGATAATTGTAAGCCTATTACATACTGCAATATAGTATGCAAAGTTATCTTTGGGATCTTGGATTTGACATTAAAAGCTTTTATTAGTAGATCAATTAATTTATTTTAGTGTGTTTTCATCCCAGGTTATAATATTGGTGACAATATACTAATCTCTCAAGAGTTTTTCTAAATTTGTCACAACAAGATATCCATTTAAAAGTTCTCTATAAAGATTGATCTTCAAGGCCTTTGACACCTTAAGTTGGAAATTCATTCTTTATTGCCTCTCAAGCTTTTGTCTTTCCTCCTAAGTGTATCAAATGGATCTATGTATTTCTACCACATCATATAATGTTCTTGTGAGTGGATAAGCTACATATATGTTTAAACGTGATAAAGAGATCAAAAGAAGTTATCCCATCTCACCTTACATCTTTACGATCTCTATTGAAGTATTAACTAAGCTTCCTTCAAAATTGCTCAAGGCATGCCTTTTACATATTATCATAAATGTAAGAACTTGAAGCTTTTCAACTTATTTATTATTGAGGATTTGATTCTGTTATGTAAAGTTCATAAAGAATTAATAAAGACTCTCATGAAATCCCTCAAAGGCTTCACTGATCTCTTTGGCCTCTCAATCAATAGAAACAAAAGCCAATTTTTTGTTTTATGTTGTACAGGTGATCTAAATCGAGAGTTGGCTATATTATCTAGGCTTCAACTCCATAATGCCTCTTTTAACATTTGGACATTCCCATCTCTACCTCCAGACCATCCTTTAAGGATTATGCCCCTCTTTTTGATTCCATATTAAATAGAATTAATAGCTAAATGAATAAATTCATCTTTTATGCTAGCATGAGTTTGTTAACATGCATGTTTATTAGAACTCACACCTATTCTTATCTCTCAATCTTATTAAGGTAATTGAAAAACTCCTTATAAACTTTCTGTAGGGTGGTTTAACTCTCTTTAAACATGCTCCTAAAGTTAGATGATAGAATGTTTGTCTCCCTAAAAAACCAGGGTGGGCTAGGAATAAAATTCTTTATAACTGCAAATAAGGTGCTCGTGGACAAAGGAATTTGCAGATTATTCAATATCCATGAGATTTGTGGGTCAAATGGATTCATAAGGAATATTTAAAGGGTAATAACTTTAGGATTGTGAAACTTAAGCTTGACACCTCTTAGACTATTAACCAATTGTTGAAACATAGAGAGCCTCTTTCCAAGGAGAAGAAAGCTAAGATTGGCAATGGAAAATCTTCTAGCTTCTGGTTTCATAATTTATCAAACTTGAGTCCCTTATACTTACTTCTAACTTTTCCCTCTAATGATTTTACAAATGTTAAAGTTAAAAGAGTGATCAAGGAAGATAGGTGGTGTTGTGTGTACTAAGGATTGACTCATCTCCTTAATAAGAGACTTAACCTCTCCAAAGAGGATTTCATAATTTGGATTAAACATAATTTAGAAAAATTCACCAACTTCTTAATCAAGTAGGCAAGTTTTATAATTTCTTATCCCTCAACATACCACAAGTGCACGAGTCGTGAGTGTAGTATATGAGGTGTCGATTCTTCGAGGAGTTGGTGAACTAATTAAATTATAAGTTTTTTAAGGCCTAAAGGATAATTAAAATGAAAAGAAAAACTAAACAGAAAAGTAAATAAGCAACTATGGATTGATTGAAAATAAAATTGTAAAATTAACACAAAGAATTCAAAATTGAGCAAAATCAATGAACAATCAAAAATCACACAAGGAAGATTAGTCGATTATGAGAACGAGGTTTATCCTATCATCAAATACTGACATGATTACTTTTGAGTTAATTCGGTATCGGTCTTAGACTTTTGAAGGTAGATTACTCTCTCTCGAGTCATAATATTAAACCCTAAATCATAAATCCTAATTGAATTATGGAATTGACAATCTCTTAATTATAGGAGCATGGTTCTTTGGTTCAATCTCAGCCTGCACCCTAATTAAACATAATTTGATGATTTGTTGCTCTTAAACGTCTCCTAGAAACTATTAATCTTAGGTTAATCTATTAACCCGAGTTTTCCATAAAGTTGTGTTTAATCAAGATACAATCATTAATTAAACCTAGCCACCGAACAAGCTAGGATATGTGACAGGCCCCTATCCTGTAATGACTAGGCAACCTGTCCGACAATTTACAGTAACTCTTCAGTCGATATCCGAGTTAGTTGGAAAGTTCTCGTCAAGCTAAGTCTATTTCTCTTGTTAAGTAAAAGCTTTAACTCACAATAAAAAATGTAGATAGTGGAGTTTTGTTTTTCAGTTTAATAAAAATTTTGGCAGCACAACGACTGTATTTTGACATCCAAAAATTTCAAAGGCCCTGTAAAACTTCAAAAAAGTTCTATTATCACATCAATTTCTTAACTCCAAATTGTGGACTTCAAATCCACTCACATGTAGTCTCAAATAGTTACGTCAAGAAACTTTGAAAAGCTAAAACTGTTGGCGCCTGAAATATTTTTGTTGAGTCAAACCTGATATTTTATGGAATTTGAAATTTTTTCTTAGAATGAATGGTGTTGTTAAACATAGTTTAAATAAATTATGAGGTCATGATAGAATTATTATTAGAGTTTAATTATTTATTCAAGTGTTCGTACGATTTTATTACATTAGTTAATTAGATTAAAGTAGTAGGAATGTACAAGGGCAATTTTGGCATGTCACTGAAGTTTAGAGATCATGAAGCATAAAAGGAAGGGAAAAGATGACTTTTAACACTCATTAAGGGTAGAATTGGAAGAGGAAAAAGTGTGTCGTGTGTATTAGAAGAACAAAAACATGACTAAAGTGGGAAAGAAGTGAAAAATGTGAAAAAGAAAGAGAAAGGAGAGAGAGAGTCGTTCATGAGAGAAAAGAAAGAAGAAGCAAGTTAGGTTTCATCTTTTCTTAGCGTTTAAGAGTGATTTTGAGGTCGTTCAAGAAGAGAAAAAGAAAGAAGAAAAGAGCTTTCATTTGAGCCAAACATCTCTTGGTTTGGTGAAGATTCAAGGTAAGTTTATGTTTAATCCTTTGGATTTTTGGAAGGGTTTTGGTTCATGGAAATACATAGGTTTAAGTATTCTAAAATCAATTTTTAGTGAATATGCTTTTTAGGTTCTCAATTTGTATTCCTATTGTATGGGATTTTTACCAATGTTAAAAGGAATCAAGAGAGGCAAGAGGAGAAAGAGGAGGGCAATTTTTAAGCAAGTTTCTAAGCATGGAATTAAGGTGGGTTATATTTTTATAATTCAATAATAAGCCATTAATGTTTCTTCCAAATAAAGAAAATAAATATTTTTCAATTGTATTATAAATGTGCATTTATTTCTCTTTGAATGCTTTAAGAAAGTGCTATGTTTTTGGTATATGAATATTATGTGGATGATATATGAAAAGAATGAGAAAAAGAAATTTTTTAAAATAAATAGATTACTACGTTTATGAAATCGCTTTTCAAAAAAAGTGACATTTTGGGAAACAAGTTTACAAGTTATGAAATACATGTTATGTAGGTTTGGTTTAGTATTCTGTATGTCAAGTGCACTTTGATTAAAGGCTTCTCCCGCCTGCCCGCAAATAGCATGGAGCTCCTTTAGGGACTCCCTCATGTTTACGGCTACGCGAAAACCACTATGTAAAATTGTGTTAGTTCATTCTATTCACGACTAAACAGGACCATTTCATAGGAATGTGTTAGCTCGTTCTGTTTATGGACCTCCCAAACTATTTTGATGTGCTTATGTGTTGACAAGTTTATCGAATGCATGATTTGGGTTGCTTATAAAGTGTTTGATAAATTAAGAATTTGAAAATATGTATTTCATGATGCATTGTGAATTTTACAATGGTTTTGCTTGTTACCAGTTATAAACTTGTTACCCACGAGCTTTTAAGCTTACCCCTTCCTCCCTATCTCCAGGTGATGAGCAAGAGATCAAGTGATAGAGAGTCAAGGCATCACTCTAAGTTTGCATATTTTTGTAGTTAAGTTAGTTTATGAAAACTCAAGGCTTTAGCCGCATTTCAAGTATCATTCACATATGTATTTTCGTATTTTTAGATTATGAGACCAATAATGTATTTAGGTCTTGAAATTCCCATTATCGCTTTGTAAAACTCTTTTCTTTTGAAGATTAATTAAATATATGTATGTTTTTCTCATGATTTTCCAAGCTTTCGCATTGCATTTTCAAGCATTCATAGGGGTAAAATCTACGTTCTGATTTTAGGGGGAAAACTATATTAATCTAGGCTGATTTAGGTAAATTTGTCTTCTTGTAAGTTGTAGTTTATCCTTTTAGCTTTCCAATGATATAAAGTTTGTAACTTTTAGAGATCAGAGTTGAGAGATATGCTTTTTAAAATTTAGTGATGTTGCACTGGGTGAATGTTGGACACTTTATAGCCTTTTTCTTTACTTGAGTTAATAGAAAAAGAGTACTTTGGTGTGTTGAATTGGGAAGAATTAGTGTGATAAGTTAGAGATGAAATGAAGGTGATAAAGGGACTTAAATGTGTGCTGAATTATTGAAGAAGGTATTGCCATAGTTGATGTTGTATTTGTGTGACCATATGAAGAAATTGAATGTGCATAAGTTTGAATGTTATGTTTTTAGGTTGATAATCAATCATAGGTTATGATTTGCTTGTAAATGATATTGAATTAGAATGGAGGTGAAAATGATGAGCAAAATAAATTAGAAATGATAAATATTCATAAGAGGGGTCATAGGTAACTTATAGGAGTTAGAAATGTGGAATTTGACCAATAAATGTCTGTTGGGAAAACTTGATGTCCTCTGGGCAGACCTTCTCGGATATTCCAGCATTTCAGCTTAGTTCATGTCCATTTGGAGGGAAATTAACGGACATTCTCAAGACAGTTATGAAAATGTGAAATTTTTTGACCCTCTAGATGGCAAAATCTCTCTTCGGGGTCATCATGGAAGTTGTAGAAATCAAAGTTCTCTTCGAAACCATACTTGGATGACCTTGATCCGACATCCATAGTGAAAGTTATGCTTTTTGTCCCAAATCATGTACATTTATAAGTTGTGGGCTTATCAATGTTTTCCTATGATACATTTAGGCTTGAATGGAGCTCGAAATGTACTTAGTTTGTTGTGGAACTAAGAGATAAAATGAGTGATATGTTTAGGGTGACAATTGAGGATATAAACATAAGAATAGATTGTCGTATATCAAGTGCTCAATTATGGATGTTTGGGATGTTATAAGAACCCTACAGAGTGTTACGTTCACGTTTCATGACTCTTGAGTTGGACTCCAAAAATAGGGCCTAATATCCTTTGGTATCAAAGCACGAGTTAGACTCTTGAACCGGGGTCCAACAAAAACAACATCATACATTCCATTTTAAAACCTTTATACACATCCATTCTTTATGCAAATATGCTTTCCAAAACATGTTCAAAGATATGCAATAGTTCTAAAAAAAATGTATAAGGAAAAATAAAAATGCTTACACAGTAGCACTTGACAAAGTTGACTACTCACGAGGTAGAGTCCCTGCTACTGAAGCCCTTCAGTGTACACCTAGGAGGTTTTATTTAAAAACATAAAATAAAGGGTGATCTAAACGAGCTCAGTGAGTGTTATTGGTTTCCAATAAAAACATTTATACAAGCATTAACCTCCGTAAAAGAAAACAATATCTTTTCTTTTCAAGGAATAATTATTGTTCTTACAAAACACATTTTTTTCTTTTCATAAGATCAATGAATATGAAAAACAAAACATATATATTTTATTGAGATTAAGTTCCACTTTTAAAGTATAAAACGATGATAATCAATACTTTCATGAACTTTCTTTTTAAAACATAGCCTATCACTAATTTTCTTTGCCATATGGAACCCTTAGGTGTAAGGCCACAGAGCTGGTTCTGCATCACTTACCCGTACTTGATTAACCTGTATATACTGATTGCTATGAAGTTGGTTCTGCATCGCTTACTCATAATGACACTAACACTATATATAAATCAGTGGTTATGTAGCTAGTTCTGCATCGCTTAACTGTAACAGTGCTAGCACAATATATACTCCACACGTGCAGAGGGTGACTCACAGGATATATTGACAGACACAACACCGCCTATGTTAGTGGCAGATACCCCCCAAACAATGCCATGCATGTTAGGACATACTCTGATCGATATAATCATATGTATAGAGACCTAATTGTGTACCATACCCTAAATCACAATTAATACATGAGCCCTCCTCATTTAAATGCCAATTAAAAAACATATTCAAAATCCATTTCTATGCCAAATCAAAGCATTTGCAAATTCCAATTCAATCTCAATTCAAACCATATGTAAATTTCAATTCAATGTCAATTCAAAGCATGTGTACATCTCATTAGTTTCCAAGTGTATCCAAAACTCAATTCAATGCTAAATTGAAGCATATATAAACCTCGTGAAGATTAACTTTTAAATTTAAGTAGCAGCACTAATAATGGAATTATTCGTAAACATACTTTTCATAGTAAGGTAAAAACAATGTTACCACCCTCCTGTGTTCGTTGCCTTTCCTTTATTTGTCCCGAGTCTATGGTGATGAGAAAATTTTATGGTCTTACTCAGCTATGAGGGAGACCCTTGAAGGGTTCCTAAAACCTGCCAAGTATATCCATAACTTACTACCTTATATTACAAATTTTTTTAGAAAGGGCTTAACCAAAATCTTAGCATTTTTAAGATTAAATTTCTGTTTTCTTTTCGTTCAACCATTGAACAACCATTGAACATTGAACAACCATTGAACAACTTGCATGATTTACATATATTATGTTATTCCCATTTAAATAATGTACATAGTTTATACCTACTGTTTTCGTTACATTGAACCATTAAACTATGTACAACATACATGCTACCATTGAACAACCATTAAGCCAAATATATAGAATCTACATGCTGACAATTAATGCCCATTGAATAACATAAATAACATATGGATGTACAAGCTATTTTCCCTTGCATTTACCATGTTTTTTCTCTCTTCATTTAACCATGCTTCCACTTTTTCCTTAATTTTCACATATCAAATGTTCAAATTAGGCTCTGAAGTCTTCTCAACATTTGTTTCCCTATGTCTTTAGTTTCTATATCATCAAAAATCATGTAATTTTACCTTATAAATTATGAAACACGTACCAAATATCACAAGCTGCTTTAGCACAGGGACAATATCAAGTTACCATAATCAATCTCAATTTTCAATATCATTCAGCGAGAATTAGGTCTAGATCTCTTCTAGATATTTTTTAGTACTATGTCTTAGGTTTCATTTACAGTTGGAATCACCTAAGTTGGAGTTCAGTAGACTAAGTTATGGCCAGAACACTAGGACTTTTCGAGGAAACTGAGAATCCTAATATAGAATTTCACTAAACATAGTTAGGAAAACTCACCACTTTCTTCAAATCATGCTCAAACATTCACACAATTCATAAGGAAATTTATGCTTCTAGCTTAAGCATTCACATGACCAACTAAAGAGGATGGACAAGAGTGGTTTAACATACGTAAAATCAGACGGTAGTGCGTTGTCAACGACTTCTAGCTTAAACGCCATGCTGAATTTATTTCCTAAAGGTGGTAATTTGGAAGACCTATATGTGACGGGAGCAACTACAACTTTTTCATCATCAATTCTGGTCCAAAAGAGAGCTAGAGTTTAGGTGGAATGAACATGGAGCAGCTCCCATAATTTTTTTTACTAGCTACACATTGAAAAGGGTTGTCCACACATTACAAGCTTAACTTCCGATAGTTATCCATTGTTTTATCCCTTACCATCTTTATTTAATTAAGCCATTAATCCCTTGTAACATCTACAACAATACTTTTCTCCCATATATAACAAGTTTTTCTGATTTTGTCTCACCAGAATGACATATGTCCACACCAAGAAATTGTCTCTCATGTAAAGAATTTTATGTCCTTCACATCTACTCCTTTATGAACATGACAATATAAGATTTTCATGCATTCTTGTTCCAAAATAATAAGAACTTCTTCATATACATGACAAATACCACTTAATGCCCATTCACATATACATGTATTATTTCTTGTCTAAAAGAATTAAGTGGCTTAAGAAAAATCTATCCAATTTTAGTAGAAATTTCATGTCCACTTAATAATATGTTACACCTACATATATCAACATATAAGTTTGATCGATTTGCTTTAAGTATCTGTAACTATGACTGATTCTTATGTCCTTATGTTTTAGATGAAGAATACTTCAAATTTACTCCACAATAATTTAAATCAAAGTCAATTTTGATCTATTATAAATCTGTCCGATTGAATTTATTTTTAGTCCACTTCCATACCAGTCAACTCTAATATTTTTTATTATCATTTGGCTTTAATACTTGTCATTCAGGGTTAGGTTCCTAATTCACCTCCTAACGAAAATAAAATTTACATTCACTCGAAAACATCATCCACATAAAATGAAATTTTATAGACACGTGAAAACAAAAGTTTAGGTTTTTACAATACGATCTCTAGATTCAATTCTGCAACCACATTTCGAATTAGGAAGACTAATTAATCAAGGAAAAAACCACGTACAATGTGTCATCTAACCTAGGTTATGTTATCCCTAATCATTACGAACCATTAGTCGGTACAAACAAA
Source organism: Erythroxylum echinodendron (assembly GCA_027575705.1). Classification (NCBI taxonomy): domain Eukaryota; kingdom Viridiplantae; phylum Streptophyta; class Magnoliopsida; order Malpighiales; family Erythroxylaceae; genus Erythroxylum; species Erythroxylum echinodendron. The sequence continues at coordinate 35,330,729 of JANZXR010000008.1, forward strand.
TTTCAACAAAACAATTACGGATTACATTGCATATTCTAGCAGTGGGTTTGTAATAAAATGATCCCATAAATGCATTAAAATTATGTTTTTTCAATACCCAAATCCATACATATTGGATAACAAATCAATTTCTAAGGAAAGAAAAAAACAACAAATACAAGGAAGGAATGCTTAACCGGGTTGTCGATGTTGATATCGCATCTAAACCAGAGTTAAAGTTTACCCCTCCATGAACCTTTTATGGTGGAGAGCTTCCATCACACTCTTCATACTCTTTTGAAGCTCTCTCTCCTTTCAGCCGACAACACCCAGAACTTTCATAAACCTCTCTATCATCACATGTCTATTTATATTAAAAACTAGGGTTTCAAGGAGCATATGTGTGAAAGTCACAACTATGACATGTTATATTATGGGCATGACTTTAAGTCATGGGTGTGACTACTTGACTCACTCCCATGCAAGATAAGTTACGGCCATGACATGTTGTGTTATGGTCATGTGTCATTAGTCACGCCCATGATACTTTGTGTCATGACCATGACTTGCATTATGATGACTTCACTTGATTTTGTATAATGTATGCTCTTCATATTCATGCAATTTTTTGTCTCCTCTTGCTCTAATCCTTCTTCTTATTATTCTATGTACATAAAGGATTATGAATCTTCAGAAAACAGCTTAAATGTAGTGCTTTCCACTCACTTTAGCTCTTTCGCTTCTGAATTGTGCCTAAAACTACATAGGGTCAAAGTGAGTTTCTTAAGCACTTTTCTAGCAATATTCACTAAATATGATTGAATAAATTCATCATCAATTAAGCACATATCAATTTCACCCACACTTAGCTTTTGATCGTGCTCAGGCAAAACATCAAAATTAAGCTCATAGACCTAAAACATTGACTCATTTTCCCTATGTTCCAAGAATACATAATCATAAATAAAGATGAATGACTTTGAAAAATCATAGCAAGAACTTAACATTCCATGCTTTTTCTCATGATTTATCATCATTCAATACCTTTAAAAATCAAGCAATTTAATGGTAGAATTGGAAAATGTGTTTAAACAAGATATGTTTGTGGGTACACTCAATACCATTTATGATCATGTCATTCCATAACTTTGCATATCATTTCAATTCTTCACCACTAAGGCTCACATGCAAAATTATAGATCAAAGGACTTTTCAAGGTTGTAAGTGGGCAACAGTAAGGTGAGATATATTTAGGTCAAATAGAATGAAACCCATTAAGGCTAGTGAAACAGAGTAACACTCAATGTAACATCAAGTTCAAAAACCAACATTCCCTCACAATTATGTACATAAACTATGATGACTGTAAAAATGATGTTTTGTAACTATAACTCAAGCTCTCACACATAAACTATATGAATCATAACTAATCAAAAGGGATCACTCATAAAGATTGATGATAACAATATATTGAACTAAAATGAGTGAACCTTCTAAGACAATGTCTACCTTATATCCAACATAGTCAAATAACTCATTCAATACAACTTTAGGAGGATGCATTAATCATAAACAACTTTTTGACACATTTGCAATTCCTCCTTGATACATTTAATTAAACATTTTCTTTTTTTCTTTCCTTTTTTCTTTTTTCTTCGATTTTTCTCTTTCCTTTTCTTTTTCTTTTACGAAAATTTAAAAAAATTACATCAACATGGGAATTTCAATGACAAGAAATGAAATAATGTCGCAACATTATAACCAACCCGCATATATGTACACCCCACACTTATACTTTTGTAAGTCCTCAAAATCAACAATCAATGAATGCTTCACTAACTTTAAGCCTTAGGTGAGACATTTAGTTAGATTTAAAGCATATAATGTGATTAACATTAAAGAAAGGCTAATAAAGCTTAAGGGGCCTCATTAAAAGGAAAATCATATAATGGGTAGGCTATTTGGCTAATGTAGTTCGGAAAAGCAAAGAATGCCTAATCATTTCCATGTTAATGAATGTGATGAAAATGTAGTCTTGAATAGAACATCAAAGCAAAGTCAAGATGCACATGTTATGAAGGTCACACAGAGACAAAGACAATGAGACTGATATGGTTGTTTCGATCAAATAAGGCTCAAAATCTCATCGGCTTTGTCTACCACTAATCACTACTTTTCTAAAGATAAAGCACATAGACCAATCAGAAAAGTAAAAGTACATGCTAAGTTTCTATGAAATTCTCTAGTCAATTCACACTCTAATCATTACTATATAATCTTAGAAGCAACAGACACCGAGCAATTGTTTGTTTGTTTGTTTTATTCTCTCTCATTTGTAAACACTTAAAACTAGTAAAAATAAACAACTAAAAGCACACATGTATATAAAAACTAATTCTTAAATGTAAAGGAAAAGAAATTTACTTCCCTTGGGTTGCCTCCTAAGAAGCACCTTTGTTTAGTATCACTGGATTGACTCCATACTTTCCTCACGTGACAAAATTATGATCTTCAGGTGTCACATGCATGTGGTTCCTCCACGTGAGTTCTTCAGGATAGGGTCTTGGTTGATAAGATGACTTTTTTAGCACGATCCCTTTCTTTAGATTCTTAATCGATACTGAGTCCATGCTATCGGGAAAGACCTCAAATGTCTCTTCTCCTTTTTCTTCTTCGTTCAATTTCTCTAACCTGCTAGTTAAATTTAAAGAGTCAGTCTCATCAATAATTTGAAACTCAGTATTTACCTCCGAGCTAAAAGATATATCTGTTTCTGCTTCAAGCTCTTTCTCCACCTCTTCGGCATAAGCAATTCCTTGAGTAGTGCACTTAAGACTCTCAAGATCCTCATCACTTTGTAAGGATTCTTTACTAACGTCCATTGGATATAACTCGAGTTGATATGGCTACCCCTCTTCCATTTGTGATTCTAGGTATTCGATCCTCGCTACCATCCTACCCATTGACCTTACCACGTTGTGGAGTTTAGACATTTTATCCTGCCTTAATTGTTATATACTATGTTGAAGTTGCTGCTGTATATCCTATTGGAACTGCTAAAACTATTGTTGTACATCTTGTTGGAATTGTAAAGTATTAGAAATCATAACATTAATCAATTCTTCCAGAGGTGTGAATTGTGATAAGAAACTTCTAGTCTGTACAGGAATTGTTATGCATCCTAGAAACTTTCATAGAAGTAATTGTGTTGATTATCCTACTCATAACTAAAGTTAGGTTGATCAGTCTAACTATTGTTATAGGATTGAGAATAAGTGTTATAAAAGAAATTACTTCTGTCTATGAAAACTTTCTTTTTATTTCTTTTTTATACAAATCACAACCACTAAACAAAAAAAAATGAGGAGACCATGGAATAACTGCAAAGACAACAATTACGAACAAATATATACATAAAGTAATTAAAATAACAAGTAAAAAAAAAACACTGCACTCCCCATCAACGATGTTAAAATTTATAGCGCGTGATAACGCTAGTCAAAATAACCTAGATTATTACTATAGTAGCGGTCAATCCCATAAAGAGTGTATGTAAAGTTTATGAAATAAATTAAAAGGTGTTTACGTTAAGCGGGGTTGGTTGGTTTATCAAACAAGAAAATAAAATGAAGCTAAACTAACAAAAGCAAATTAGAAGAAAACATGCAAAAAATGATAAAAGTGGTGAATCCATTAAGAGTCTGGTTTTTTAGTTCAATCTCGGGCTACACTAGAATTAAAAATATTTCGATGATTTGATGTTCTTAAACCTCTCCTAGAAACTATTAATCTTAGATTAATCTATTAACCTGAGCCTTACCTTGGGTTATGTTTAATCAAGATATGATTATTAATTAAACCTATACACCAAATAACCTAGGATACAATCTCTTAATTTAATTGGGCAACTGAATTATGAATTATAAAAACTAATTGATCAAGGAAACAATCATATATGATGCATCATTTAACCTAGTTTTCGTTATCCCTAATGATTACGAACCATTATTTGCTACAAATGAATTTCAACATAACAATTACAAATTACATTGAATATTCTACCAATGGGTTTGTAATAAAATGATCCAATGAACGCATACCCAAATCCATAAACATTGGACAACATTATCAATTTCTAAAGAGAGAAAGAAACAACAAATACAAAGAAGGAATGCTTAACTGGTTTGTTGACATCGATATCGCCTTCGAACCGGTGTCAGCAAACTACCCCTCCATAAGTCTTTCATGACGCTTCCATCACCCTCTTCATGCTCTCCTAAAGTTGTCTCTCCTTTTAGCTAAAAAACACCCAAAACTTTCATAAATCTCTATCTCGTTATATGTCTATTTATATTAAAAACTAGGATTTCGGGGAGCATATGTGTGAAAGTTAAGGCCAAGACATGTTGTGTCATGGACGTGACTTTAAGTCATGGGTATGGCTACTGAAGTCATGCCCATGCAAGATAAGTCACAACCATGACATGTTGTGTCATATCTATGTATTATTAGTCACACCCATGACACTTTATGTCATGGCCATAACTTGCATTCACATGACTTCACTTGATTTTCTACAATGTATACTCTTCATCTTCATGCATTTTCTTGTTTCATCTTAATCTAATCCTTCTTCTTCTTGGTCCATTGAGACAAATGACTATGAATATTTGGAAAAACAACTCAAATGTAATACTTTTGACTCACTTTAGCTCTTTTGCTTCCAAATTGTGCCTAAGACCATATATGAGTCAAAGTGAATATCTTAAGTACTTTCATAGCAATATTAACTGAGTGTTATTGAATGAATTTATCATCAATTAAGCATTTGTCAATTTTCTCCACACTTAGATTTTGGTCGTCCTCGGGAAAAACATCAAAATTAAGCTCATAGACCCAAAATATTGACTCATTTTCCATATGTTCCAAGAATACATAATCATAAATAAAGATGATTGATTTTTAAAAATCATATCAAGAACTTAACATTCCAAGCTTTTGCTCATGATTTATCATCATTCAATAAATTTAAAAATTGAGCAATTTAATGGTAGACTTGAGAAATATGTTTAAATAAGATATGTTCATGGGCACACTCAACACCATTCATGATCATGTCATTCCACAACTTTGCATATCATTTCATTTCTTTACCACTAACATTCATATGCAAAATTGTGGATCAAAGGACTTTTCAAGGTTGTAATGTGGGCAACCGTAAGGTGAGATGTATTTGGGTCAAGTAGCATAAAAGCCATTAGAGCTAGTGAAACAAAGCAACACTCAATGTGACGTCAAGTGCAAAAACCAACATTCCCTCACAATTGTGTACATCAACTATGATGTCTGCAAAAATGATGTTTCACAATTCAAACTCAAGCTCTCTCACATAAGCCACATGAAGCATAACTAATCAAAAGGGATTACTCAATATACATTGAAATATAACGAGTGAACCTTCCAAGACAACATCTACCTCATATCCAACATACTCAAATAACCCGTTCAAAACAACTTTTGGATGATGTATTAATTATAAACAACTTTTCAACGCATATGCACTTCCTCCTCGATACATTTATTTAAACATTTTTTCTTTTTCTTTTTTTCTTTCTTTCTTTTTCGTTTTCTTTTGTTGTCTTTTCTTTTTCTTTTTTCTTTTTTCTTTTTTCTCTTATGAAAATTAAGAAAAATATATCATGGGAATTTCGATGATGAGACATAAAATAGCATCCCAACATTATAATAATTACATATATATGTACACGCCCATACTTATGCTTTTGTAAATCTATAAACTCAACAATCAACAAATGCTTCACTAGCTTTAAGGCTTATGTGAGACATTTGGTTAGGTTGAATGCATGTAATGTGGTTAATACAAAAGAAAGGCTAATAAAGCTTAAGGAGGCTTATCAAAAAGGAAAATTTTATAATAGATAGGCTATTTGGCTAACGTAGTTCGGAAAATCAAACAATGCCTAATCATTTCCATGTTAATGCATGTGATAAAATTGTTGTCTTGAATAAAAAATCGACGCAAAGTTAGGATGTAAATGTAATATAGGTCATATATAGAAAAAAAAACAATAAGACTAATATAAATATGCCAGTTTAATAAGGCTTAAAATCTCACCGAATTTGTCTACCATTAATCACTACTCTTTTAAAGATAATGCATATAAATCAATCATAAAATTAAAATTACATGCTAATTACATGCTAATTTGCTATGAACTTCTCTAGTCAATTCACACTTTAATCATTACTATATAATCCTAGAAGCAACAGAAAATGAGCAAATGTTTGTTTGTTTGTTTTATTCTTTCTCTCATTTTGATTGAAAACTTAAAACAAGTAAAAGAACACATACATATAAAAACTAATGCATAAATTTAAAGGAAAATAAACTTATTTCCCTTAGGTTGCCTCCCAAAAAGCACCTTTCTTTAGTGTCAGTTGCTCAATACCATACTTTTCTTATGTGACGATATTATGATCTTTAGGTGTCACATATGGTTCTTCCATGTGACGTTTTTCAAAATAGGTCTTGGTTGGTGATCCTACTTAGTCAACACGTTCACTATCTTCAGATTCTCAATCATTACTGAGTCTATGCTATTAGGAAAGATCCCAAATGTCTCTTCACCATTTTCTTTTTCATTCAATTTCTCTAACCTGGTAGGTAAAAGTAAAGAGTCAGTCTTAACAATAATTTGAAACTTAGTATTTACCTCCAAGTTAAAAGATACATCCTTTTTTGCTTTGAGCTCTTTCTCCACTTCCTCGACAAAAGCAATTCCTTAAGTAGTGGACTCAAGGTTCCTAAGCTCCATATCATTTTGTAAGGTTTCCACACTAACATCCATTGGGTATACCTCGGGTTAATATGGTTGCTCCTTTTACATTTGTGATTCTAGGTAGTTGATCCTCACTGCCATCTCAACAATTTGACTTGCTACATTTTCGATTCTAGACATTGTATCCTGCTAGAGTTGTTGTATACCAGCTTCTGTTCTATATCCTGTTGATACTGTTAGAACTATTGTTGTACATCTTGTTGGAATTGTAAAGTATTAGCAATCATAGCATTAATCGATTCTTCCAGAGGTGTACCTGAATAGTGATACAAAACTTCTGGTCTGTACGGGAATTGTTGTGCATCCTGTAAACTGTCATCGAAGTAATTATGTTGATCATCCCACCTATAACTAAAGTTAGATTGATCAATCTAACCTTGGTTATAGGATTGAGAATAAGAGCTATAAAAAAATTTCTTCTGTCTATGATAACTTCCTTTTTTATATGACAAACACGAAATAAAAAAATGAAATGATAAAAAAATAACTGAAAAGAAACCAATTATAAACAAATATATAACAGAACTAATTAAAATCACAAACAAAAATTAAAACATTGCACTATTTAGCAACAGTGCCAAAGTTGACAGCACGTCGTAACGTTAGTCAAAATAAACTAGGCTACTACTATAGTAGTGGTGAGTCTAGGTTGATCCCCCAAAGAGTGTGTGTAAAGTTTATGAAACAAAATTAAATGGTGTTTAGGTTATGGGGGGTTGGTTAGTTTGTCAAGCAATAAAATAAAATAAAGTTAAACTAACAAAAACAAATTAAAGAAAACATTTAAAAATGATGAAAGTGGTGAATTCATTAGGAGTTTAGTTCTTTAGTTCAATCTCGGCCTACACCCTATTAAACATATTTTAATGATTTGTTGTTCTAAACTTCTCCGAGAAACTATTAATTGTAAGTTAATCTATTAACTCGAGTTTTCCCTTAGGTTATGTTTAATCAAGATATGATCGTTAATTAAACCTAGCCACTGAATAACCTAGGATATGATCTCTTGATTCAATTGGGAAATTGCATTAAGAATTAGGAAAATCGATTAATCAAGGCAATAACCACATACGACACGTCATTTAACCTAGGCTATATTATCCCTAATGATTATGAACCATTAGTCGTTACAAATAAATTTCAACTTAACAATTACGGATTACATTAAATATTCTACAATGTGTTTATAACAAAATGATGCAATGAACACATTAAAATCATCTTTTCATAATACTGAAGTCCATACATTTCGGATAACATAATCAATTTCTAAAGATAGAAAGAAATAAGAAATGCAAGGAAAGAATGCTTAACCGGGTTATCATTATCGATATCACCTCCAAACTGATGTTAGAAAGCTACCCCTTTAAGAGTCTTTCACGGTGGAGAGCTTCTATCACCCTCTTTGTGCCCTCTCGAAGCTCTCTCTCCTTTTAGCCTAAAACACCCAAAAATTTCATAAACCTCTCTATTTATGTTAAAAACTAGGATTTTAGGCAACTTATGTATGAAAGTCATAGGTATGACATATTGTGTCACCCATGCAAGATGAGTCACGCCCATGGCATGTTGTTTTATGGTCATGCATCATTCCATAACACTTTGTATGATTGTTGTGACTTGCATTCTTATGACTTCACTTGATTTCCTACAATGTATACTCTTCATCTTCATGTGTTTTCTTATCTCCTCTTGCTCTAATCCTTCTTTTCTTGTTTCATAGAGACAAAGGATTATGAATCTTTGGAAAACAAATCAAATATAATGCTTTTGACTCACTTTAGCTCTTTTTCTTCCGAATTGTGCTTAAAATCACATATGAGTCAAAGTGAGTATCTTAAGCACTTTCCTAGAAATATTTGCTAAGTGTTATTGAATAAATTCATCATCAATTAAGCACATATCAAAGGTAGTTAAGTGATCAATATATGATTTATCACCTTAAATTAATTAGGGTTCCTTATTAGTATTGATTTGAGAAATCCTTAGCTAAAGAACAATGGAACTATCAAAATAAAATAGAAATTTAAAAATAGTTTTCAAATTTCACTAAATGAATCAGTTATTAATATAATAAAACTAATATGATTGAACTCATAGAAAGTAGACATTAATTATATACTCTATGCATAGTTAAGATATTGTATAATAAAAGTATTCAATTATATGAAAATTATGTACAAAAAGGTTAGTCAAAAGTGTTTTGACATTTCTAACATTTAATGTATTGTTAGATGCTAATCTTGATATATGAATATAAATTGTTTAATAAATAATTAAAAATAAATAAAAGAAGTATAATTTATATAATATCAAAAAAAAGTATAGTCAATGGTAACATAAAATGAGGAGTTTGGAGATGCTATGTTCGGAACCTAATGTTTTTGACACTTCTTCGACGCTGGAGCTTGTAATGGTACCCTGGAAACATGATTGGAGATGGTTTTGATTTGCATCTAGTTATTGTGGTTATGGTTATTGGCATTGGTCGTATTGCTTCAAGTTCATGGAATTCTTGCCTACGATTATTACATTCAAGTTGTCAAAGATTGTTAAAATTTTCTAATGTCATGGTCTTCACTAAAAAAGTCATTAGTAGCATAAAGTTTTTGTTGTTATTAGGGTTTCTTATTGTTGTTGTGGCTGACTAATGGCAATACTTTGGCAACTAGAAGTTGATCGCTACTTACATGGATTAGATAAGGAAATGGTTACTTGTAAAACCCATGAAAAAGGAAAACCTAGCAGCCTAACCTTAATGACTAACCCAAACCAGAAAATAATTAAATTGAGGGGTATAAATAGAAGTCAATAGCTGGAAAGTTATACACCAACGAAAATCAACTTGTCTTCTTCATTTTCCTCTCCATTTTTCTAGTTGGTAAGCATATAAATACCCCATCTTTCTTCTGCATGTGAAACTTTTCTCATGTGTTCTTTCATTTTGTTCATTTTGTAGCAAATCGTAAGGAATTTATGGAGGTTAACAACCAAAAATTCCTTAGAAAGGCATAAACTTCATGTAGGTAAAAACTTTTCCAACATTAATTATATGCTTGTGATTTTTACTCATCCTATACTATTTTATAGTTAGATTGTATGTTGTGATTGTTTGGGACAACAAATTAAAGTCATGAAAATAGATAAAAATGGAAAAAAAAGGTGGCTAGAAAATGTTAAAAAAAGAAGAAGTAGGAGAAGAGGAGAAGGTGAGGAAGAAGACAATTTTGGAAAATTGAAGTGGTATTGAGGGACAAAAAAGGAAATATAAAATGTTAAGGATAAAATTCGAATTTAATTCCAAGAAGGGTATTTTGTCTGAATAAAAATAAATGAGGGTAAAATAGGACTTTTAATAGTTAAAGGTATTTTAGTAATTATGGTGGTTAAGTTTAATAAGGCTTTTTTATAATTAAAAATAAACTGGAAAAGGGAATAATGTTGGATTATCAATTCTAATTGGGTGAAAATTTTCTTAAATAAGTATAACAGAATATTTGTAATGTCTAAGTCCAAAGGTCAGACTAAGGAGTAAATTGGACTATTAATTAGTTGAGTCCAAAATAGGTAAGGATGACCGTAGTCTATAATATGAAAATAATGTATGGTTCTTAGAACTAGAATTTTTTATTAATAAATTATTTTATAGAGATTCATATTTTGAATTAGTCATTAATTTAATTAATGATTAATAATTACATTTATGGATTTCTAAATTATATGAATTATGTTTGTTTTATTTCACAAGTCATAAGTCACAATATGCTATGCATCTTGGTAATAAAAAAATGTATTAGAACCTGAGACCTTATTACTGATGGCCAACAATGAAAAAAGATGTAGCAAAGTTTATGTTGAGGTTTTTGACCTGTCAATAGGTCAAGGCGGAACATCAGGCACCAAAGAGGAAATTAAGACCCTTAGTAATTTCGTAATGGAAGTGGGAGAAAATTACAATGGAGAGCGAAGTTAAGTTCGAGATACATTGGTTTATATAAAATTGTATAACATGTGGAGCCGTTAGCTTACAGATTAGCATTACTCCCAGAGTTATCACAGATTTATGATGTGATCTATGTTTCGATGTTAAGACGATACGGATTAATCTTAATCATGTTATATCAAGGCCTACGATTTAAGTTACAAATGATATGACTTATAAAGAGGAGTCATTGGAGATAATGGATGGACAAATTAGGAAATTAATGAGACAAGAGACTCTAATGATCTAGTTTTGTGGAGTCATCATCGTTTTCTAAGAAAGGCCACTTGTGAGGTAGAGGACAAAGTTCGATATTAGTATCCTAATTCGTTTGGATCCTTAGGTTTGTAATTTAATTTTGAGGATGAAATTTTTTTAAGGAGGGAGAACTGTAAAGCCTGTAAAAAAAGGAAAAACCAGTAACCAATATTAACCGTTAACCAAACCCATAAAATAATTAAATATAGGGGTATAAGTAGAAGCCAATAGCTGAAAAATTATACACCAACGATAATTAACTTGTCTTCTTCATTTTCCTTTCCATTTTTCTAGTCAGTAAGTGTGTTTACATCTTCTTCTAAATATGAAACTTTTCTTATATGTTCTAGCATTTTGGTTATTCTGTAGAAAATTTTGAGAAAATTATAGAGGTTAACAACCCAAAATCACTTAGAAAGTTACAGACTTCACATAGGTAAAAACTTTTCCAAGTCATCCTATACTACTTTATAGTTAGATTGTATGTTGTGATTATTTGGGACAATAAATTGAAGTAATAGAAAGTGATAAAATGGAGAAAATAGTTTAGTAATTACGGTGGTTAGGTTTCTAAGGATATTTTTATAATTAAGAATAAACTGGAAAAGGGAATAATGTTAGATAATTAAGTATAATTAAGGTTGAAATTTTCTTAAATAAGTCTAATAGAATTTTTGTAATGTCTAGGTCCTAAGGTCAGATTAAGGAGTAAATTGAACTATCAATTAGTTGAGATTGAAATTCCCGTAATGATAACCATGGATTATACTCTTAGAAAAGTATATTGTTCCTGAAACTTTGAAATTTTTGTTAATAAATTATTTTATAGCTTAATTATATTTTAAATTATTCATTAATTAAATTATTGATTAACAATTACATTTATAGATTTCTATATTATATGAATTGTGTTTATTTTATTTCATAAATAATTAAAAAAGGCACAAGGTATTCATTTTTAAATTTTGTTACGTATTGTGAGGTACATCACTTGTTAAGTTGGCAAAAAATGTGTTAATTAAATAGAGACTAATTGGCAATAGATTATGAATAAATGGTGTAAATAATAAATCTATAGCTTGTTTAGGATAGGTTACATTCGATAGTCATAGATTGATAGGTTATTTAAATATGAACGAGTGATGGCTAGGTATTTATTCGTGGAGCACGTACCAGGACATCCTGAGTCTCAAAGATATCCTGCACTAATGGTTAGGTATTAGAGTGGTACCGTAGTACCAACTTAGATTGAGAAATTGAGATACTCTGTATTGATATTTATACATCTAATTATGTTTTCACTTTATAAGAGATTATGATGATTAGAAATGAGTTGGTAGACTATTGAATGCAAGCATATTACGTTAAACAGGGCCTAGACAATTCAATTAATTATGAAATAAAATAATATTAATCTTAATCATTGCTTTGGTAAAACTTTGGATGTTTGTTAATTGTTCAGATAGGTTGAATAATGTTGTATATTTTAGTATTATATGTATGTTTTAATCATTTGACTAATTTTTTAAATGTATATGTTAAAAAATTTTTATTTTAATGATAGGGTTAGTTACACTTACTGATTGGTAACTCATCCCTTGCTACTATTTCTCTTAGGAAATAAAGAGATTGTCAATAATCTCAGTGCACGTGATTGACAGAGAGGAATTTAGGTGGGACTAGTGGATTAAATTGAATAAAGTTGTTTTTTTGTATATATTTTTTAATATGACAGTTCTGAAGGTTGTATTCACACATAATACTTTTGCGACTGACCAATATAATATTTACGAATTAATTAGAATTTTAGTAATTAATTTTATTCTTTGAAAACAATTTCGGAGTGTCATTGATTGGTGGCCTAGAAGGTGTGACGAATCAGGAATGGCGGAACCTCAGTTCATCAACTTCTTGACTTTGGTATCTTAAAATGGCCCAGATATGTTTTGCTGGGGCGTAATAGAAGCAGCTCCTTTATCAGTAGTATGGGTCTAATAACTTCCGAGTAACATGAAATAAGACAAAGATCATATCAACAAAAAACATGCTTTAGCTGATGAAAAATGAACAGTGAAGGTAAATTCCTGCTATTAACGCGAATTGGATTCCGTGCAACTATAATTAGCTTAAGGCTCCTATCTGTATAATCTAGTAAGGTTTGCAAAGTATTTCACTTTGGTAAGACTAAGACTTTAAGTCTATTTCCTCTTGCTCATTCAATTAATATCAAACAATAATAATAATAATAATAATAAAAGTTCCTATTTGATTTTCAGCAATTAAATTAAGTGCTGTAGTTTTGCCACCTCTACTAGGAAATGTGAATAGGATTACTTTATTCAAACAAACTTCGATTTATTGTTAAAGACAATCTTAGTAGATCAAGAGATTTATTGAAACTACATACATGTACTTCAATGTCTCTTTATTTGGAAGCAGCTCTTGCAACCTCGATTCGAGTTTTAATATGAGCAAGGTGTTTATCTCTTGGAGGCACGCATGATTTGACCACATCTATATCAAGCAGCCTTCCAATCCATTTGCAAACAACTGGGAATTTCTCTTCAGTGAGGAACTTCACTCCCAAGACTTGAAGATGACCTTGAAACCAGTAGGCAACGGAAAACGCAACAATGTCTAGGTACCCAATAGTCTCACCTCCAAAGAACTCCTTTCCTTTAAGTTCGTTCTCAAGAATATTCATTTGCTCACCAGCTTCTTCTATGATCTTTGGCAGCTCTTCGTCTTTCGCGCCGCGAGCTTTCATCACTGATTGCAGGATCTGCATATAATAACCACTCGTCAATATAAAAAAATATTGAGAGTTTTTGTTTTACTGTAAAGGAGTTGCTAAGAACATGAAGATACATGAATTCCTGAATTCACCTTTTCATCAACAAACTTAGCCCAGAAGCGAGC
>JANZXR010000008.1:35378519-35403089 GCA_027575705.1 Erythroxylum echinodendron
AATTATTATTTTTATTAACTGAAGTACATAGTTTTCAATGAATTACTTATTTATAATCTGGATACTAACATATGGCACTATGCTCAAAACCGTAACTGATTTAGTAGCTGTTCTGATGGTTATCTTTTTCTACACTCCTTTTCTTCCCTAGAAGCTTGAAATCCATCTAAACTTGTCAGCTTCCTTCCTGAGTTTCCGACAGTTTCTTAAACATAGATCTTTGCCCAAGTTTAGGGAAGAAAAGCATGTATCATTTTAGGGCTTGAATGATTGAACCACCGCAAGAATCTATAACTTAAATGTTAACATCTTAAAATTTCTTTGTATTGAAGCTGTAATAGGGATTTTCTCACTTTTATCTTCTAAAATCTATTTCCTCAAGATTAACTCTCATAAAGTTGTTTTCTTTTTTTATTGTAGGCTGTTGGATTAAAATTCTACCTACCTGAGGACTTCTTTGATATTAGAGAAACTTGAGGAGCTTAAATTAGGATAATTCAAGTTTAACTAATGTCATTGTTATGCATTTGAGTTGTCAGTGGGACAATTCACAATCATCATGAAGATTTAGGAGATTTTTGGTGGGACGTTTAGAATCTGGATGGGTAGTTTGTGGATATGCAGGTGATTTTTCATATTTCTTATCTTCATCCATGCGGCTTGTTCTATTTATTGCCCTAATGACTTTGAAACTTGTCACTATCCTAATATACAGACTATTCTTTAGCTGAAATTTGCTAGCTATCGAACTTTGAGGATCATTGCTTATCTATGTGATTGTTCATTGTTTGCTGTATTTTGACTTCTTCTTGGCAATATTATAGATACAATGTTTTCCAATAATTAGGAGAGGATAAGAATGGTGATGGAATTGAGAAGGGATAAATATGTCTTTGGTCTTTCTGTCTCAGTTTTCAAATCAAGTATTTTACTATTTCTTTCAATTGAGCCTTCTAACGTTAGTAGCTGTTTCAATCAGGCAACTTCTGTTTGTCATATAAGAATCTAAAAAATGCAATATAGTTACACTTACGATTTCATTATTTTTGGGATTATATATCTTCAACAATCACATGGAAGGTAGCATTATTAAGTCCTTTAGTCAAAACATTTGCTAGTTGATTCCTTGAAGAAATGCAAGGCGTGCAGATAAGACCAACTTCCTCCTTTCTTTTATAAAACAACTATCAATTTTTATATGCTCTTTCCTGTCATTATGCAAAATTATGAGCAATGTTAATTGCTGAGATTCATAACTTTACAGGTTCGTCCCTTTGATTTTCAGATCATTGAGATAACTTTAATTCACAGTAATTCATATAGCCCTTAAGTCATTGCTCCAAATTCAGATTCAACCCACTAACATTTCCACCATAGTTTTGATTAATTACTAGAAAAAATGTTTAAGAGCCAGAAGTTGATTTTCTATTTTGTCTTCACACGGTCTGCATAACTTTCAAGTGTAGGTGCATTATTTATTATAGATATAATTCCTTTTCTTAGACTATTGTGCAAGTAATGTAACACTCGATTAGCTGCTTGTAATCCCTTTTCTTAGGCTACCTTTCAAGCTTGAATTGGCTAATCACACTAAATACTCTATGCCTACCTGAGAATGAGAAAGATAAGTTTTTCTACAAGCTTTTGGTACTTTTCCCTATGTATAATTGTTCTATTTTTGCCTCCCAAAGCTATTGGTTTGATTCAATAGGTATAATTACATTTTGCATCCAAGTTTCTTTTTCTCTTTCAAAGGATCTATCACATATTTTTGTTGTGCAATAGAGATCCCTTATTTTGAGTAGGGGAATTCTATTATAAAAAATGCTTCAAAATGTCAAATTCTTTTATCTGAAATTCCTTTGCATGACAATGTTGTAAGTTGTTTATCTTCTCATAATTTCCTGTGACGAGAGTATCGTACACATACCAGGAAAACTATTAATCCTTTTGTAGCCACGTGCTTAACGAAAAGAGTATGATTCCTTTGGCTCTGTTATCCTTCTCCTTTTATTACTTTTGTGAATATCTCTAACTCAACTCTTGGTGATTGTTTAAATCCATGTAAAGCTTGTCTGAGTCTACAATGATTTATTAATGATTTGCTTTTCTTCAAAGTCTAGTGAAATGCTCATGTAGATTTCTTCTTCGGGGTTTCCATGCAGAAAACGTTCATCCCATCATACTGTTGGCGTTATCAATTAAAACAAGCTACAAAAGACGCTAAAAATCTTATGATGTAATTTTTACCATTTGAACAAATCTCTTGATAATCAATGTCTTGTGTCTGAATATGACCATTAACAACTAATCTTTTTATCTTGTATATGAAACATTAGTCTAGTATTTTTAGGAAATAAAATTCCAGTTACAGCCATGATTCTTGTATTTTTAAAGAATAAAAATCCAGTTACAGTGAACTAGATTCGTTCCTGTTGATTTATCCACAATTTCCTTTATATTATTTCTTTATTTTTAGTGCATCCATTTCTTCTTCCAAAGTATTCTTCCATTCTCTTTTGTGATGGTCGTAGATGTTTTAAGAGACAAAAGATATAAAGGCTTTTTGGTGTATTCTTGTGTACCTTATTTAATAGCAGTAAGGAGCTGAAAATCATTTGATGGTGTTTTAATGGTTGTACATCCAAAGAGGGATCAAAAGTTTACAATGTGATCATTGGCAGGGCTCGAGTTGGTATCTTGAACGTCTTAGGTCTGGAAATGGGACTTCTTTCTTCCATCAATGGAAGAGCGTATGTGGCACACTAAATCATGAGAAAAATGATTTGGAGGATGTGTAGCAATGCAGGACATAACATTGTGGCATTGTTGACACAGCTAAACAAGGGTCCATTCTGTAGAACTCCATTCATAACGAATCTCACTCAAAAATTCAAATCTAAAGAGACACGAAACAACTTTAAGGTGGTTTCACCAGATCATATTCTCCAACTCCAAAAATTAAAGATTATCGGAAGGAAAGAGTAAAAATGTTGAGAGTTATAGAAAAGAATTTTATGATTCAAAATAAAGTATAATTTATGTTTAATGTTGTGTTAATTTTATAGATTAATCATATTATATAATCAAAGAGATCTTTGTATTAAAAAATTATGAAATTTTTTTGCTTTATTTTGTAACTTGTTTGACTGTTATTGATTTTAATTTTAAAATTGATTTGTAATTTGTTGCAAGCCCTATATTACATTAAATAATGAAAATTAAGATTTTGGATTTCTCTATTGTATTAAAGTTTAAGAACTAACAACAAAGAGTTGCCACGAGAGAAGCTACTAGAATCATTATTTTTTTAATTAGACTTAAATTAAATCTAATTGCTTGTTTTGAAAATTTAAGTCTTGTGTTTTTGCTCAAATAACAAAGGTTAATAGGAATTTAAATGCACCAAACGCTCCACCAGTAGTTACACTTGCTTCAACTGTGAACAATAAACCATTTACATTATGATGAATTAAATGGTGAAATAACATAGGAATAATATGAACTTGAAGTGGATTTGGTCTCCTTCTTACTTGTGTTTTTATTTTTCACCTTATTCTATTGCAATTCAAGTTGTGAGTTCTTTATAATTGTTTTGATGTGAAAACATATGACAGTTTCTCTAAGTAGGCAGGCGGTGATGACATGTTATTTTTGAATTACGACAATTATTAGTGTTATAGATGTTTGTGGTGGTTTATGTGGTGTGAACTAGACAATATAACAATGGTTATAACTAGCTATTGATCAATGACATATATCTTAACGAAGCTAGACGATTGCATAATGAAGTCATGCTGCTTCTTAATATGTATTGGTCATTTGCTCTCTTGATGTCAGTGGAAATTAATAGTACAATAACATAAGATGTCGATTAGTGCTTAGGTTATGTTATAAATGATGGCTTAAAAGGCTTCTATGTTCTTAGAGAAGAAAAGCCTTGTTTGGTTACTAGGTTATGGTAATCTAAAACTAGAAAATTAAATTTGATAGTTAGGTTGGTGTAATCTAAAAAGGAATATGGTTTGTTTAGATTTCAGGTTAAGTTAATCTTAAGTTTGTATTTCAAACTTTAATAGAACAAACCTAATTCCTAGTCATAGTTCAAAACTTTAAAACAATTTCAAAATTAAAATAATTATTTAAATTAAATAGATTAAGATTAATAATTAAATTAATTTAAATTTAAATTTAAATTTATTTATGTAAAATTAAAATTAATTATATATTTCAATTTAAATAAAAATAATTAATTTGGTAATGCAAATAAAAGTGAGCATAAAAATTCAATTTGGAGATGGAAAATCATATCCCCTTTCTCTAGTCTTGATTGAATACCTTCTTTGTTTTCTTCTCCATTTGAGTTTGTCTTCTTTTTAAAAACATATTTGAGTTCAAAAACATATTAGGTGGTATTAGAGCTGGTTTACGTTCCTAAGGACATATTGAGAAAAATAATAATAATATGTTCTTATCATATCTAGGATAATTTCAGGAGAGGATACTGTTGGCCTAGAGTCGACTGAGAAATTGATTAACTTGATTCGTGCTCCAAATGTGCCTAATTAGGGGGATGCTTAAATGGATCAAAAAGGAGGAGAAGTGTCAATGCCACCATAAATGATGTAACAGGTTGTTATTGCGGCTCCAACCCGAGATGATTTTGGGGTGGATCATAACTATCAGTGGATTCATAAGATGGGCGCAATGGAGTTTTAAGGTACTACTAATCCTAAAAAGGTTGAGGCATAGTGGGAGCAAATAGAGTTAGTTTTAGACCGTATGGGGTGTACTTTGGAAAGAAGATTGCAGTACAACATTTCATAATTCCAGGGCAATACAATAACTTGGTGGAAGTCAGTGAAGAGATCTTATAAGACATGAGAGATAACTTTACAAGAGCTCTAGAGAGAGTTTAGAGATAAATACACTCCACAGATATATCAGGATCGAAAGAAGATGAAGTTCATGAGTTTGGTTTAGACAGAGGAGATATTAGTTGTAGATTATGAGGCTCACTTTCTAGCTTTGTCTAAGCAAGCATTAGAGGCTGTTATAAACCCAAAAGATAGATGTTACCAGTTTGAGCAGGGTTTGAGGATGGATATTTGCTTAGGTTTGGGAGTTGCTACTTTTTCTTTCAAGAAGTTATTTGAGACTACACTTAGGGTAGAGGATGTGATAGAACAAGGTAGAAGGAGAGGAGAGCTAAACAAGAGACTAGAGAGTCATTATAGAGAGGGGAGTTGATATGTTAAGAGGGGAGATAGTCAATCATGATCTACTATTATAAAGGGATTTAGGACAGTCGATGTCACATCGAATAGGAGTGGTAGTTTAATTAAGAATAAAGTGAAAAGGGGAATAATGATAGATTATTAAGTGTAATTGGGTTAAAAATTTTCTTAAATAATTATAATAGAATTTTTGTAATGTTTAAGTTCGAAGATCAGGTTAAGGAGTAAATTGGACAATCAATTAGTTGAGTCTGAAATTCAGTTAAAGATAACCTTAGAATGTACCCTTAGAATAGTGTATTGTTCTGGAAACTTTTAATTTTTGTTATTAAGAAATTATTTTATAGCGAATCATACTTTGAATTAGTCATTAATTTACATTTATGCATTTCTCAATTATATGAATTGTGTTTATCTTATTTCATAAATAATTATCAAATTAGAAGGTGTTTCACTTTTATATTTTGTTACTATTAAGAGGAGTATCATATTGCATATGCAATTTTTACAATTTTTTATCCCTCAAAATACTACAAGTGCACAAGTCGTGATTGTAGTATATATGGTGTTGATCTTTCGAGGAGTTGGTAAACTAATTGAATTCTAAGTTGTCTAAGGCCTAAAGGATAACTAAAATGAAAAGCAAAACTAACATGAAAGTAAAGAAGTAAGTATGGATTGATTAAAAATGAAATTGTAAAATTAACACAAAGAAATCAAAATTGAGCACCACTAGTGAACAATTAAAAATCATATAAGGAATATTAGCTGATTATGAGAGGGGGGATTTATCCTATCATCAAATGCTAACATGATTACTTTGAGTTAACATAGTATCGGTCTTAGACTTCTGAAGGGTGGATTACTATCTCTTTAGTTATAATCAGTAAACCTTAAATCATAACCCCTAATTGAATTATGAAATTTGCAATCTCTCAATTTAAAAAAGCACACACATCTAGTTAGATCTTAAGCCTTCTAATAGAATATAGGGTCCTTACATGAGATCCCTCTTTGTATAAATTACCAATTTGATTATTTCCTTGATCTAAGAGATTGTTTAACTCTTATTACCTAATCTAATCATTTTGCTATTGGTTCACTCTCTCGATTCCCTCTAATAAAATATCGGGTCCTCACATGATATCTTTCTTCGTATAAATTATCGATTTGATTATTTGCATGATCTAAGAGATTGTTTAACTCTCATTACCGAATCTAATCATTTTGCTATTGGTTCACTCTCTTAATTTGTTACCGAAGCATGCAAATATAATAAATAATCACATTACCTAATATAATAACATCAAAAGAAATCACATTAGCATCTATTCAAGAACAAATCCCTAAAGGAATTTAGAACATCACTATCAAATCCATCTCACACAGTCAAAAGAAAGAATAATAAAGACGAAATAAAAATGTCACATGGAAGGTTCGGGATGGATTGAGAAGACAACAGCAACAACATCCCTTAGTTCTCCCCTCTTCGTTTCTCCTCTTCTCCCCTCTTCTTCTCCTTCCTTGGATCTTTCCTAATGTAGCAAATGGAGGCACCCAAAAATTAGGTTCTATATGAGGCCCCAAACTATACCCTCGTAGGAATGTTTCATGTCCATGAAAGTGTTTGTAATTAGTATGAACAGAATTGTTAGGGGTATTTCAGTAGTTTATGTTAATTAAGTTATGTATGCATAAATATACACTAATCATGGACTAAATTTCTAAATATAGTAAAGAATAAGAAAAAGTTGTGGACATTTTTTTAATTAATGAAAGGTGAAAAGTAGAAACCAATAAGATTAACACTTATGTAATGTCCCACACTATAAGAATTAGTCGTATGGCATGTCATCCACCACAAAATTTACTTAAACACATGAAGAGGAAGAGGGGAGGGTCGGCCATCAGAATTTTTAACTTCTTTATTCATCCAATGTCTTGTGAAATTTGATCTCTTAAGGGATTTGAAAGAAAACACAAGAAATTTGTGCATTTGAAGTCCAAGGTGAGTTGATTTCATGTTGTGGTGTGACCATTAGCTCCTTCCTTATCTCCTCTTCATCTAGGGTTACCTTATTTATATGTGATTGTTAAAGATGAGTTTTGAATGGGTATATTATGAGTAGAAGTGGAGAAGAACAAAGAAGGGAAGCAAGTAGAATGAAGAATTAGGGTTTTGATAACTCTTTTAAAAGGTATGAGTTTTGATATATTGTTTGAGTTTTTGAGTGTATCATGAGGGTTTTTGTTAAGAGAAGTATTCTACATGAAAACGGGATGTTTCTGGTTCATTTGGATGTATTTTTGGCATTGCTATTGAATAATAAGATTAAAGAGAGTTAATTGGAGTGTCTATCTCGTTAGATATAATGGTTCCACTAAACAGACTTCTATATTTTAGCCATATCTTGACCTATGGATATCCAAACGGCAATTTTAACTAGAGATTAAACTAAATACATAGGTCTACAACTTTCATGAAAGAATCGAAGTTGAGTTCTGTCTCTAAAGGTTTTGAAATTTGTCTTGAAGTTGAGTTCTAGTTGTTGTCCCTGTTTTAGAACAACCTATAGTATGTTAGGTATAACTCTTGAGATACTACATTAAATTGCATGAAATTTATACCATAAGAAAATTTAGAAATAGAGGAAAATTTTTATAGAAGACCATTTTGCTTAAAAATCACAATTTTTATGTCAAAATTGCCATACAAAATTAAACTAAAAACTTGTTTCAAGAAAAAAACTGGAAATTTAGGTGCTGCCATGCATGACCCTCATTTTAGCCCAAACATGAAATTTTTTCCATACCCAAATGTTGCGAATCTTATATAATCTCTTTCAGATGTTGTTGGAGCTTAGCAAACCTAGTTATACGGGCAACATAAGACTCATGGTTATAAAGTGTAATTACTTAAATGCTCTCATTGATGCATTATTAAAAAGCGACTTTGTTTATAAAGCATGTTAAATTTGTTTAGGCCAGATGAATGTTTTCAAATTATAATGCAAGCATTAGGGAATGAGTTTGAATGTATGAATTATTGCTTTTTAATGATATGATGATTAGTTTAACCTTTTAAGTTTTAGTTGTAGGTAAATAAGTACGCCTAAAAGGGTTTGCAATTGCTTCTATTCTGAGACACTACAGTGTCTTTTGTTTTAGAGACTTAAGTCTCTTCTATTTTAGAGGCTATTGCCTCTTCTGTAGATACCAATCATAGGCTTCTTCTGTTTTGTTCCCGTTACCCACTTCTGAAAAGATTAGCAGGCAAATCTTATATATGTTTTGATATTTTTTCTGTTCTGATGCAAACTTATAGTCGGCATGCTCATTGAGTATCATATTCAATTACTGCTATGTGATATTTCATGACTTTAAGTTATAATGTATTTTCCATCGCTTAATTATCATGAATCATTTGTATGTAAATGTTAGATGACTATCATCTTGCTTCATTATTTTTTCCATTAAGCTATATGCTTAGCATGGTGGTTTTTCCTTAGTGTAAGTCTTGATAAATAAGATTAAGGTTAGGACAAACACAATTCCCAAAAAAGGGCGTATTCACTTTTGAAATATTTTGTGCTTAAGCTTTGAGTTATATTTATAAGTATTATGAGAAAATTTGTAGTATCTGTAAATGGCTTGTAATAATCATATTGTAGGATAGGTTTGTTTTTAATGTATGGATTTGATATGTGCAAATTGTGACCCATTTAAAGCTCAATGGAATATAAAATGTGATGTATATTTTCCTTATTTTCTGGGAGTTGTTGTCTTGTCTTGGTTTATTTTGTGTGGCAACCATATATCCTCCTAAATGGAATTAGGGTGTTACATTCTCCCCTCTCCCTTTGTAGTCTTTTCTAATTAGGGTAAAAACTAGGTTTTACTTGACCCTGAAAAAGCTGAAATTTCCCTCGAAAAGTTAAGTTTAGAAGTTGATTCTTGTCTGCTGTTAATTTAGTGAAAATTTTGTTAATTATGTCTACTAAAATATACTAAAATGTCTACTAAAACATCATCCAACCTACAACTATTAGTATCACTTGTTAATTCAGTGAACAAATGGTTAATTAAATAAAGACGGGCTAAAATTTGATTGTTAATAAACTGTGTAAACCATGATTTTGTGGCTTGTCTTGGATAGGCTACAGTTCATGATCATAGATAGTTTGTTTAAATATGAGCAAGTGATGACTAGGAATCTATTTGTGGAGCAAGTACCGGGGCATTCTAAGTTCCAAGAATGTTATTAATATTATAACTATTATTGCTCATAAGATGATGCAAGATCTCTTATGCTCATAAATAGAAATTATAAGAATGCCTCTGGTAATTTTGTGATGCCTATTATTTTTCGTCAAAGATCACTTTTGTTACTTATTGAAAATTAATCATTACTTTATTTTGTTTATAATCTTATTTTTGTTGTCTTGTAGTTGCTTGGTGGGACTTATTCACAAGTGGTGTTCAAGAACTACAATAGTTTGCAATTCAAATTCTAAGTTAGTGTATGAGTGCAAAAGAGTGTGAGAAGAATTAGAGCATATTTGAATTCATCCGTTCCAAGAAAAGGAATAAATTGTAACACAAAAGATTAAACGACTTAGTCTTTGTTTGATATAACATAAAGCTTTAAGAAAAAATGTTATTATTATTATTAAGTTGAATATAAATTTCATGTGATTTTTTAATAAAATTATTTATTTACTAGGATTCTTAATAGAACAATTAGTTCTATGGATCCATTTCTCCTTGAACATATCGATCTTCTAATGAGTTAGGTTTTTAAGGAATCAAGTCTAATACATGAGAGTGACTTAGAAGATAATTTTGGATGGGAAAGAATTGACATGTCATTTGGTGCAATGAATTTGAATGATGATGATGATGAGGCTCCTTTAAATGATGAGCATTTTGTACCAAATAAGAATTGGGGTCAATGCAATTTGAGTGGATATTCGATTGAATGAAGTTCTAGGTTTTCATTTCTTCTCTCTTTTTAATTTGACTTATATTTATCGTATATGTTAAATTCTTTATATGCAATATAAAAATAACTATAAATATTTTTATTTCAAGTTTTACTTCTAATTAGTTGTTTCATTAGCAGGAACTCTTGTTATAATACTTGGAGTGACATGGATCTTTATTATTCTTTTTATTTGATGTTTTGATATAATTATTATTTATTATACGATGAAATTGTAACATTTTAGTTACTTTGTATTCTCCTTAATCTTATATTTGTACAATGATTAAATTATTTTTTAATACTAATTGTAGATATTGTTTATATGGAAAATATGTGAAAATTAATATTAATGGAAATAAATTGATTGTTGTTACTTCCAATTTTTATTTTTATGATTTTAGAATACATGTTTGATGTAAAGTTATAAATTATATAGTATAATATATTAAGGGACTATTTTATAATTACCTGAAATGGTACTAATTATTAACTGATACTAGTATAATATCATACAAAAACCAAATCTAGTACCAATACTGATATGGTAATCACTGCACAATAGTGAGAACAACGACATTTATTTGATGTTTAAGTATTTTTCTAACTCTGAAGACATACGAAGATCTATAATAAGGGCATACCATTGGGTTTTTTAAAATATTAATCCCTTATGCTTCACTTGTTCTTATTCCTTCTTATTTGTTTGAATGTTTCTTTTATTAGTATGTTCTTAGTTCTTTACACCATTCCTATTCAAATGGTTATTTTTCTTATGATATTTTGTGGTTTCTCATGTTTATTATCAATTGTTCATTTATGATTAAAATCCATAAAAGATTCATTGTTTTGGTTATTTAGATACTATGGTTGTATTTTCTCTTGATCTATTACTTTACATTTGATTCTTGTTTCCATTATTAATTATTCCTTTAAGGTCACCTTTTTTGGTTATAATGTTGTTTGGGTGTTCTTTTCATGTCCTAAATGATACACTACTACTAGCCATTTATTAAGTTATTAATTGGTTGCATTTCCATTCTTTTTTTTTGGATTTTTTATTTGATTTTAATAATGATTATTTAGTCTTGTTTTGCTCAAAAGAAATTTTTATGTATGTGTCATGTACTCAGACATATAATGTTGGAGGTGTTTCTTGGAGTATTGTATGTTTGTTTTTAAATCTATCTATACTGCAAGGATAAATGTCGTATCTTTATAGTATAAACAATATCGTTCACATGAGGAATATTATTAGACACCTAATAATTTTTGGGAAATTTTTTAAAGGTAAACAATATAATAACTATAGCTAAAAATAAACTAAACTAGAAAAAAATTGACAATTGAACAATTATCAGAGAAGCAATGAACTTTTAATTAATCAATGATAATAACCTATGAATTAATTCTATCTTATTTTGTTTCCACCTCACCTTTTTGAATTAATAATACTTGACCCTAAATATTGATAGATGGTTAATTAACTATATTTTTACCCCCTATTTAACATATTCTTGCTTGATATTTTATACTTTTGTTGTATATTTGGTGCTTAATATGCTTCAAGTGTGTTTACAAGTGATAATTGCTTTCATGGACTTAAAGGAGAGGAATTTAGAAAAAAACGTGACATAAAATAAAAAATCAGCAATCTGAAAGGAGTGCACCGTTGTGCACTTTTGTACGTCTATGCACTTTTGCGATATCCGATTATTTCCAATTATGCATGTTCCTATGCACGGTCGTGCTCCTAAAAAACGTAGATTTTCATATAAAAGTGACGTTTCAGAGGCAAATCAAAGGAGGAAGTAGCTGGCATTGTTCTGAGAAGTTCGAAGGCGATTCTAAAGGTAATTTGGAGCTTAAGGAGTGGAAAACCAGGGATTTTTATCAACAAATCTATCTGAATATAAAATCAGATGTTTACATTGTTAGAACACACGATAGAGAATAATCAAGGAGATTTAGAATTATGATTTCAAGTTTTTCTATTATGTTTTCTGTTTATATAGATATGATTTTGTGTTCGCCAATGTATAGCTAAATTCTCAATTAGTATCTATGTCAAATGAACCCTAGTTGAACACTTTGACATGTTTTGATTCTTTTGTGAATGCAAATGTGGTTGATGATTATTGATATCCAATTATCTGTTTTGTTTATTGATTATTAATTTGATTTTTAGACTTTAATTTGACTTCACACTTAGCGATTGAGAAATCCTAGGTTTGAATAGATCTACGATAATTGAAAAAAGTTGATTGCAATCCTAGAGATAGGACAACATATATCTTCCATATTAGGTTTAAACCTAATAGAGGTATTCATAATATAGTAATGCAATCCTATAAGTTTTAACCTGAGTAATTCGGTTAGAAACCTTAGGATTAGTTATTAATAGACTTAAGGTCAGTTACTAGCATACCATAAGGAATATCCATAGTCCAATTAATCAACAACATAATTTCATAACAAATAATCAATTGGTTAAAGCTTTAGGCGGATTCGAAGCCTAGATACTAATTATCTGATATCAGTAATTAATATAGTGTCTCTAATTATTTGTTTTAAATCTTGCTGCGTGTTTACTTTAATTGTTTAATTTTATTTTCTTTCTATTAAAAATCTAAAATCAATCCTTATATTAGATAATAGGAGAAGGGTAAGTACTAATATTCATAGTTTTCGAGGGATGGATCTATAAATGTTAGTATTAGCTATAGCTACGTCATGAACTTGCATTTATTACGCTATTGATTATCACAAAATAGCCACAATAAGAGATCCAATATTTTTAAAAAAGGGGGAAAATAACATTAATAATGAATTAAATTATAACCTTAAATGAGGTTAAAGGGAAGTACCCTTCAATATGTGATAAATCACATTAGAAATAACTACTAAGAGTCAAAGTTTAGAACGCAATACAATGGTTAAATATTCAGAGAAAGTAGTAGACTGGACTTGCAATTTGATGCTAAATTCTTCAGAATGATTAGTTCCCTGGTTCCATTGATAACTTTTGTTATAAGTGATGAAAATGATTTAAACTTAGACTCAAATCTTCTATAATTTCTTTCTTTCTAAATGGTCTACACACATAGACCCACAGCTATTATGTAGATTTGTTTTTCAAAATTAGGAAGAGAAGTTTATGTTGATAACCAGTGAATGATGCTAGAAAGAGAGCTTCCTTAAACATTCCAGAGATAATTCTGTTTCACTTGTTCCTAAATGACATTTTTTGTTATGCATATAAACAATAGGTAATCCCTGGATTCTTTATATGCTGAACATAATGGGCAGGATCCATTGACATTAGCTAAGTCTGTCAGCAGTATTGAGCCTATTCTTAGTGTTGAGTTAGAAAAGAAAAGAAACCTCGAGGGGTAGTACTTTATGCTAAATGATTGTAAGCCAATTAACCACTAGAATCTTTATTATAATAAGATCCCTAATGACCTCATTTGGCAGCTTGTAAGCTAGTTGATCCTTTTAATAAAAAATATCAGGCCTGGATGGATTTGGAGAATATTAAGTTGCGGATGGTTAAGGCTATCAAGAAATAGCCAAGTGTTTTCATTAATGAAATAGTTAAGTTTAGTGTTGAGGGGAAAGGTGAGAGAGTTTCTAACTGTACCTTGAAGGTGAATGAGTAAACCTTGACTAAATCAACTATCAAACCATAGTGAATTTTGTTTTCCATTACCAATTTTATAGGAAAGATCCTGTTGGACTAAGTTCTTCAAGTGAAATACTTGATTCAAGAAGTAAGAGTGAGAAGGACTCTTATTTATACCCTCTTTGGAGATTTAGGAAGTAATATATCGAATAGTTATGATTATCCACATTAGTAGTACTTCAATCCTACCCTTATCGAGCTCCATTCCAGGCCTCCACAGCTAAATGAAAAGGGGCTAGTCACCAATATAATAGGGCCCTTCTGTAACTATTTCAGCTAGGTTATAATCATTACTGAACTTGAATAAAATCATGTGATCTTCCGTCAACATTACTTTATCTAACCCTTTTCTACCCCATCTAGCTTTTTCCTAAGTATTCAATAGTAGGAAAGCAAGTTTCTTGGTCCAAAAAAAGCAATTAAAGCAGTAGACCAATCTTTGGCATTAACCTTTAACAATTCATTTTGTTGAGGGAGGGGGTAACACCATCCTTGAAAACATTTTGGTAAGGCTTTAGAGTACTTTTGTTATGCAGCATGCATATCTTATTTGTTAGGCTTCCACTAGGTGAGTGTCCTTAGACATTCTTCCATCTATCGCTATTTTCCTTAAAGTCTTATCTCCATATTTCGCAAGAAGCTCTCTGGAGAGAGTTAGGAAATCCTCCATTGAGAGGGAAGGTTCACCTTTTTCCATAACCATGTGGAAGGTCTAGGGAAGGCCTTCCCTTGAGGCAGAAGCCTCACTCACCTTACAATCATCGGAGAGGCAAAAGGAGAAGGGACCAAGTGCGGGAAGGTTGGTTTTCAAAAATGGAATCAAATAAGGGCAACATGGTAATTCAAGAAGAGAGAAGCCAAAGCAATTTTTCTTATTCCAGCTTTAATCATGCCTAACTTACTCCTCATCTTTTTCATCTTCATCTAGTTTATTTGATCTCCTTAGTATATCTTATTACTTGCTTTATGCTTTGTTGTTTCCACCTTTTATCTCATTCTTCTTTTTACCTTTGTAACCTTTTTGTTCTCCTCTTTTACACTTCACTTGCACCTTATTTCATCTTTCATTCACCCCCTTCTTTTTAACATCTTAGCAGCGCGTAGTAATGCTATCCAAAATAAACTAAACCTATTACTGTAGCAGTGGTGAGTCCAGGTTGATCTCATAGAGAGTGTGTGTAAAGTTGTAGAAATAAAATTAATCAGTGTTTAGGTTTAAGGGTTTTGGTTGGTTTGAAATATGAAAATAAAATGAAACTAAACTAAGAAAAACAAATTAAAGAAAACATGCAAAGTGATGGAAGTGACGAATTCATTAGGAATCTAATTCTTTGATTCTATCTCGACCTACACGTTAATTAAACATATTTCATTGATTTGTTGTTCTTTTACCTCTCTTTGAACTATTGGTAAGAAATTAGCAAGCTCCGTTAATCCCAGTTTTTCCTTAGATCCTAGTTAACTAAGAAGAGCTTGTTAATTATCCCTAGCTATCAGATAACCTAGGAGACGCTCGCTAATTTTAATAGGACAGTCACCTTATGAATTTGAAAAATAGACCAATCTAACTAATAATCACACCAGCTCGGATTATTTAACCTAGGTTAGGTTATCACTAATGATTATGAACCATTAGTCGCTACAAATGAATCAAAAAACAATGATTATGTATTGTATTTGATTCTAGCAATGGATTCTTATGTAAAAATAATCAAATAGAGCATTTAATCATTCTTACACAAGACTCAAATATTAAACATAGAATAATATAATCAATCCATAAGAGAAAGAATAATAAACAATGAAAGAAATGCCTAACCTGGTTGTTAGCATTGATTGCACCTCCAAACCGATGTCGGAATGTCTACCCCACCATAGGTCTGTCACGGCTAAGAGCCACTCTCCTTATCATCTCTCTCGACTAATCTTGATTCCCAAATGAAAATACCAAAATTTTCATCAAACAATTATGCCGTCATGCCCTCAGTATACATTAACGCTACGTTAAATGAGGGGTCGTGACACACCAAATCACGAGTGTGAAATAGTGCCACCTTAGCCCTCATTTAACCTAGCGTATGCATAGTCCTAAGGAATAACTCACGCCCATGCAACTATATTGCACAACCATTAACTATTAACTTAAGGTTGTGCAATTTGGCATAGATGTGATAATAATTCATAGTTATGAGTGAGTGATTGTGAAGTCCTCCAACACTTTTATTCTCCATTCTTGTCCAACTGTAACCCCAAGTATATGAGATAGATGTCTTTCCAAAACAATGAAGAGGACTAATGTGAAACACTATGAGTAATGCTTTAGCATGCCACCTAACACACATATATTCTTTATGCCTTAAACGTTAGTAGAATGGCAGTTGGTTCTATCCACTTTCGATTGCTCCTTATTCTAGCCCCTGTTCTTGTCACACCTTTCTTTATCCATTACACGCTAGCCCTTCACTTGACAAATCTATGCACAATCACTCCTGTGCAGTTTTTCTAGTAGCCATGAGTAATGCTCTAACCCTCTATTCCTTTATGTTTTATACTATCCTCTCTTGCTCCAATCTTCTTCTTTTCGCCCCATGAAGACAGGTGAAAGTGGATCTTTAGAAAACAGCCCCAGATATGGTGATTTTGACTCACTTTAGCTTCATTGCTTCCGAATTATGCGTAAATCGCATATGAACCAAAATGAGTATCTTAAGCAATTTCATATCATTAATCACTAAGTGTAATGAAGTAAATTTATAATCAATTAAGCACATATCACATCTTTTTTTATTTTATTTTTATTTGTTTTAACTTTATCCAATAATCTTCACCCTCCTTCCATGGGCAATAGTAACTTCCCACCTTTAGTTTCAAACTTACCAGCATCTTCAAACTTTTCTCCCCCTACTGATCTTCACTTAATCATCAAATCTTGTGACGTCCAAACGATCCTAGGTTTAAGTTACTGGTGATTCTTCTCCTAAACTAAAGCTTAACTATTGTACCCCTTTTGAATCATTTGAGGCTAAGATTTTTTTCCCACTTTTGGATGTTCTTTAAGTAGGAGATAGCAGGTGGAACACTACACTGCTTGGCTTTTTATTTGACAAGAGAGTTGCTTTCCTTGTTATGAAACAATGGGATATGAACAATTAGAGATCCATAAGGTTGCAAGATATCCTTATCAATGCAGATGAAGTATTTCTGTTTAAATTTTCTAGCCAAAATGAAACAAAGAAAGTGTTACAAGCAATTTTATGGCATGTGCATAAGAAGCCTATATTTTTGCAATGTTAGAAACCTAGTTTGAGAATAAAGGAAATCGAGCAAGATGACATCTCATTAAAATAAATATTTTTATAGACACATAAATAATTTTTTATATGAAATTCTCATGTCAAGTTAATTTAAGTAGACACCTTTTTCTACAAATTAATCACATATTTGTTTATATATCTAGTTTATGATTGAATTACATCACAAAGAAAAAAATATATGATAAAATTTTCACTTTATTTTTTTCTAAGCTTAGAGCACGACTGCAAACATTTAGGATAATACATAATTTTAATTAAATCTCACTATAACATAGTAGTGGCTACATTGTTATAGCTACAATTCGGAAATTGTAGCTAAAGATCACCCTTTGGCGATGATTTTAGGTACGATATCCAAAACTTAGCTAGACGTTACAAGGAACTTTTTGGTTACTTTACATTTGGGGACAATTTGAAAATTGTAGCTAAAAATCACACCTTTGGCTATGCTTTTCCATAATCGTAGCTAAAAGACACACTTTTGACTACATTTTTCAAAAATCATAGCCTATTGTATAAAAAATGCTCATTATCTTTTGTTCTTCTTTTAGCTAAGAATATATTTTTTTGTAGCCAAAAGACTTTAATTATAAAATCATTTTTGTAGCTAAAAGTCACATATCCTATAATTTCAGTTAAAATCATTTGTCTACTTTTCATTCTTTTTCTTTTGGCTACAAATATGCTTTTCGTAGTCAAATCGCTTTAGCTACCAAATGAAATTCGTAGCTAAAAGTGATAGATTCTATAGTTTCAATTAAAAGCAGTTGGCTATGAAAATATATTCATAGCTAAATTATCTCATTCTTTTTTTGGCTATGAATATATTTTTGTAGCCAAATGTCTTTACCGAAGAAATAGTTTTCATAGCTAAAAGTCATATATTATACTAAAAACATTTGGCTATGAAAATATATTTAAAGCCAAAAATTTTCATTCTTCTTTTTTTAGTTATGAATATATTTTAGTAGCCAAATGATTTTAGTTACAAAATAAATTTCACAGATCCTTTAATTTGAGTTAAAAACATTTGGATAAGAAAATATATTTATAGCCAAATGGTTTCATTCTTCTTCTTTTAGCTACTAATAAATTTTTGTAGCCAAATGTCTATAGCTACAAAATGATTTTTGCAACTAAGGGTCACTTATTACATAAACAATTTTGGTTATAAAAATACATTTGTAGCCAAAAGAAATAATTTTTTTTGCTAAAAGTGTCTTCAGATATGTTTTTTATTTTCTTCTTTTAAGTATGAAAACATTTCATAGATAAAAGTTTTTATGTATGAAATAATTTTGACAGAATCTATAGTTTCAACTGCAAAAATAAAGTCCTCATTCTTTCCATATTGAAAACCTAATTCATTCTTACATTTTAGCTGCTGTAGCGGTCCGTCTTCGTCTTGGTTCACACATCTATCTTCGTCTTAGTCCACACATCTGTCTTTGTCTCTAATGTTTGTCAATGCTCATCTTTGTCCAGACAAGTTATTCGTCTCCAAGTAATTTGGGTTTTAGCTTATTGTAATGGATTGTCTTTAATTATAATTTTTTGTAATTGTTTAAAGTCTTACATAGTCGATGGAATTAGTGATTAGGAAGATAAACAAGCTAAATGAAATGGGATAAGGAGTAAGTGCATAGCATATTACACGATTCCCTTATTTATATATTGGATTATCTCTAGGCAACATTTGAGAAATAAGCTAGTGATGCAGAATTCAACTCAAGAATTTACATTATAAAAGTATGAAAATTGTAGAATTATGTATTCTTAGAATGGGACATTTATTCCATGCACAATGTTTTAGAAAATAATTGTATGTTGAATTATTCTTACATAGTGTTTGAGGTAGAAGATAAGGTAATTGAGATAAGCAATGAATAATCGTTTTGAGGATTAAATCTTCTAATTAAGTACCACATTTTGGTTAATGCAAAAGTGGGAATTATATTAATGAAAATCACCTTTATTGATTAAATTCTATATCTATTGAAAGAAATAGGGTCCATAAACTACTAGAGAAAAGTCTTTTGTTCCTTCCCTGCTATATAAAATAAGTGGAACGTGTTAGCATTGTTCTTAATAACATTATTTCATATTTTTTCCCAGTTTGAATTTTGAAGCCCCATTAATTATTTGTAACTAGTTATTTTAGTTATCATAAGTATTACATAGTTAAATTACAGATTGCTAGGTTCTTAAAAGAAAAAAAGCAATTAATAAGTTGATAGTCAAGGCTTTCAAGCTTACTAGTACATAGAAGACAATCTAAGTTGTTGATCGAGCAATAAAAAAATTCTATCCTGTACTTAAGTGTTCTTTGATTGCAAGCCATAGGATGAATAAACCTTAGGTATATTTGAATGACTCCAGTATTGCTCTTATTCACAACAGTGTAAAAGTTCTAGCATGTGAATGTTGTTCACATCTTTTATTGCACCCTTGAAGCATTATTTGCATTCCTAATATCTTCTTGTACTTTATTGGAATTACAATTTTATATTTTTAATTTTTACATATAATTTCATAGCATTAAAAAATAATTTCAAAAACATAAATTTAAATGAAGAGGATATCATGCTAACAACTTATATTAAAAGGTGTGGATAATAAACTTTTCTTTTAAAAACCATTTTACAAAAGGTATGCACTTAACCTCTCATACCAAGGTAAAAGAGTTTATTTTAAAACAAAAAAATTAATTAATTGGGAAACTTTGTTAGGTGCATCATGATAGATCGATTGATTTTCCGATGTAAATATTATTGATTACAAAACATTAGTCTCCTCTACATAATCACTAACCAAGTATAATGGCAACGAAAACAATAAAGAGTTCTAATTAATTTCTTAAGATTTCTCGATATGCTTGTTAAGAATGATGATATTAATACTTTAGTTACACATATAGTAAATAGGAGGTGTTGAAGCTTGTGATAGTGCAAGCATGCTTGAAACAATTTTTAAAGTTCTTGCTTAAGAATTTGGTGGTATGTTTAAAACTCACTACTTAAATTCCTGTGAAATTTTGAATAAATATTATATACATGATTGTAGATACATGTTTGAACACTTTATTAAACTATACATCATTGTAGATACATGTTTGAACACTTTATTAAACTTATTGCAAAATAGTTATATGTAATTGGAAGAGGTTTTCATGTTTTTGGTCTATAAAATTGAGTGTACATGTGGCTTTTAAACTAGTTTCATACTTCCTATTCTAAGCTAGCCCAATTACATTCTTTGGTAGAATTCAAACTTGGTATGTCAACTTAAATTGATTTATCATTATGTTATTTACAGCTTAAATTGCATTTAGTAATTTAATTTTAATTGTATAGCTACGTGTACACAAGTTAGATGTCTCATTGGAAATGTTCCACTCAATACTTAAAGGAGTAAATACTTTCATGAAATTTGTAAAAGACTAAATGGGTTTAGAATTTCAAATTTTTTCCATGTATAAATTGCTTAAATTTCAAAATTTAAAGTCAAGATGTGGTATGTAATCACTTTTTAGTCTGAGGCATAGATAAATTATATACTTTTTTGATTTATCGTGGTAAACGTTTTAAGGCAAGTAATTCTAAAAGTGTTGATATGGCCTGTCCTATGTGTAACCATCAAACTCATTCAATGAGGCTACAAATTAAGATATCTTATATAGGACATCATTATTACTTGGAACATAGGCCTAGATGGTGAAGAAGCAAATGGTTTAATGGTAAAGTAGAACATATTTTATCTCCTCTGCACTTGTCTAATGCTAATGTGGTTAATCAACTATCAAATTTGCAAGAGTTTATACCTAGAAAACACCCATGTAATAGAAAGCAAAAGCAAAATTTTCTTGATCTTATTTGGAATTAAAAAATAATTTTCAATTTTTCATATTGTAAGATTTGCTATTGAAATATAACCTTAATGTCTTACATATTGACAAAAACATTTGTGAGAATATTTAAGGTACATTCATAGGAATTGATGGTAAATCAAAAAATGCAATTAAGGCGAGATTAGACTTGGAAGACATGAACATAAGCAAAAATTTGCATTTGAAAAGAAGAGATGTTAGGTCATATATGATTCCACATGCATCTTACAATATGTCAAAAAAGGAGAAAGAAACTTTTTATCAATTTCTTAATTTGATTAAGTTTCTTTATGGGTGTATGATATGTGTGAATTATACTATGATTTTCTTAGATTTTTAGTGTGTTTTTAAGTGTTTCCTTAGATCATTATTATGCATATGGGCTTAGAATTATGTTATTGTTAAATTTTTTATTTATTTTAAGTGTTTGTTTTACTTAAATCAAGAACTGGATCTTAATTTTATATTTTATGAGGTGTTTGATGTGTTTGTGAGCATTGGAAACTAGGAAATTGAGGAATGAAGAAGGTGGAGGCTGAGTGCAGCAGGTCATAATCGTAACAAAAAGAAATTTTCCACCGTCATAATCATGAGAGGCATTTTCTAGCTTGAGTTTTTTCATCTATTTTAGGGTTTAGGGGTATTTGTTGGAATCAATCAAAGTGAGAAAATCCTAGTTACACCTCCAAGACCATAATACATTATTTAAGAACAAGAAAAACACAAAAAAATGCAGTAGCATGCATCAATTGAATCAAAGTTTGAGATTTCAATGGGTAAGGTCAGGCTGGGCCTATGGCTCGATAGACCGGAATAGGTTGGTCCGGTGTCCTGACCCGTCATATTTTTTTAATAAACTTTGAAAATGACGCCATTTTTTATGTAACAGTCGGGCCAGGTCGGCCCAACCATGAACACCCGTGGCCTGGTTAACCTGGGACAAAATCGAATCAACCTTTTTTTGATACCCCTAATCAAAGTTGAGAGATTAAGAAGAACATTAGGAAATTATATCATTCCAGATTAGGCTGTTAAATAGTTTTTTCTCTTTTCCTTTTAGCTTCTTTTATTATCCTTGACGAGTAATTGGGTTCCTTTGATGTTATGGGTTTCTAGATCCCTATTAGGGATTGTTCTTGAACTATTTTATTAAATTAATTATTGTTGTTTTAATACATATTATGGTGTTAGTAATAATTATGCATGCTTATACTTGATAATAAATTAAGAGAGTGAGTCCAAAGTAATCAGATTAAATTGTGCAACAAGAGTCTATAGTTTAATATTCCAATTATTAAATTAACAATCATTTAAAGAGAGATCAAAAGATATCTTGTTTGAGAAGTTAATTATCTATTAGATAGCTTAAGATCTAACTGAAAATTTTAGGGAAAGTTTTGTGAATCGAGAGGTTGCAAATCCAGAATTTTCATATTTAGTTAGGGATAATTGATTAGATCTCGAGACAAAGTAATCAATACCTTTTGAAATCTAGGATCAAACATTTAAATTGAATTAACAATATTAAAGAAATAAAATAGGGAAATAATAGTTCTGAAGTATTCAAACTTGATCAATCTTAATTTTATTGACAACTCAACTATTTTCCTGTTTACTTGATTCATTTGTTTACTTTGTTTACTTTTTGTTAATTTATTTTTGTTCAATTCAATTTTGTATTACCTCAAACAAAGTTAGGTTTAGATTGTTAGCTATTGCATAATCCTTATAGGAATGACAACTTTTGATTCTATAAGATACGAACCATATACTTGTGAGAATTGAAAGTTTTATTAGATATAAAATGCACTCAACAAGTTTTTGACACCATTGTTAGGGATTTTAGCATTAGGACAATTTGAATTATTCTTAAGCAAGTGTACTTATGATGACAATCAAATTGTAGCCACAATGGTAAGTTTCAGCTCCTTAATTATCATCCATATACCCTTATAGTTGAAAGATCCAGGGAATTTTACTATACCTTGTGTAGTTGGTAATTTTGAGTTTTCTAAATGTTTATATGAATTAGATGTAAGTATTAATCTTATGCCTTTTTCATCCTTTATGAAATTGGGGTTAGGTTATGTAAAGCCAACTTTTATGCTTATTTAGTTGGCAGATAAATCGATAGAGAAATCATTTGGCTTGGTGGAAGATGCGTCTCTCAAAGAGGAAAATTTTATAATTTCTATGGAATTCATCATGCTAGACTTTGAAGAGGATCAAAACTATCCACTGGTTCTTGGTACACCATTTTTTAATAGTGGACAAGCTTTGGTAGATGTTCATAAAGAATCTTATCCTTTAGATTGATGATGAACAAGTAAAATTCAATATGAATAAGGTATTAAAGAATGCGAAGGAGGGCAGTTCATTCATGAGAATTGATATAGTCGAATATTTAAAGGAAGAAGAAGAGAACAGAGAATGGATGAAAAATGAGATAGAGCTTAAATAAGATACAAAAGTCTCCATTTGAGAAGTGGTTGAATAAGAGGAGATGAGGGTGAATGAGTGTGACTGAGGAAGGAGAAGAACAATTCACCCTCTTATACGACAAACTGCCAGATTCGAATGATTCAGGGAGTGTGTTATTGACAGTTTGTTATTAAAAAGGACATTACTGAACTTACTTGGCATTTTTAATTTTATCAATTATGTCCTTCTTATTATGTTGCAATATGTAGCTTATTTACATGCTACTAAACTAAAATTGGGTGACACGAGTGGACATAAATTACTCATCAATTATGTCCTTCTTATTGTGTTGAGCATTGTATTACTCAAGTCTCTCAAAACACGTACCTCAGATCTTGAGTGATGTTCGAGAACATCCCCTATAAAGGTGGCATGCTGGCACAGTCAGTCAGTAAAATCTCGTTACAATTTTTTTTCAACACACA
Source organism: Erythroxylum echinodendron (assembly GCA_027575705.1). Lineage (NCBI taxonomy): Eukaryota > Viridiplantae > Streptophyta > Magnoliopsida > Malpighiales > Erythroxylaceae > Erythroxylum > Erythroxylum echinodendron. The sequence goes on from JANZXR010000008.1 coordinate 35,402,529, forward strand.
TATGCAGAAATCAATAATTAAATTGGGCCCATTCTTTTCTTTAGTAACATCAAAATACATTTATTATTATTGCACTCAAGATAAATCTTATCTACCAACCTTTCCACTATGGAAAGTTATTACAAAACAGAAATAGTCAAATATACATGTTACAATAATTGCGGAAGACTCAATTCGATACAAAATAAGAAAATACTATTGCAAACGCGTACTAATCCTGACTTATTTCTCTAACTTGAATGTAGTGGCTAGACTCCATTTTGTCTAACCAGAGTAAATCTTTTGAGCTTGAAAAATATTGCAAATTTTAGGTGAGTTTTGCAAACTTAATGAGTGACCACCCTCGATGGATCACTCGATCACATAACACATACAATTCATATAATCACATAATTCACATCATTTCATTAAAAATCATTTATCACTGCATATCACTTAGTCATTCATTTCACATTTATTATTCAACATGTGACACCCCACTCCTGCCGAACCCGAACCCGATATCGATCGTGATACCCGGATCCGTGCCCCGCGAGGGTGGCATGTCACATCACTTAACAA
>JANZXR010000008.1:35404285-35429141 GCA_027575705.1 Erythroxylum echinodendron
TATATTACGTGTGCTTCATCACTTTCACCCTAATTCTTCCTCTATATATATGTATGTTCTATTATTGGTGTTCATGATTATATATATATATTACGTGTGCTTCATCACTTTCACCCTAATTCTTCCCATTTCATAGTCTCTCACTTACAAAATCACTAAAGCAAAACATGAACCTATCCACACTTCTCATGCACTGCTCGAAATTTTCTAAGAAAAGTTTCAGGGTCCAACAATGTTCCCTTCCCCGGTCCGTTAAATATTTTTATGATACTATGATTTATGGGAAGGAGTAAGTCTCATATAATAGTATTAAGTCAGCATTAAAGTTAAAAGAGCGGATTGATAGGGATATCACTGAGGAGACTAATGGAAGTCAGGCAGAGGGACTATTCGTACAAGGTAGATCTAAAAATAGAGATTTTGAAAAAGGTAGATTCAAAAGCAGGTCAAAATCCAGACATAAAAATAAAATTTGTAATTATTGTAAGAAAAAGGGGCATATAAAGGCTAACTACTATAAATTGAAATATAAGGAGAAAAATAAAGTTAAGCAGAATAATAACACCACCACCATGGTTAGTGTAACAGTAAATGAGAATGAGAGAATTATCTTTGTAGCTACAAAAGATAAAGTTAGGTCTAATAAGGAGTGGATTTAGATTCAGGTTGTTCTTACCACGTGAGTCCTGATAGGGGGTGTTTTATCACTTATAAGTCATTAGATGGTGGAATTGTTTTGATGGGTAGTAATGCTGCATGTAAAGTTGTTGGTAAAGGTACAATCTTGAATAATTTGAAGAAAAATCTCATCTCTTTAGGCACTCTCGATTCTCAAGGGTGCAAGTTCTCAATTGAAGGTGGAGTTTTGAAAATTTCTAAAAGTGCTCTTGTACTGATGAAAGCTTACAAGTCTGATAGTTTGTATGTTTTGTAGGGATCTACGATAACAGGTGTTGTGGTAATCTTTACTTATAGTGCCTTTACCAAATTATGGCACATGCGTTTGGGACACATGGGTGAGAAAGGTTTAACGTTATTAAGTAAGAGAGGCCTACTTTGTGGTCAAAGTACTGGTAAGATGGACTTTTGTAAGCATTATATCTTTGGAAAGCAGAAATGAGTCAATTTCTGTTCTCCAGCTGTCCACAAAACTAAAGGTACTTTGGATTATATTCATTTTGATCTTTGGAGGCCCTCTCGTGTTCCATCTAAAGGTGGTACGTGATATATGTTAACTTTTATTGATGATTATTCAAGGAAGGTTTGGGTGTATTTGTTGAAACATAAAAATGATGTTTTCTTAACCTTTAAGCAATGGAAATTTTGATTAAAAAGTAGATAGAAAAAATATGTTAAATGACTACGAACAGATAATGGTTTGGAATTTTATGGAGGTGGATTCAATGAATTTTGCAAGAATGAAGGAATTGCTTGGCATCACACTGTCAGAATGACTTCACAAAAAAATGAAGTCACCAAGCGCATGAACTGGACTCTTTTCGAAAGGGGTTGGTGTACGATCTCTAATGCAAGGTTGATACTTGGTTTCTAGGCAAAAGCCATTACTACAACTTGTTACATCGTTAACCGCTCTCCTTGTGCCCCTCTAAATTTCAGGATTTCGGAGGAAGTTTGGTCAGGTACTCCTGCTGATTACTCTACTTTAAGAATGTTTGGGTGTCTAGCATATATGCATGAAAATGAGGGAAAGTTAGAGCCTAAAGGCTAAGAAATGTATTTTCCTTGCTTATGCTTCGGGGGTGAAAGGATATCGTTTGTGGTATCCTGATCCCAAGTCACCTAAATTTTCCTGATCCCAAGTCACCTTGTAATTAGTAGAGATGTTATATTTGATGAGTCCTCTATGTTGTATCCTAGAAAAGAGTCTTGTAATCCTTGTAATTTAGAAAAAGAGGATAGTACACCAAAACAGGTGGAGTTAGAGATTGGTAGTTCAGGTCATTCACAGACATCTTCTACACATCAGACAGATCAAGTTGATGAACTAGATTCTGATCATATTTAAGATGAACCAATAGAAGAAGAACATTCCATAGCTAGAGGCAGACCAAGACAAGGGATTCGACCGCCACAGAGGTATGCAAGTTTAGTTGCAGATGCTTTATTAGTGGCACAGGAAACAGGTGGAGACGGTGAACCTTCCACATATACAGAGGCAGTTTCAAGTGTTGACGGTCATGAATGAAAAATGGAATCTCTGCATAAGAATGATGCTTGGATTCTGGTGAAGTTGTCAAAGGGTAAGAAAATTGGTGGCTGTAAATAGGTCTTTAAAAGAAAAGAAGGTACTTCATGTGTTGAAAATGCAAGGTATAAGGCATGTTTAGTTGCAAAGGGCTATAGTCAGGTACAAGATTGCCATGTTTAGTTGATTTTAATGATGTTTTCTCACCAGTGGTGAAGCATAGCTCTATTCATGCATTACTTGCATTAGTTTCCATGTTTGATTTGGAATTAGAACATCTTGATGTCAAGACAGCATTCTCGCATGGTGAGTTAGATGAGTAGATTTATATGAAACAACCTGAAGGTTTTGAAGTTGCAGGAAAGGAAGACCAAGTGTGTTTGTTAAAGAAATCCTTATAAGCAGTCTCTAAGACAGTGGTACAAGAGGTTTGATTTATTTATGTTAGGTTTTCAGTTGCCAAAAAAGCTCGAATCTCTCTGAGACCTTTATAGAAAATGTTTAACGGCTCGTGGTTTAGGCCTTTTTATAGTTTCATTAATACACAAGTTCTCTTAATGGGTCAGAGCACTGAATGCTCGTGAATTACTTAAGTAACTATAGGAGACCATAACCTATTTATATAGCTTCCATATCGGGCTTCCCCATCACAAGGCCGATATGAACCAGGTCTATACTAAAAGGGATCCATTTTCTACCCGAATTTTGACCCATTAATATAGACCATTTATTGGGCCACTTTATTATCTTTATCTAGATCAAATTACGTAACTTAACTGATAAGTTATTTAAAAACCAAATTACAATTAATAACTGTCCACTAAATGGGAAATTGACAAAATTGCCCTTTTAGGTCATGATTTCTCCATAAGCATGTATGATAGTTGTGTTTACTTCCAGAAGTTAGATGACAGCTCATTCATCTATTTGTTATTATATGTTGATGATATGCTCATTGCTGCCAAGAATGCTACAGATATTCACCATTTGAAGGCCTTATTGCATGGTGAATTTGAGATGAAAGATTTAAGAGCAGCAAAGAAAATTCTTGGCATGGAGATAAGATGTGATTGAGGAGCTGGTGCATTATTCTTAACCCAGGAGAATTATCTGAAAAAAATTTTGGAGAGATTTGGCATGTGAGATGCCAAAGCAATTAGTACTCCTCTTACTAGTCATTTTAGACTATATGCTGCTCAATCACCACAGTCACAGGAAGAGGAAGATTATATGACACAGTTTCTTATTCTAGTGCCGTCGGCAGTATTATGTATGCAATGGTATGTGCTCGTCCTGATATTTCAATATTTCATAAGTTGTTAGTGTCATTAGCAGGTATATGGCCAATCCTAGAAAAGAACATTGACAGGTTATGAAATGGATTCTCAGATACTTGAAAGGCACTTCAAACTTTTGTTTGGATTTTGGTAGAACTAGCAACACTTTGGCTGGTATTGTGGATTCAGATTATACCGATGATCTCGACAAACGCAGGTCTCTGACAGGTTATGTATTTTGCATTGGAGGTTGTGTCATTAGTTGGAAAGCTACTCTATAATATGTAGTAACTTTATCTACTACTGAAGCAAAATATATGGCAGTTACTGAGGATATCAAAGAAGCATCACGGTTAAGAGGTTTATTCGGTGAGTTATCTCTACATCAACGGGTTACTACCATTTGTTGTGATAGTCAAAGTGCTATTCATTTGAAGAAAGGCCAGATGTATCATAAGAGAACGAGGCATATTAATATGAAGTATCATTTCATTCAGGATACTATTATAGAGAAGAAGGTTCTTATTCAAAAGATCAACACTAAGGACAATTCTGCTGATATGTTTACAAAGGCTCTTCCAATTTACAAGTTCAAGCAGTGTTTGGACTTAATTGGTGTTTATAGTTGATGATATTGCCCTTTGGGGCATTGCTGGAGAAGATAGAGCAAATCACTAATTTTTCGGGACCAAGTCAAGGTGGAGTTTTGTTGCATGCCTAAGCCCCTCACAAGTCAAATATTGTTGGCTTAGGCAAACTTTTTCAAGCATGTTTTTGACAAGTCAAAAATTATTGGCCAATTGTTACATACTGTAGCCACTATGTTTGACATTTGCTCCCATAAATTTCTCCACATAAATAGGATGAATTAAGGGAAGCTTTGGACAGATGCTCTAAAATTTTGCTATAAATAGAAGAAATTTTGAGGCTTTAGCACTTGCACTAAAACATCATTCCTTCATTCTTCTTTCAATTTTCTCTTGTTGAGAAAGTTTGTAAAGCCTTCTGTTGTATGTTCTCCTCATATTAGTAAAATTACTCACCTTCTGACCTTGGACGTAGGTCAAATTGACCGAACCACGTAAATCTTTATGTCCTGTTCCATTTTATTTTGCCTATATTTATTTTCGTTACTATTTTTTGAGCTATTAAATTCAACCGATATCTAACCCGAGGGCATTTTCTTTAACAGATGCAAACACTTGTTAGTGCTAATTACTTTGTGACATTTATTGATGATCGTTCAAGGAAGATCTCCAAGAATCAAGTTCTGATGTGTTCAAGCAATTCCAGGCTTCAGTTTAGAGAGAGGCAAGAGAGAAGTTGAAATGTATTCGAACAAATAATGGTAGTGAATACATCAGCTTATTTGATGAATACTACAGATCTTAGGGTATTAGACATTAGTAGACTCCTCCCAAGACTCCTCAGTTGAATGGCTTAGCTGGAAGGATGAATAGAACACTAATAGAGAGACTCGGATGTTTACTATCACATGCCAAGCTACCGCAGTCATATAGGGGTGAGGCTTTACATACAGTTGTTCATATTGCTAACCTTACACCTAGTTTTCCTTTCCTATTTGATGTAACAAACAAGGTTGAGTTAGAAAAAGGTGTTTCTTATGATCATCTCAAGTTGTTTGGTTGTAAGGCTTTTGTGCACATTCCTAAAGATGAGAGGTCTAAGTTTGAGTCAAAGACACAACAACGTATGTTTGTCAGTTATGGTCAGAATAAGTTTGGCTAAAGGTTTTAGGATTTGATTGAGAGGAAACTTATTAGAAGTCATGATGTTATATTTGTGGAAGATCAAACCATTGAAGATATTGATAGATCAAAGAAGACAGTTTCAGGGTCTAATGATGATATGGCTGACTTGGATCCACTTCCTTTGATTACAGCCCAGTAAGAGGCAGAGGTTGATCTTCAACATAATATGTTTGATGAAGATGGTGCAGATGAGTCTCTATAGGTTGAAGTAGATGGTGTTGATCCTGTTCAACTAGCAGAATCAGAAGCTCTAATGGAAGTTTCACTTAAAAGATCTACAAGAGTTAGACATCCTTCCACTCAATATCTTGTTTATGAGTATGTGTTGTTAACTGACAAGGGAGAACCTAAGAATTATAAAAAGGTTCTAGAAGATGAGCATTAAAAGGAGTGGTTTGAGGCTATACAAGATGAGATGGGTTCCTTATAGTAGAACCACACTTACGATCTGGTAAAGTTACCTAAGGGAAAGAGAGCTTTGAAGAATAAGTAGGTGTTTACGGTGAAGCAAGAAGAGCATACTTCACGTCCACGATACAAAGCCATACTAGTTATGCAAGTGTTCAGCTAGAAAAGTTATTGACTTTGATGAAATCTTTTCTCCTGTTATAAAAATTATCATCCATCAAAATTGTTCTTGGGATAGCAACAAATCTTGATTTAGAGGACGGACAGATGGATGTGAAAACTACATTCTTCATGGAGACCTGAAAGAAGAAATTTACATGGAGCAACCAAAGGATTTTAGGGTGTAAGGTAAAGAAAACTATGTTTTTAGATTAAAGGAAAGTCTTTACGATCTAAAACAGGCACCGAGGCAATGGTAATGGAAGTTTGAGTCTGTTATGAAGCAATAAGGCTATAAGAAGATTATTTCAGATCATTGTGTGTGAGTTCATAGATACTCTAATGATGACTTCATTATTCTATTGCTTTATATTGATGATTGTTGGCAAGAATATCTCTAGGACTATGCATTAAGGAAGCAATTGAGTATGTCTTTTGCTATAAAAGATTTGGGACCAGTAGAACAGACCTTTGGTATGCGAATTTCTGGAGACAAACAAGTTAAAAGGTTATACTTGTCCCAGGAGAAGTATATCGAGGAGGTGCTTCAGAGATTCAATATGGACAAGGCTAAAGCAATAAGTGCTCCACTTGGTAATCAATTTAAGTTGAGTACTGAGAAGAGTACGTCTATTGATGATGACAAGAAAGATATGGAGAAAGTTCCTTATGCTTCAGCAGTGGGGAATACGATATATGCTATGGTGTGTATAAGGCCAAACATAGCTTATGCAATAAGTACAATTAGTAGATTCCTATCTAACCTAGCTAGAGAGCATTGGAAAGCTGTGAAGTGGATTATGAGATATCTCCAAAGCACTTCCAACTTGTGCTTGAGTTTTGGAAATGGGAAACTTGAATTAGTTGTTTATTCAAATTCAGATATGGAAAGAGACATTGATCCTCAGAAATCTACTTCAGGGTACCTGACTATTTTGCAGGGAGAACTATCACATGGCAGTTGAGGCTACAAAAGTTTTTGTGCTATCTACCACTAAAGCTGAATTTATTACAGCAATAAAAGCAACTATTGAGTTATTGTGGATAAAGAAGTTTGTTCAAGAACTTTGCTTCAAGCAGGAGCGATACATGTTGTATTGTGACAACCAGAGTGCAATCCATCTTAGTAAGAATTCTATATTTCACTTTAGATCAAAACATATCGGTGTCAGGTATCATTGGATCCGAGAAGCAATAAAGTCTAAGGATTTTAAACTTGAGAAGATTCATACTGATGATAATGATTTCGATATGTTGACAAAGACATTACCAAAAGGAAAGCTTGAGACATGCAGGCTGATTTCTAGGATGGAAATCTATTCCAACTATCCAGCCAAATGTGTAGGGAGGGGGAGATTTGTTAGTGAACCCTCCACAATTAATGCGGCCTCCATAATTGAAAAACAAAATATTTGAGTAATTATTTGTTTGGTGTGTTTGTCAAGTTGTTTGAATCTAATTTTTGTCTTCTTCTTTCCTTTACTTTATAAAGAGAGAGTGGGACTGCGCAAATGATGTGGGACTGCATCGTGTAATTTACTAAAGAAAGAGTGAGAGAGTTGAAGAGAGAAAACACTAGTGAGTGTAAGAGAGAGTTTTAAACAGTTTTGATTAAGTCCTCGATCAGATGGTTATTTGTGGTATGATTGAGCTCAAACTTTGAAGGCTTACTCTATACTACTGGTTGTTGATATCCAACAATCAGAATCTTGATCGTAGTTCTAATTTTTTGGTGATTTATGGGCAAAGTTGAGTTTGACTTTCGAGATCTTGAATTATGACATTGAGCAGTTTTGATCAAACTTATGATTAGATAGTGAAACGTGGTTCAATTAAGCTGAAACTTTGACAGCTGGTAGATAACACGTTGGTCATGATATCTAAAGGTGGGTTTGTTGTTTGGAGACCGTCTTTGTGATCTACTTAGGCTGGTTTGGAGAGTGTGATTTTGGGGTGATTTCGTAAACTCTCTTGCTCATTTATTTTATTGTTGTTTCCAAGGATTGTTGTATTCTTGATATTATTGTTGCTACCTTTAATGGGATATTAGAGAGAACTTATTATTGTACCCATTATTTGTTGATAGTGAGATTTTTCCTAGACTTCAGTCCCGTGGTTTTTACTCCTCACATCGAGGAGGTTTTCCATGTAAATCTTACTGTTGATTTTAATGGGTGCTGCATTGAATTATTTTATTGCCTAATTATTTCCTAAAGGCTTACATAAGTAAGGAAAATTAATTTAAATTTGGGGCCGTACATAACACATTATTATTGTATCGACTAATTGGTGGGTCACTTTCGCTACATCCACTGACATTTATCCCATCAGGAAGGACAAAGGCATTATAATATTTGTTCAGTAAGGAGTAAAGGTTATTAATGAGGCTCTGAGAAGCAGTGGAACCAATGTAAGGAGTAGTGGAAGCGGGAGGAGTGTTGATTGTGACATAGAATTGTTTGGCCATAGAATGGCTATAGTTTGACCTCTTAAGTGAGTTAGAGAATTTATGGGAAAGGCTTAGTTGTTTGAGACTACGAAATTGACCTAGACTGCCTTAGTGTGAACGTTCCATTCATAATGCTTTATAGTCAAATAAGGCTGATTCTAGTTTAGCTAACTACTTGACTCCAAGAACTAAATCAATTCTATATATAGGCAAGAGGAACATGTTAAATTGGAATAGAGTTAGGTCCAAGAATAATGGTGTTTGTCCACAAACACTAGCACATCCCAAAGATTCTCTAATTTTGAATGTGACAGTCAAGTGGGGTTCGCTCAAATTGCCAATTTTAAGAAAGTTAAGTTAAAATTTAAAAGTTGTGTTTGGATGAATTTATTGGTGGAACCCCATTAATTAAAACCACCACAAGTTTTCCTTTTATAATTTAGATAATTTCAAGGTCAACATAACAAGTTGACTAGTGAGAGCATGGAATAAGATATATGGGGTGTGTTAGTATGATGGTTAGGTGAAGTTTTTACTGTGGATCATTCTACCTAATTAGTAGACATCATTTATAGTGTTTTAGTAGTGTCTTCTTTGAATTTAGTAAGCATATATAAGAATTGAGGTGATTTACACCAATGCTAGCATAAATAGTTCATAATAGCTAAAATAAAGATCCTTTTTAAAAGGAGCTATCATTTCGGATGGGGTAAGTTTCTTAATGAGAATTGGAGATTTATGGGTTTGAGTAATAGGGTTATGGTAGAGAGGGAGTGGTGATTGTAGTGTTGTATATTTGTCTTTGTTAGGCATGGTGGTTAGAATAAGGAGGTTTTTGTTACATTGATTTTAGAGTTAAGCAATTTAGCCATGGTCATATTTTATGAAAGGTCCCAGATTTGAGCAAAAGAAGCTTTATTTAGGTTTCATTCTTTAATTAAAAGAGCAAATAATTAGTAGATTAGCATTACTAAAGCCTTGAATTTGAGTGGATAAAGCCTCAAAGTCACTAATATAAGAAGTAATGGTGGAGGTTTGGCAAAATTTGTAAAGCTGAACATCATAGTTAACAAACGAAGAAGGCCCAAATTAAACCTCCAATTAGAGAGTGAAAGCTTCCTACGTAGAGAGTTGGGATGTAGTGTACATCTAATAACACCACTATAGAGTAGGACCAAACATATAAAAGGTAGTGATGATCATTTTCTGATCTGATGTAATGTTATGGTATGTAAATAAGTGTTCGATTTAGAAAAGTGTAAAACATTAAAATTAAGCTCAAAGAATCAAAAAATTAACTTATTTCTCATATGTTCTCAGAATAAATAATCATAAACAAAGATAAATAACTTTCAAAAATCATAGAAAGAATTCAACATTCCAAGCTTTTACTCATGATCAATCGATATTCGTGTGAGTGTGAACTTGTGCACTTAATGTCATATTTAATATTGCATTTCTTTCACTAACTTTAATGATTTCCATGTTACTTGACTCACCTTTGCCCACATTACAACCCAAAAAAGTCCTTTGATTCATGATTTTGCATATGAATATTAGTGGTGGAGAAATGAAATGATATGCAAAGTTGTTGAATGACATGATCGTGAATGGTGTTGAGTATACCTATAGATACATTTTATTTAAACATATTTTCCGAGTCTACCATTAGATTGCTTAGTTTTTGAAGATCTGGGTACTGTCATCTATGACAAATGCAATATTCATATTTCACAACTCATTTTAGCTTTCACACACAAATCATATGAAGCATATACCAATTTAAAGGAATCACTCATATAATTTATGTCAACAATATATTGAAACCACAAGAGGGAACCTTCTAAGCCAACTTCTACCTCATATTCAACATACTCAAATAACACATTAAATATAACTCTAGGAAGATGCATTAATCATAAATAACTTTGCAAACTCATATGCACTTCCTCCTTGATAAATTTATTTAAACAATTTTTTTTCTTTTTCTTCCTTTCTTTTTTTCTTTCTCATTTTCTTTTCTTTTCTTTTCTTTTCTTGTGCTTTTCTTTTTCTCTTTTCTTTCTTTCTTCCCCATTTTTTTAACATTAGAAGAAACTACATTAACATGGGAATTTCAATTACAAACATCCCAACATTATAACAAACCCACACATATGGACACCCCCACACATAGAATTTTGTACATCCACAAACTCAACAATCACAAATGCTCCACTAGCTTATGGCTTAGATAAGACATTTGGGTAAGTAAAAAAATCATAAATGCTTCACTAGCTTGTGGCTTGGGTAGGACATTTGGGTAAGTATAAAGCATATAATGCGGTTAGTACATAAAGAAAAAGTATAAAGCTCAAAGGGTTTATCAAGGGAAAAATCATGTCAATAGGATAGGATAGATTAGCTTATAAAACGAAATTAATTGATGTTTAGGTAATAGGGGGTTTTGGATTTAATAAGAAAATAAAATAATATAAACCTAATGAAAATAAATTAAAGAAAACATGCGAAAATGATAAAATTGAGGAATTCGGTAAGGATCCGGTTCTTTGGTTCAATCTTAGTCTACACCCTAATTAAGCATAAGTCATTGATTTGTTGTTCTTTTATCTATCTTAGCAATTATCGGTCATAGATTAGCAACAAGCTTTGTTAATCGTAATTTTTCCTTAGATCTTAGTTAATTACGAAGCGCTCGTTAATTAACCCTATCTATCGAGAAACCTAGAATAAGCTCTATAAGTTTATCCAGAAAACCACCTTACGATTCAGAAAATAGACCAATCTAGGTAATAATCACACAAGCTTGGATTATTTAACCAATGTTATGTTTTCTCTAATGATTTGGAACCATTAGTTGCTGTACATGAATCGAGAATACAACGATTACGTATTACATTCAATTCTAGCAATGAGTTTTCATGAAAAACAATTCAATAGAGCATTAAAATTATCATCACTCAAATACCCAATCAATTCATAAAATATAACATAATCAATATCAAATGAGAGAAAAAAATAACAAAATAATAAAAAATGCTTAACCTAAGATGTCGGCATCGATATCACCCCTGAATCGATGTTAGGAACTTAGCCTTCCATAGGTATCTCCAAAGAAAATGCTTCAGCCTACTCATATAACCCTATCGAAGACCCCCAATAGCTCTTCTTCAATGTGCCTCCCCTCTATTACATGCTACTGCGCTCTTCTCTCTTTTCTACTATTCATGTGATGTGACAAATAAACCTTATAGTCCATCTCCACTATTCACGTCTCCTTTTGTTTCTACCATAAGCTCTCTATTCTCTTTTCCTATTCACTGATTTGACTAATAAACATAGTTGGACCATGCTACTGTTTATGCTTCATTTTAAGACCCTCTTGATGTCTTATATTGAACGCAGTCCCCATCTGCGTTTAACGCAGTTGACTGCGCTAAATGAAAATGTTGTCTGCATTTTGCAAACGTCATCTTTGTGAAATGTAGACTGCGTTTTAAGCAAGACATGTAGACATCTTCTGCGTTTTGTTCCTCTATTGTCCTCCTATGCTGCCATTTTGGTCATGGACTGCTACATGCCATGTGTTTTATCTTCTGGCCATTTGTTGCGTTTTCTTCATCTTGCATTGTTGTTTATGTCTCCTTTTCTAGCTGTCCATCTTCATTTTCTCCAACAGTCGTGAGATTAATTAAATTAATGTCTTGCATGCATGTAAGACATTAATTTCATGTTGAACATAATTTCCATGCAAAATCCATGCAACTCATGTTCTTTGCATTTTTTTTCTTCTTTTAATTTTCTTCTTGTCTTTTAATTTTGTTCTTCTTGCTCCATGAAGACAAGTCAAAATTAATCTTCAAAAAATGGCTAAAATATAGAGCTTCGACTCACTTTAACTTCTTTGCTTCCGAATTGTACTTAAAATCATATATGAGTCAAAGTGACTATCTTAAGCAATTTCTTTTTTTTTGGGTAAATTAGTAAAATTTTATAAATAATAAGAAGTGATGTACAACTAGATATTGCCCAAACTACAATCTCTTATCTAAACTAGAAGCCTAACTCACAAGAAAGCATAAGGATCCCTATAAATGTTCCCCATCATCATGCATACCACCATATCAAGCCATGCCATGACTACATTACGATGGTCATATCAGGACCATCTTGCCAATAACACACTTTCATGCAGCAGACTTATTTATCATATCAACCAATCTATCCTCCCTTCTAATCCTTAACTTGAGAACAGTACATCGTACTTTGATTCTTCACCTTTCCAGAGCAATGCAGTATCCTTTTAGTGTTAGATTCCGAGGTGATGAGATAGGAGAAAGATCAACTTTAAACCATCTTCAATTGAAGACCCGATCTAGACTTCCTTCTTTTCCAAGCAACATTCATGGTTTAGAGTCTATTTGACTGTTATTCGAAGGAGATCCCCTTGTAGCTTTACTTATAATTTTCCCATAATTGAAGTTTAGTGGAGATTGAGGCTTTCCCTTCATCTTATGTTTCTCCTTTATAACAATTTGGATTACCCTCTCTTTTCTCAAACTTGGACCTGGAGTCAAACCTACAGACATTTCATTAGAAATGTAAAACACATACATTTTACCTTCTCTCAGTGTTTAAGCTGAGGTGTTCCATAACTTGAAAGATCACTCTCATATTAAAGCTCCCTAAGTCCAAGGCTTCATCTTTTAAGGTTCGCAAGTTTCTTTCAGTCCACAGGTTATACACAATAACAGAAAGGAGAATAAAGAAGGTATTAATGTCACAGTTTCTGAAGGTAAGTGACTGGTTAACCCACATTAAAATGGATCGAAGATTTTTCAGGTGAGGTAGGTGTATTTAAAAGTGGTTTAGACTGTTTAACCAAATTGTTTTAGAGAAAGGACATTCAAAGAATAAATGATCAATAGTCTCCAAGTCCAAAACACATAAGGAGCACCGATTTGGGGTGTGGAGATAAAAAAGTTTGTCATTTGTCTACAATTTATTCAGGAAGCTAACCACAAGATGATTGAACACGTAGGAATATTCCTTCTACGCCATACAAGTTTATACCAAAGAACTGTCTGATTTGGATGTCTTATGAAAGTGTATGCAGAAGCATTTGTATACTTCTTCGAAGGGCTAGGTAGCCATTTCAAACTATCCTCTCTTGAAGAATCAGGATGGTATTGTAAAGGTTCTAGGTTACTAATAGTCCTAACTATTGTCTCCTGCTAGCACCATTCATTATTTCATGTTAATAATCGTTAAGTGCTTTGGAATAAGTTCAGAATCAATTAAGCACCTATCACAACTCACGATATTTTCTCTCGTGAAAAATGGACTTTTAGTTTTGGTAAATGGGGAGTCGGAATAGATGATAGATTTAGAGGATAGGATGACAGGTTTGGTTGAGTAAATCTTAAATGAGAAGTTTATTAGGTCGTTTGATGTTGGAAACCTACAGTAATCAAATCGTGGGTATAATGGAAAACAAAATTTTACGGTTTCCATTCGGATTTTGATAATTACATAACTTGAATAAAAACATAAATTGTAAAGTAGAAAATCATACCTAATTCATGTTTCCTATAGAAATCTTTGACGTATTTTTCACCGTGTCAACCATGAATTGTTAAATCATCCAGCCTCTAATGGTATCCGTAAAATAACTTCTTAATCACTTTTGAGAGGAAGAACTAGAGTTTTAGCTCCTAAACTTTCTTCCTATTAATAGAAAAATTGTTGAGATTTTTAATTTTTATTAAAATTAAATTCTTTAATTATAATTAAAATCACATTCTAATTAAAATTAATTTGATTTTAATTAAATCATAAATATCTCATATTTGAACAAAGTTTCTCAAACTTTATAAGTCTAACTTAATTCAAATTGATTTTTCCTTCATAAGTTGCTCTTTGATGTGTGATTATTAGTTGTAAAAGTAAAAGTTATTAAATTTTGACAATAAAACATTGAGTGTTTGTAATTATAAGACCATGTAAAATATTTCTTAGGTTATATAAATATTTATAACTACTTAAATAACATCCATTTTCAAACGATCCAACTTACAAGTTTTATAAACATAGACCATCTTTCTAAACATTTATCCCAATCTAAATATAAGTTTTATACATATTATAACAGAGATAGATATCTTTAAATTTGAAATATTTTTTTTGTAAGGTTAGGTCTTTCGCTTGGAGTTGATTCTTCGCTTATCATTATACAGGCTTGCTCTTTATATAAGTTAAAGTACGGTACTTGTAAAAGTTGTCAGAATTTTTTTGCTTCAATATAAAGACTTTATGCTTAAGTTAGTTGTAGGCTTGAGAATGTTATTTCATAGGTACTGAAAATAGTTACCTCTTTTTGAGAGCGTAATTCTTTTATATATTGAAGGTGATAGATATGGAGAGAGAATAATTCTATATATGTAGCCTAACTTTGTAATTTATGAAAAGGGATATAGGTATGATATTTGATTAGTTAAGGAAATGTTCTCAATTTTTGTAGGAGGTTCAAGGCATGATCATAAGTTATATAGGGTTTTTAGTTCTCACCTAGCAAATAAAAACTAATATCATTAGCCCAATCCAACAGTTTAGAGCCCTAGATATTATGTATTAAGGCTAAGGAAATATTATGGATGTTGTCATAAATTAAGTTTGCCATTTGTAGCGTATTGTAACATTACACAAAATAAATAGACTTAAAACTATATTTGGTGATGAGTCTAGGTTGATCTCAAAGAGAGTGTATGTAAAGCTTTTGTAATGACAATAATCGTGGTTTAGGTTAGGGGGTTTGTTAGTTTTCAAATAAGAAAATAAAATGAAACTAAACTAACGAAAACAAATTAAAGAAAAAATTTAAAAATGATGAATGTGAGGAATGGGTTTCAGAATCTGATTCTTGGATCAATCTCAACCTACATATAGATAAGAATACTCCATTGTCTTGTATTCTCTCACCTCTCTTTGAAACTATTAATCTTAGGTTAACAACAAGCTTTATTAACCCTGATTTCCCTTAGGTCCTGTTTAATTAAAAAATCTCTTTAATCAACCTAGAACAAGCTCTCTAGATTTAGTCAGAAGCCACATTACAAACTAGAAAAATAGACTAATCTAGGCAACAACTAAACAAGCTCGGGTTATTTAACCTAGGTTATGTTATCCCTAATAATTTAAAACCATTAGTTGCCATAAATGAATCCAAACACAATGATCACATATTGTATTTAAGAATCTAGCAATGGGTTTACATAAAAATAATCAAAAAGAGCATTCAAATCATCCTTATATAAAGACCCAAATTATTAAGCATAAGTAACATATGCAATCCCTAAGAGAGAAAGAATACAATACGTATAAAGAGATGCCCAAAAAGTATCTTTGGCTTTGATATCCCTTATGAACTAGAGCAAGGAGGATTAACCCTCCATGGGATTTCGAAACATGCATGCTCTACCACCCCTCTTGTTTCCGAAATTAAGACCTCTAAAACGATTCATCCTGCTTCTGTCATCAACATGTTCTATTTATAGTGAAAAATTAGGTTTCAAGTGTTAGGTTACAAAAGTCACTGTCATGAACCTTTAAGTCAAGGCTGTGAATTGACCCTTTGAAGCTCACGACCATGTGTTGGACCCTAAATTTTTCTTAGAATTTAATTTAATAAATTAGCAAGCATGAATATAAATTAGAATTCTTGAATTAGCAATTTTTGGAGTTTAATTAGGCATACAATTAATTACGTGTGGTTACATGGATTAAAAGGAAGAGTTAGAATTAAGTTAAGGAGTTCGAAGGCATTGGATTAAATGTGGAAGGGTAAGCCTAGAAAGACAAAAGTTTGTCTTTAACTAATAAGAAGAGAAGAGAAGAGAGTCGTGTATAATAAGAAAGAAAAAGAGAGAAAGTCATAGAAGAAACTAGAAGAAGAAAAGTAGAAACCAAAGAATAGAAGAGGAAGAAGAATATTCAGTTGAGTTTTTAGGTAACCTTATTTATTTTTCTTGTTTTGATAGAAAAAGGAAGTAAAGAAAATAGGTTTTGTACTATAAAAGAAGAGAGAAAGAAGAAAACCAAGATTCTTTTTCTTAGATTTTTATGAACTTTTAACTTGATCTTAGTTCTTTTAGCTTAGATAAACTAATAGTAGATTAAGTCTAAGCTCATTTTTGTATAATAGAGCTTTATGGAAGTTCTATTCGTATATGATGTTTGAATGAAAATATGTTTGTTTGAAGAGAACCAAAAAAGTCGAAGGCAAGAACAAGAGGAAATACAAACTTGATCTTGGAGTTACAAGTAAATAGGTGGGTAGTATATTTATAGTTATTGTGATGATGAGCTAAAATATTTGCTTGTACATATGCGAAATTGCTTGTCTTGAATCATTATGAATGTGGGAAAAATGTTCTGTTAATTTGATAGTATGTTAACTTTGAAAGATATTGCATTTTGTATTGATGAAAAATAGAAAAAATTCAAGAAGCATGAAAATATGAATATGAAATGAAATATGTAAGCATTGGAAATTTGTTTTTATGGGTAAGAGAGATATCATTCTATTCTTCACATGCACATTGACTTAAAGCCTTCTCCCGACTACTCGCTTATGGCAAATGAGCTCCAAAAAATGGACTCATTCAGTTTATGGTGTAAACTTCAATTTTGCCATTCTACTTTATGGGATTCTCTCGAGCCATTATGTTTGTGCATTGCATCTTGAATTGTTAAACATAGAGCATAATTGAGTGTTATGGTTTTAATTTATGTGATACTATATTCTTGACTATGTGAATTCTCATAATTAAGAAATTGTGGATAATACAATCTTCTTAGACTAAAATGCAATGAATATATACATATATATATATGCTTGAGAGTGTGTATGGTTCGTTATCGCTAGCTATAAATGTATTAGCCACTGAGCTTAGCAGCTCACCCCATCATTTTCCACTCTTCAGGTACAGACATAGTAGATATTTGAACCTTGCAAACTTCGGCTGATTCTAAGAATTTTTATTTCTTTTGTAATTAAGTTAGTTCAGAAACTTTTGGTACTTTAGAAGGATATCAAACATAAGCATTCATGTTGTATTTTTGGATTACCCTACTATTTTAACTCTTAATATGTAATTAAAGTTATGTATAAAAGTTACGTTGATTGAGAAATGGCAGTAAAAGGTGAAGAATTTCTCTTTTATATATGTGCAGAATTTTCTTCTTTGTTGGATTGTAGATGGTGTTTGGAAATGAAATGGTATGCTGTTCTAAGATTTTTTTGAAAAATTCTTCTTAAGTAAATTATTGGGTTGGGAGTCAGTTTTGTTAGGATTCTTATGTGTATAGATTGTGTTTGTTGGATTCGAGTCTTTTGATATAGGTAGTAGTTTTATAATTAGCAGAAAGGAAAAAAGTGAAAAATTTGTATTCTAAATCTTCAATGAATAAACTATATTGATCTAGGCATAATTAGACAAAATTGTTTTCATGAAAGTTGTAGCTCTTTCTCTTAACTGTCTAATGACATAAAGTTTATAATTTTGAGACGAGATTGAAAGTTATGAAGACTAGAAGTGGGTGTGCGCAGTACGATTACACGATCATGCACATGCACGATTGCGAGAACCCCTTTATTTTGGGGAAGGTCCAAGATCGCGATGAATCGCACATTTTTTTTAGGCAAACCTTACATTATTTATTTATTTTTTATATTGATGTTAGTTATATATATACCTTTATTTTATATTGATGTTTGCACTGTCGAGTTTATTGATTGCATTAAGTGACATACATATCATGCATACATATAGGAAATAAGATTAAAATGAAAAGTAAGCTAAAAGATAATGTCTTATTGAAAGAGTAAAATGCTACCTCATAAAAGAATACGAGGAGTTTTACAAGGATCTACTGCACCTGATTCTCCACCAAGAGAGGAGGGTACTGATGAGTTGAGAGCCCCAGCAATTGCTGAGGTGAATGTAGAGTAAGATAGCGAGCCCTTTCAACCACAAATGCCTGAGTCATCTCTTCCTCAAGAATAAATGCCTAATTCATTTGATCCTATAATGTTCCAAGCCTTTGCTCAAGCTTTTATTCAGGCCATAGGCCAAATGTCGTCAAATTCTACCCCAGTATTGGCTAAGAAAGGGAGACAATTTGACAAGCTGAGGAAGTATGGCACAGTGGACTTTTATGGAACAACTGATCTGAAAGAAGATGAGACTTGGTTAAAGAAGATAGAAAGAATACTGGAATAGATGGACTATGAGGATAATGAAAGAGTTGTGTATGCTATAAGCTTTCTACAGGGAGATGCCCTGTATTGGTGGGAAGGTGTACTAGGAATCAGACTAAACCGCCAGTGTTGACATGGAAGGACTTCGTAGCAGTTTACAAAAAGAAATTTCTTTTTGAGGTGTATATCCAGTAGAAGAAGAGGGAGTTTTTGAGTCTCACCCAAAGGGAGATGAAAGTGAGTAAATATGAGCGCAGATTTACACAGTTGTCTCAATATACAGTTGAGTTGATGATGAGCAAGATGGCCAAGTACCGAAGGTTTAAAGCAGGATTGCATTTGGCTATCAGAGAAAAAGTGGAGGCGCAATATTTTTGTGACCTTCAATAACTGGTAGAAGCTGCATTAAGGGCGGAGAATATAGAAAACATAAAGAACACAATGAACAAAAAGAGGAAAGGAAGAGAACAACTCAAAAGAGGGGGCAGTAGCAGTGCTTCTATGTGAGAAAGCAGTACCAGGACCTTCCCTACACAGTCTGATATTAGGAGCAATGGTACAATAGGCCCAAACTAACGAGAACTACTTCTCTTCATGCCTCGACTATTGGAGGTAGGGGAAGATAAGAGGGGGAAAAGCCATCTTTTCCCAAATGCGATCATTGTAGCAAATTCCATAAAGGAGAGTGTTATAAACTGACTAGCGCTTGTTTTAAGTGTGGAGGAAAAGGGCATATAGCTAGGGAGTGTCCATAGTATACAAGACGAGAGGAAACTCAGATGCATGCTTTAAGAAGGATTGAGACTGTGGGAGTTGATTCTGCAACTAAAGTGGGCAGTTAGTGCAGCCAAGAAAGAAAATCATCCAGGAAGACCGAGAGGACAAGCACCAGCCAGAGTTACAATGACCAAGGAGGAAGCAGAAGTAGCTCCAGAGGTTGTTACTAGCATTGTTAAATTGTTTCATGATAACATTGTTGTTTTAGTTGATCCGAGGTCTACCCACTCATTTATTTCATCAAGTATCATTTTGCATGATAGAAATTTGAGTTTATTAGATAGTCCTTTGATGGTTAGTACCTCGATTGGTCAGTATGTCATTATTAGTCATGTTTATCAAAAGTGTGAAATATGTATTGGTGAGGTAAAATTAGTGGTGGATTTAATACCATTGGAAATTAAGGGATTAGATGTGATTTTGTGCATGGACACCTTAGAAAAATATAATGCCAATTTGAACTGCAAACAGAAGACAGTAGAGTTTGAATTGGACAAAGGGGAAAAGGTGGTGTTTTTGGGAGATAGGAAGGCAAGCCCATCTAAAATCATTTCAACTCTAACAACAAAGAAAATTATGAAGAATAAGGAATGAAGCATTCTTGGCATATGTGTTAGACACGAAGGTAGTTGAAGGAAAATTAGAAAACATTTCTGCGGTAAGGGAATATCCAGATATCTTTTTGGAGGACCTACTAGGACTACCACCACTTAGAGAGATTGAGTTCACCACAAGCTTCTTCTAGGCGTGTCACTAATATCAATTCCACCTTATAGAATGGCTCTAGCAGAATTGAAGGAGCTTAAAGAGTAGTTAGAAGAGCTATTGGAGAAAGGTTTTATTAGGCCTAGCTCTTCGCCTTAGGGAGCTCCAGTTCTTTTTGTGAAAAAAAAGATGGATCTTTGAGGATGTGTGTGGATTACAAGAAGCTCGATAATGTCACTATAAAGAATAGATATCCTCTCCCATGCATAGATGATTTGTTTGATCAACTACCAGGAGAAAAAGTCTTTTCCAAGATAGACTTGAGATCAGGTTATCATCAATTGAGAATAAATAAGTCTAATATGTCAAAGACTGCTTTTAGAACACGATATGGGCATTTTGTCTTCTTAGTTATGCCCTTTGGATTAACTAATACCCCTGCAATCTTCATGGACCTTATGAATAAAGTCTTCAAGCCTTTCCTAGACCAATTTATCATAGTCTTTATTGATGATATACTAGTTTATTCTAAGAGCGATAAGAAGTATAAAGAACATTTAAGGATTGCCTTGGAGATATTGAGAAAGAAAGAGTTGTATGCTAAATTTGATAAATGTGAATTTTAGCTAAGGGAAGTGGTGTTTCTTGGACATATCATTTCATAAAAAGGAGTACATGTAGATCCATAGAAAATAGAAGTTGTTGTTAGATAGGAAGTACCCAAGAATGTAGCAGGAGTGAGGAGTTTCTTAGGATTAGCTAGTTATTACAGACGATTCGTAGAAGGCTTTTCCATTATAGCATCCCCACTCACCAAATTGACAAGGAAGAGTCAAAAATTTGTGTGGACAGAAGAATGTCAGAAGAACTTTAAGGAATTGAAGAAAAAGCTTACAACTACACCTATACAGTATATAGCGATGCCTCGAGGAAAGGATTAGGGTGCGTGTTGATGCAAGGAGATAAAGTGATTGTGTATACTTCCAGGTAATTAAAATCCTATGAGATGAATTATCTCAGGCATTACTTGGAATTTGCTGCTATAGTCTTTGCATTGAAAATATAGAGACATTATTTATATGGAGTCACCACCAAGGTATTTACAGACCACAAGAGTCTTAAATATTTGATGAGCTAAAACGAGTTAAATTTGAGGCAAAGAAGGTAGCTAGAATTATTAAAGGAATATGACTTGATGGTAGATTACTACCCGGGCAAAGCTAATGTAGTAGCAGATGCACTGAGTAGGAAATCCAGTATGGCACATATGAAGATGATATATCTTCCTTTGTTGAAGGAATTAACTAAACTTAAGGTGACATTGAGGCAAGTCAAACCTAGTAGTGTATTAGCTAATTTTAGAATAAGGCTAGTGTTAAATGAGAAAATTAAGGTCTTGCAGGAACAAGATGAGTACTTGAGTAAGATTAAAGAAGAAATTAAAATTGGTAAGCCCTCTAAAATAAGAATAAGAGGAGATGGATTGATGGTGGTAGGTATGGAAAAAATTTGTTTAAATAAGAAAGATTCATAGGTAAACTCAAATACCGTTCATGATAATGACATTAGAGGACTTTGCAAATTATTTCATTTCTCTACCATTAAGATTCACATGCATAATTATTAATTAAAGGACTTTTTAAGGTTGTAATGTGAGCAAGGGTTAAGGTGAGATGTATTTGGATAGTGTACTGTAAAAGCCATCAAAGCTAGTAAAATAAGAAAAACACTCAATATAACATCAAGCACAAAAACCAACATTCACTCACAATTATGTACATCAAATGTGATGAATGCAAAAACTATGTTTCACAACTCAAATTCAAGCCTTCACACCATAAACCACATGAAGCATATATCACTCATAAAATTTTATCATAAATAATACTTTGTAACCATAGGGAATGACAATTAAGAACTACTCCCACATTTACATCATACTTAGGTAACCCTTTTCGTATAACTTTAAGAGGAAAGACTAATAATGAATAACTTTGCAAAATTTGTACATTTCCTCCTTATACTTTTATTTAAAAAAATTTATTTTTTTATTTTCTTTTTCATCTTTTTTTGATAAAACTGAAAGAAGTTACATTAACATCAGAATTTCATTGATAATGATAAAATGGCATCCCAACAATTACAGCCAACCCACACATATGCACACCCCTGCACTTATACTTTTATGCATACACAATCATCAACAATTAACAAATATTCTACTAGCTTTAAGGCTTGGGTTGGAAATTTGGTTAGGTTTAAAGCATTTAATATGGTTAGCACAAAAAAAAAGGTTAATAAAGCTCAAAGGGGTTTATCAATAGGAAAAATCATATCAATAAGTGGCTATTTGGCTAATGTAACTTATAAAACAAAGAATGCCTATATTATTTCCATTTTAATCCATATGATAAAAATTTATTCTTGAATAGAAAATAAAAGCAAAGTCAAGATGTACATGTCATGAAGGTCACACTTAAACAAATGATAATAAGATTGATATGGATGTTTAAGTCTACAAAGGCTCAAAATCTTATTGGCTTGTATCTACCACTAGTCACCACTCTTCTGAAGATAATGTATATTGACCAATCAAAAGAGTAAAAGTACATACTCAAGTTGCTATGGATTTTTCTAGTCATTTTGCTCTCTAATTATAACTATACAATATTTTTTAAAAATTAAAATTAAATTAATATAATAAAGAGTAAGGAGCAATGACTATTGGAGAGAAGAAAACACTCTCCAATAGTTAAATTACACCATTAGAGTTACTATAATAGAGACACTGAGAAGGCACATTGCACGACACCATTTGGCCATCGAGGAGTTGAAAACACATAAAAATGACATCCATCTTTTACATCATTCCAAAGAAGTAAAAGACACCCACCCATCTTCAAAACATTTCGAGAATGTTCCAAATTAGGGTTGGGTTTCCTAAATGATCAGTAACACCATTTCGGTAAGAACTAGCCTCACTCTTTGTCAGACCCCATTTCTGGAGTCTAAATTTCATGCTCTCTCTGATACTATACGATGTCGGACCACGTTTTCGGAGCCCGGCGATCGCATTCGGATAACATTCATTCATCAACTATACCTACATTCAAAACTCCCCTTTCTAAGCTCAGCTCCGCTATTCGAATAGTCGACTAATCGATTTATTCAACTGACATGTCTGATTGTTAATAGTTGACTTGCAGCTAAATGTTTTACTTGTCCAATGCTCCATTTCAACCCAAATACCTCAAGGAATAGTGTTGGTGAGTCCACCATTTTACACATGTACGTGCTACGGGGATATAGGCATAACTTTTTCTATAGGCATCCAATTTAGGGTTTCTTTAGATAGTTTGAAAGAGGACTTCAAAAGCTACAACTTTCATGAAGACCTTAAGGACCACTTGTATCTTCTGAAGGGTTAAAAATAGAGCAGAAGATAAACCATGAACAGTAACACAGAAGAAGTCCGTGAATAGTAACACAGATGAAGTCTGTGAACAGTAACACAGATGAAGTCTGTGAACAGTAACACAGACGATATTCTTCAACTAATATAACTTCTTAACTCCTTCTCATTATCTTCTGTGGTTGGCCTATGGTCAGTGTTCTATCTTCTGTAGTTGACTTTTATCTTTTGTGTTGACCACTTATCATCCATGGTCTATCCTCTATGTTCTATCTTCTATGTGATGATGTGTCCTCTGTGTTCTGACATCATCACAGAGAATACTTCTACTCTTTATTCATTCTTTCCTTTGTGTTCTGATGTCAGCACAGACGATACTTCTCCTTCAAAATTTCCCTTGCCTCTGTGTTGCGACGTCAGCACAGACGATACTTCTACTCTTTATTCATCCTTTCCTCTGTGTTCTGATGTCAGCACAGACAATAATTCTACTCTTTTTTAATCCTTTCCTTTATGTTCTGACGTTAGCACAGATGATACTCCTACTCTTTATTCATCCTTTCCTCTGTGTTCTGACGTCAGCATAGACGATACTTCTTCTTCTAAATTTCCCTTGCCTCTGTATTGTTACGTCATTAGAGACGATATTCTTCCTCTATATTTTTCCTTTGCATCTACCTTATTTAATAGAACCATCAATCATCTCAACTACTCTCATTCATGCAAATCTTAGGTCAGAAATACCCAAATGTAAACCTCAACCGCTTCTCAAAACCTCAAAATCATTTGATCAAAACATGCAATGTAAAACTTAACAGAAGTCATAATCATGCGCAGTTCATATATACATATATTTCATTCATCCTGAAATGAATATTTGTTTTACAAGGCTTTAATAAGTCATAATACATCAGTACACTTAAACTAATAAAAATTAAAAGGTGGCTAAAGCCTTAAGTTCAGAAAAATCTAACTTAAGAATACAAAAGAAAACATGCAGACTGGGGTACCACCCTATCTCTTGACTTACTCACTTTCTTGTTCTTCACCTGAATGGGACAAAATTTAGAGGGGGTGAAATTAAAGCTCGTGGGTAACAGGTTTATAATTTAGAAAAAAGCAGAAAATCTTTTTGCACAAACAAATCTTGTTCAGTTACAAATCATGCATGCATTCTTCTTGTCAAACAAATCATGAGCACATCTGAATAGTTTGGGTGGATCCAAAACAGAATGTACTACACATTCCCTTAAGGGTCCTGTGTAGCCGTGAACAGAACATACTATCGCAACTCCAATTTATGGTCTTGCGTAGCCGTGTACTTATAGGAGTCCATGAAAGAGCTCTATGCTACTGGCGGGCAGGCGGGAGAAGCCTTTAGACAAGTACACTTGACTTAACTTAGGGGATCACCACAAACCCACATAACACAT
>JANZXR010000008.1:35457610-35484256 GCA_027575705.1 Erythroxylum echinodendron
TTGCATTTAGTTGCTATTTTGTTCATTGTTTCTTCAATTTTATTAAAAAAAAGAAAAGAGAAAAAGAAAAGAAAAGAGAAAAAGGAAAAACATTTTAGTAGCATCAATAAGTGCAGAGTAGTAGTATATTTAATATGTTTTGTTATCCTTTTGTTCACTTATTACTTTATGAATGTTTGTGATAAACCCTTTACCTCATTTGACACACCTTAACCCTTACCACATTACAACTCGAAGCAAGTCCTTTTGATTTATGTATACACATAATCATTGTACAGAAGAATTGGTGTGTTAGCAAGCCTATGATAGTGTAGTTTCCTATAGGGAGCTTGAGCGAAACATTAATCATCAAACACTTGAGAGAAATGAGTGAAACCGTGAGGAAGATTCATTTTATGTTTATACTTATCTTTGAATGATGGACTCATAAGTTGAGTTCGCTTATGTACACTAATGAAAAGTAGCCATGATATGTGTGGTTGCTTAACATTTGAGTTG
Source organism: Erythroxylum echinodendron (assembly GCA_027575705.1). Lineage (NCBI taxonomy): Eukaryota > Viridiplantae > Streptophyta > Magnoliopsida > Malpighiales > Erythroxylaceae > Erythroxylum > Erythroxylum echinodendron. Next base: position 35,458,109 of record JANZXR010000008.1, read on the forward strand.
GTCAAACTTTAAGGGATTGCATGTTTTGATCTTTGTGAAAATGAAGTGATGGAATTGATTGGTTATGTTTGATTTTGCTTCAGGACAAGCAAGATTTAAGTGTGGGGAAGTTGATAGTTGTTTATTAGCGTATGCTTTTCTAAGTATTGTGTTTCTTGCATAATAGGTTATTATTGTTTTGTTTTAAGACTTATTTTGAATGTTTTTGTTTAGTTTGATCTTCATGGTTGTTCTTTTATGTTTGATGTTGATTTAGGGTAAGAATTAATCATTTTGATGTAGGAATGGAGGGTGGCCACCTTTGTGATTGAGCTAGGGACCAAGAGAGGAGAAGAGAAGTGGAGGAATTATAAGACAAGAGCCGACGATCATGGGATTCATGCCAATTCCCATGATCTTAGGATCCCTAGCCTGAAAAGACATGCAGGTTTCACTTATTCTTAGGTTCTTGTGACTTTATAAGGGCAAAAATCCCTACGATGTCCATTCCAAATTGGGCAAAGAGCATACCAACTCCAGATTTTCCAAATTTGGGCAAAGAAAAGGAGGAGCTTGCTTCATCTAGTTCTTATTTCGTTTTTCTCTTCTAGCATCTTTATTATGGATTTTCTGGTTTTTGGGGATGTTAATGACATTATGAGTGGCTGAGTTATTTGTAGAGATTACTTTTGAACTACTTATTGAACTCCTACTTTGTTGATTTGAATGAATAATGTTTTTGATGAATGTTGAGCTTATACGTTACAATATATTGAGAAATTGAGTTGGGTAAATTGTGTAGGACTGTACAATGAGAATTGGCACTCTATAGACCTATATTCATCAAGTTAACTGATTAGTTAGAGAGAGATCTTGGCTAATTAGTTGATTACCCATAGGATAACTTCATAACTAGTTAAATTGGTGGTCTGCTTTTGTAAATTAAGAGATTGCTTAATCATTTCCATTTAATTTGACTAGGGAAAATTAATTACACCTTAAGCGAGGTAGTTAATACATTAGGACAGTTTAGGTGAGGCACAATTCAATTAACAAGGTAGGAGGGAGATAAGATAGGGAAAAAGTGATCTTTAATTGTTAAATCTTGAATTCCAAGTTTCTGCATTTTTGCTTTATCATTTGTTCATTATTAGTTGATTGATTTAGTTTAATTTTTCAATTTGTATTTATTAAAATTGGTTCTTAAACAAAGCAACCTTAATTAAGTAACATCTAAACACAATCTCTGAGGGATCAATATCTGTTCTTCCTTTACTAGAAGTTACACTCCATATGGTTGAGATTTTGAGCGTAAAATTAGTGAATTGGTTTTGCAATCAACAAGGAGGAAGACACCCTAGTAGACTTTATAACTTGTATTATTGGTTTTAAAACTAGATTCTAAAACCTTAATGTTTCATTGAGGGTGGAATGCCTCCTCAACAGATTTATCCAAGGACTGTACAATCCACAAAAGTGGCATTCTTAGATTCTTTTTTAGGGTTAATCTCATAACTAATAATATCTTCACTTTTGTTCTTCTTCCTTAGAATAGAAGTGTTCACAATATTAGATTTATTCTTTTTCTCCACTTTCCTCATTAGACAAAGAAGATCCATATCTATAACCATAAAAAAATTGAGCTACCTATAAAATATGAGAGGAAAAGAATCAAAAGGAATTAAAGCCTTTAAGTTTTCTTATATGAAACCCCAGATAGCAATAGTGCCTTCTAAATAATCATCAGAAATCTATAAGGTAAGGGAATTCCTTATTAACTAGTACTTAACATTGTTTATCTAGTATTAAATGCTGCATATACACTTTGTTGAAATGGGGTCTTATGTCACCAATAAAAACCTATAGTCCCACCAGCTATCATCCTTTTGACAAAGAAAAAAACCCTTCCACTCGTGTCCCTTATGGAGATTGTGCTAATTCTATATGAATTTTGAAATTTAGGTTAAACCACCCTAAAAACTTAAATGTATGTATTCAAACAATTTAGCATTAAGTTCTATATGATATAGATGGTAGGCCACGAAAAAAAGTATGTGATGGAACCTAGTAAGTGAGAATGCAATTTCGTAGAATAAAGAATTATCTCTTTTAGTATACTAGCTATTATGTCATTTTTAAAATTATCATAATATATGGCATCACACGTTTTCTAATTGTAAAGTTCACATAACCTTAATGTAAGGAGGAAGGTTTAGTTATTATGTATACATATCATGGTTACCTCTAGCCTCGAATGATTTTATAACCTTAGGCATACTTCCCACTAAAAGGCCAATATTTATATTCATCTTACATCACTTACTTACCTAGGGATGACAACGGACAAGATTGGGTCTGACCCATTGCTAGTTTACCTTGAACAGACCGTTTTGGGGTATGACTCGAGCCTAGTACATAAATCACACTTGACCTATTAGTCTATCATTCAATCTTTATGATTGAATCTACAGTGGCCAATCACAAATCTAAAAGTTAGGATAAAAAAGAATAAGTTGAATAAATGACTAAATCAAATCATATATAATTAAATCAGTCTTTGTAAGTTACATCTTTAACTCTAAATAATGTTTTTAGCTACTAAACTTAATAAAAACAAAACATAAATAAATAATTCCATCATAGAAGAAAATAATGGAAAAAAGAATTGAGAGAAGTTATCATTGACCTATTCAATCATCAATCTATATCTTCCTCCTTTATGCAACAAGAACTAAAAATAACTATAAAATAAGAAATTCAAAACAAAATCTCCTAAAAGTCTAAAAGTATTTTTTCTAAATTTGTTAAGTTTGTCTATGTTTATCTAAGAAAACTCTAAAAGAGATCTAAATCTAATAGAAGTATGCTGGAAACTTTTAGATTAATTTTTATACAAATACTTATAGTTAGGATTACAAAAATATACTTCTATATGACTTAATTTTGATGAATCCCAAAATGATATATTTTATTTTCGAGAACAAACACCTATTATACATTCAAAACCAACATTAGTCTTATTTTGCTTCTTTTACTCTTTGATAAAGTAACCACTCTTTGACATGCTTTATAACCAATTTTACTCTATTTCTTTATATGAAATAAAGATAAGTCTTACACTAGTTTTGGAGCTATTTGTGTTCTAAGATTTTTACAAAGTTATGGCCCTTTGAGTTAGCTTTCCAATTATTACACTAGTTTTGGAGCTATTTGTGTTCTAAGTCTCCAATTATTACACTAGTTTTGGAGCTATTTGTGTTCTAAGTCTTTTCCAAAGTTATGGCCCTTTGAGTTGGCTTTCCAATTATTAAAGAATCACCTTAATCAAACAATTATGGATAAAGTTATGCCCTAAATTGTGATTGATCGTCTAAATCACCACCTACACCATAATGAACTAAACGTAAGAGAATATTATATAATTTGGAATAAAACATACCATAAAAGTGTTAAATCACAACTTACTTAAAAGCTACAAACATACAAAATATGGACCTATTAAATTTGATAAGTTGATATTTTACATGTTGTTTAAGGTCTATTTATTCGGCATTTGGAACCTTTATAATATATGTTATATGGATTTGATTATGTTTTTCTATCTTTAGTTCATTGTCTTATATGTGATTAAATTTGAGGAATAATTTAATAATTAGTGCAAATTTTTGCATAATTGTCTAATTGATGATATTTTAGAGCCATTTGGGAGATAAAAGGATGGATATAACTTTGTAGAAGATTTTAAGAGATGATTGTAACTCGAAGAGGATGAAAAGTGGAGAATTTAAAGAAGAAAATCATATTAAGTTCAATATTTGGAGGCATAACAAGCAACAAAGCTAAACATATAATAAGCAACAAAGCTAAACATATAATAAGCACCAGTCTTCATAAATATCTTAGAGTTGAGAAACATTATCAATCATCACCAAACATAAAGTACATTCAGTATTGGACTCGTCTAAAATAAAGAAATAGCATAAGAATAGCATCAATTATGTAGCATGTTAGACCTTTATTATATAGTAAGCAATGAAGAGTAAAAGAAATATAACAAGATTGGTGTCAGTCTTAAATATGTAGCAGGCACTAGTTCTCGAAGATAAAATATGTGATTTTGGGATTCTTCAAGTGTAAGACATCAGCAACTCCATGTTTGTAAAGCAAGCTATAGGAATTTGTATTATAATTAATCTAAGAGACTTCTAGTAGATTTATATTACATTTAAATTTTTGTTAGACTTCTCCTAGATATATAACCAATCTAGCAGATTTTTTACAAATTCTTTTAATTAGACTTTTTCTAATTTTCTTTAGTTGTTAGTTAATTTTTGTTCTTATTAAGGATGAAGTTTTAGATCAATGATTAAAGTAGCTAATGACAACTTATCTCAACACTTTCTTGCACTCTTTTCTTCCAAGATAAGATTTATTTATTTATGTTTTATTTTTTTTATTATGTTTAGTAGCTAAAAACCTTAGGGTTAGGAATATAGCTTGTATGAATCATTTGATTATTTATCTATGGTTTGTTTATTCTTTAATTGAATTTATTTTCTTTGATCTTAATTGTTGGATTTGTGATTGGACACTATACACTCAATCATAGAGATTTTATGATGGATTAACTTGTCAAGTATGATCAGTGTGCTAGGCGGATAAATTCTGAGAATGACAATATCTTAGACTTTAGTGAGAACTGTAAAGACTAACTATGCTTAATAAGTTTTATTAGCTTAAATTATACATTAATAGATATTATTTGCCTAGTTAGATATACCTATGTGGCTCGACGAAGAGCATAAATACATCAGATTAATTGTTATTTCAACCAAAAGAATCAATTGTATATAATAGTTAGATATAAACCCTAAATCCTTAATGATTATATATTTGATTTCCTTTCCTTAAGTTATTTTCTTTTTTTAGTTAGTTTATTAGTTTAATCCTCATTAAGCAATTCTTTTTTCCATTTAGTTTTCTTTTTAAACTAAGATTGATATAATTTATTACTAGATTTTTGTGTGATCAATACTCAGGAATATCTCTTGTTTTATTTAGCTATCTATGATTGACTTTGTATGCTTATAGATTAGTTTCAGTGTATATCACCCACCAAACACCTTATATATGTACTAATGATGTTCCTTATGTTCAACATCTAATTGAAAAGCTAAGAATTTTCAGAATTTGAATTTACCTTTCAAAAGTTATCTTATTTTAGGAATTGTTTATGCATCGATTTAAAACACAATGATTCTTAATCTACAAATAGTTTCCATATCCTCGTAGTAAAAAACATTTTGTTCATTTTTCCTAATTGATGTTATGCCTAATCATCCTTTCTCCTTAGGTATATAGATATCTACCCAGTCTTCCTTGGTTTCTATTGCATTATTCACTTCACTTGTCCATAAGAATTTCTTAAGTCTTTTCTTAATGGATTTTATTAAAGTTTAAGGGATAAATAGATGGTAGCTCTAATAAACATGTAGGTTGTTCAACATAGAGATTATAAGTTGTAATATGCCTACATAAGACAAAATATCATTAAATTCCTTAATTCTTTTATGTATTGCATCAAGTAGAGACTAATAGTCTTTGAATGCGAGTCTTTTAGAAGTGTGGGGATCCTAAGATACTTAAAAGGAAGTTACTAAAGTTTGAAGCCTGTGGTGTGGAATAATTGGTCTGCTATCTAAAATATTATAGTTGAAACATATATGTTGACTGTGTTCTAAAGTTTGAAGCCTGTGGTGTGGAATAATTGGTCTGCTATCTCAAATATTATAGTTGAAACATATATGTTGACTGTGTTTATGTTAAATTAAAGCATTGATAATTCATTGAGTTCTTACAAGGGATTTATAAGAATCTTGATTGAGTTTATGTTAGCTCCATTAAGAAGTAACAAATCATCTACAAAGGAAAGGCTAACGATTCTTTGCTTATTATATTTATAATGGAATTTGAAATTTCTTACCTGTTTAATATTTCTTACTATTAATCAAGTTAGGGTCTCAATATAGATTATAAAATGGTAAGGAGATAGAGGATCTCCTTTTCTCAACCCTTTTGCACCATTGAACATATGAGTTAGCTCCTATTTCACTAAGATGCTTAGTGAAACTATTGTGATAGATTGAATTACCCACCTGAAAAATTGAGATAGGAATCCAAAATATTCAAGTTGTTGAAGAGAAAGTTTTGACTTATTAAATCAAAAGTTTTATAAAAGTCTATTTTTAAAGAGCAACTTTTAACTGTTATTCTTGTGTTAATTCTTCAGCCAAGAGTTTGTTATCTCTTACACTTTTCCCTTGAATAAAGAAAACTTGACTTAGACAAATAATGGTAGTAAAAGATAATGGATCACCTTTAATAACCTAAGTTGCAAACTATTTACTAAAGAGAATAAATTCTTGGACCACCTCTTCTTCATGTACAATTACTTTTTAATGCTTTGTTTCAAGTTCTTGAAATTTTGTAACCAACATTGTAATGAAGATTAATGGATAAACATAATAAACTGGACAAACAAGCTCAATTTCGCTTAAAAGGTGATCGTACTATTTTTAAACTAACTTTAACTTGCATCATCAATGTGGTATGGAAAGAAATAAATCAAAGAACCTTCAGAAATGAGAAGCAAAACATTCAATCTTTATCAAAGTACCTTATTGAATCATAAAAATTATTTTGACAAAAAGGATTAATATAAACATTAGTAATGATATATGAATCTAATGAAAACTTTCTTAATCCCCTTTCTTTAAGAGACCACTCCATATAACTTTCTATAAGTAGTTTTCATTTCTATCTCTCAAGGTAACCTGGTTTTTCCCTCTTGTTCCTTATTTGTTGCAAGTGATTTTTATTTTTAACAAGTTTGTTATAGGTGAATTTGGTTCACATTTGCATTGGTGCTTTTTAATACATTTCATTTTTCAAAAAGAAAAGAAAAAAGTTTGGAACTAATGCTTATTTAATGTAATCTTTATCTAAATAGTTTCTTTCATTGACGTTTTATAGTTTTTAGTTCTTATTACTTATTTACTTAATTGAATTTATTTTAGTTTTATTTAAATTTTGAATATTTTGAATAATAATGGTAACTATTAACTTCATGGTTAAACCATTGTTCCTTGGCATCATATTCATCATTATATTATTTAAAATTTTCCAACAATAGTAAATGTAACGCATTTGACTTATACGAACAAATTGAACCTTGTTAATGTCTTACTTTATTTAGTAAAAGCTTTAAGGTTACTAATTACTCACTTAAGTTTGATTTTTAAAAAATTTACAAATCATAAATTGCTGTCATTTTCTTAAAAAGCATAAATATTCTTCTTCAAAATCTTAAGAACAATTCATAGACATTTTCTCAGCTACTATATTACAATATTACAATTATCAAAGAAGCTATTTCTCAATTACTATATGCTTTTACAAAATTGTTACTATGATTTAAAATGAATATCAAATCGATCAAAATCAGTAATATTATTAAAATATGATTAGATAAATAGAAGAAATTATAGAAATCAGGTGACTTGCAATGAATGATTGTACATGAGGTGAGGAACGGTTGAACTGTTTCATCTGTTGTCATCCAAGTGGAATTAATTAGGCATCCGGTCCAGTCCGGTCCGTGTTACACGCGTCAAAGCCTTTTTGTTTTTTGTATTTTTTCACCGCTGTTACATTTGACGTCTCGACGACGATGTAAAAACCGAAACACTGACCTTAACGCAGCCAACTTTTCATTCTTCCGTCGCAAATCAGAGACTGAAGCTACCAGAAAATGACAACTAATCGATTTTATACGGAGATCAAACACAAATTGCTACTTTCCTAAGGGCCTACTCCATTCAGCCACCAAATCCTTCCGTTAGAAGTCAGAGATCCGTCGTATTCTACAATTCTCTGGTTTGTTTTCTTGTTGATCTTCCGGAACGTAGACGTTTGTTCATTGATTTCGATAACTTCTGTATTTTGATGTCAATAAAAAATATTCTCATTTTTCTTTTCTAAGAATAGTGTCGAATTGTATTTCATTTCATTAACCAAATTTTAATGTTAATCATCCCTCATGTTTAGCGATTTGCTTGGTCCTTTAGTTTGATGTGGAGACTAAAGAGGCAACGCGATTTAATACTGCCATTCTTAATGCGATTATCTTAATTTTGCTGCTTGCAGGATGGTTCTTCCGGATTTAGTTGTTTGTAGCGACAGTAGCTGGTAATGGTTCAGGACATTCCTAGTTGAATGTGGATGTGAATGCATACCTTAGACAAACAATTTCCATGGATGAATCACAGATCACTTCTGGTTCAACTAGGAATTCTAAACATACAGCCATTGTTAATAGGAAAAAGTTTTATCGGAGAAATCTGCTGGCTACTGGACCTGAAGGATTTCCTCAAAGTGCATATAGGCGTATAACTTCACTAAGCCATGGCATAAACAGTGGTGGTGCATTTGGCAACGCAGCATTGTTTTTAGTAAAAGTTGCAGCACTAGAAACAGTGCGTAGGGTTTCTAAATCAAAGTGTCCACTTGTCTGGCGCGGTATCCAGGTGTTGCAGTTTCTTTGCTACCCACCTTTAAAGTGGATTCAGAAATGGATTCCATTCAAGGGATTCATAGAAGGAGTGCAGGTTGTTCTTCAATTTATTGCTATCAGTTATGAAAGTTGCTCTATGATTATATAAAAACTAGAATCTTTTTGGTAGATACATGTTCTCTTCTTCCTTAATTCAACTTTAAGTGTATCCTTCACAAAGAAGCTGGAGGGATATCTTCGGAATTACTGAGATTTACGTATTAACGCTTTCTGATTTATGAATTAAATAAACTGTGGTAGCTTTAGTGTAAAGGATATGTGTGGCCTTTCTTCTTGGAGTTGGTATTCTGTTATTTTCTAATCAAATTGGCTTCTTGATTCATTTTTAGGTGCATAAAAGCTACTCTTACATTCCCTTGTGCCTAGAATATTAACTGAAACATGCATGCTGACCAAAGGGCTAGACTAGGTACCAACGATCAGCAAACTGAGTTAATTTTTCATTTGTAACACAGCCCTAACTATACGAGACAGGACTGACAGCTTCTAATAGCTAGGATACCCTTTCATAATTGATTACACCTCTTTACATTGTTTCAGTATGGCAGTTTTGGATTTGAGTTGAGGGATAAAATCATTTTGTTAATAAACCAGAGTTTAGCTATTTTTGACGAATTTTTTATTGTCTGTCAAAGTGGAAAACATTTTGTACCCTTTTACATGTGCCGTGTCTTCCCAAGAGCCTTCAGAATTAAAATTAGGATGGATTGAGGCTGTCAATTACAATTCTGTCTATCTATGGCATAGAATTGGAATCCCAAATCTTGATCTTATTTGAAGGTACTCAGACATAATTTTGAAAGAATTCCAATTCTTAGGGTAGAAGTAAGAAATTGCAATTATAAAAAAAAAAGAACTCGGTTTTATTGAAGTAATGAAATTTTGTTTCAAGTTTGTGAATTGGAATTGAGATACTAATTTCATTAAAACCAGAATTGGAATTCAAAAATCCAGGATTGAAATGGGTCAGTGATATTTAAGGAGAACAGCGTTAAATATCTGTTAACAAATCCTAATATCTTTTCTTTGCTATTGAGCCACTTCTGCTTGTGATTCTTGCATCTAAACCTCACCTTAATTCTATTAACCCTTCATTACATGACAACCATTGATGTTATTTTGCAGCTCATATTATGCTATTTGTTTTCCTGCATCCTAAAATCAGTTTTAGCTGTGATACTGTTTTTTTTCTCCTGGACAAGTGTAGACAAGTTCAACTATATTTTAGTCAATTGTTATTTCATTAGTTAGTCATGGTCTATGTAAATATTTTGCTGTCATGCATCTTAGTGCTTATCTCACTTCAATGCCATATCGTTAATTTCTTTAATTCACATAAACTATTGCCATGTAATTGAATGTTTTCCTTCCATAGGCTATTACACACTTCAATTGCTAAATATCGTACATTATCATAGGATTTGTCCTAAATTTTCTCTACCGGAGATTAAATGTTTAAAACTTACCCACTAGTTATCCACATTGAGCAATTGCTTTGAAATGTCCTTTAACTCCTATACATGTGACATTTATCTTATATGCTTACTTTACCGCATGACTCCAGATGTTCTCAAGGCCATTATTGGTCCTATCCATTGCAACGGCCTTCTCTAATGAGCATAATTTCAGTACTGAAACCTTGGACCTTGCTAGTGGTCCGAGTGATCATTCAGAGACTCATTCCCATTCACCTTCTGTACCTTCTACGAATGATGAAAGGTATAACACTAATAATGTTGTCTGAGACAAAATGTATTCTATGTGTTCTATTTATGAAAAATTGACAGTTGATTTGTAAATGCAAATAGTGGCTTTTTCTCTAACTTTTTATGATGTCCATACAGTTTTTCCACTTGAATACTTTGATGACAAAATTTCTTATTGCATTTTGAGAAAAAAGTATGTATCATGGTTCCTTGTTAGAATGATTGAATTGACATATTGAACTTATAGAAGAACTTGTTTTACATATTACTGTTGTTGGTATCATGTGATGATGTATTTGTTCGTCACAAGTATAAATTTGTTATTAGCTCCAAGTGTAGTTTTTGTCTGTTTGAAAGTAGATCCACTCGGATTTTTATAGGATTTAGGAATCAAAATCTCTTAAAATTATCTCTACTGTACAAACCAAAAGTTGTTGTATGGCTAATTGCTAAGCTACTTGGTCATTAACTAGGGAGGGATTTGGCACTTAGTTCTTCCTAAGTGTACTTAAAATTCTTTCATTCTTATAAAAGTTTGTGGTAATTTAGAACTTTGCAATGCATTGGGACCTTGATTCCTAGATTTACTAAAACTTTTCTGTAGACAAATATCATTCCTTCACTAGCTTACAAGGGATGTCTATGACGCATGTTAGATGACTTGGACTATCATATGATAATTTGGTATCGGATATTTGACATGCTTTCTTACTAAATATTTCCCAATTATCTTTCATTGACTTCATATAAATTTTTAATGGCTAGTGCTAAAATTTTCACAATTCTCCATTTAAGAGAGGAGTGGTTCATGTACGATATCTTCTCCAAAAACTTTAAGACTTTGGTTATTGGGAACATTCTACATCTAGTGCGTGAAGTTTGCAAGACTAGACATATGTAGGAAAGTCAATCAATGGATTAGGGTGAATTTGTTAACATGCTAAATTTTTGTAAATTTCTATTTCGTCGGAGTGGTTCATATATAAGAGGATTACCATATCTCAACCCAAAATTTTAAAACTTGGAGTTATGGAAGTATTCTTGTATATATTCCTTAATTATTGTTCCTCTTTGGTGTGAGAATTTAACAATTCTAATATCTAGATAAAGTTAAACTGAGGTTTGCTCTTTCATATTGAATTTTTCTTGGTTTGCATACTTGTTGGACAAGTTTATGTTATTTTTAAGTGCTAAATTTGATATCTTACTAATTTGACTTACTTTATTGACTTTTTGCTGATCCAATTTTCTTCTTGCAGCTAGCTTTGAATGCTTTTCCCATCTTTGAAGTTTAAGATTGTGCTACCTGATCTTATTTGGTATTTAAGGAATTAATCCTAATGTGTTAATTTTATATTACAAAACTTCACGAGTTTCATGTGATCTACAGGAGGAGTGATGAGGTGCCTCGATGTGTAGCCTCTGAAAATTGGTTGGTGCATCTCCACAAAGAGTTAGAAAATCAAGGGATTTTGTTACCTGAAAGGTATTCAATAATATTTATCCATCCTGCATGTTTAATGATTTTCTCTATCTATTCAGAAATTCCAAGGGCCTATTTAGTTGTAGAAATGGTGTTAAACAAATAGAAGATATGTCAACTAGTTAATAGAACTCGTGACAATTAGAAAGTCTGGGTTGCTGGATTTTTGCTTAGTTTCTGGAATTTGAGTTTCAGGTCTGAAAATTTGGTATGGACTTCTGAAACTTCAGGTCTGCGATGCTGAAGTTCATATTAGGATCGTGGGGCCTTTAGTAAAAAGCACAATAAAAGGGATAGTTTGGGAATCACTCCTAAGATTAAAAAATTAGGAATTAACCCTAGGATGAAAAGACTATAAATAACTCTAGGATTTAAGAATCACTATTAGAAAAAAGAATTATATCTTCTAGTTTAACAACTCTAAATTTATAAAGAAAATCATTCTTTCTTTCATCAAGGCGTTACTTACAAATATGCAGAAAAATTTTGGGAACCCTAATAGCAAAAAAATTCAAATTAAGATTTTCAAAATATAATTAATTATGGAGAAAAAATGGTATTCTATATTTTGAATAATATGCATGTACAGATCTTATAGGCAGTACAAGATGCTAAAAAAGGAAAAAATCATACAGCTAATTTTCCTATTTCGTGGAGTTGACTAAGCTTATAATTTATCCGTAAATTACAACTCATCAATCCCTAAGAATCTGCCATGATTTCTAAGTATCAGCACTAGATCTTTTCCACACTCCCCTCAACCCTAGAGAAAAGAGGGGCAGGTTCAGAAGTAACTTCTGACATTGTGAGGGGCTACAGTTTCAATCTTTCCACGGAATAAGTTCTGGAAGAATTTTTTCGTGAAGGGGTAGTGTTAGGGATTAAGTTCCTGCTCTGATACCATATGGAGAAAAAAATAGTATTCTATATTTTGAATAATGTACATGTACAGATCTTATAGGCAGTACAAGATGCTAAAAACGGAAAAAATCATACAGCTAATTTTCCTATTTTATGGAGTTGCTAAGCCTATAACTTATGCATAAATTACAACTCATCAATCCCTAAGAATCTACCTGATTTCTAAGTATCAGCGGTAGATCTTTTCCACATTATTTTATTCTAATAAGAATTTTTTCTTTTTAAATAAGTGGAAGTCCTAAACATCCTGAGGAAAATATAAACAACTTATTAATTTCTATGTAGCAAGGAAAACTTGGTATAAATTAAATATGACAACTCTACATTTTTATGTGAACAGTAACATGAACAGTATATTCCACCATCTGTTCTCTTTTACTTGGCTTATAAACTTCAAGGTATTTGCATCAATAAAACTGGGTAATTCTTGAAAAACGTCTCATAGAAATTGAAAAATTGAAATTTATGTTCAAATGCTCAATTTTTCTACATTTGAGAGAAGGTTTTTCCTTATAAAATGATGAGCACTTTTCCTGTATCCCAATTTGGAGAAAATTTATATGCAGTTTTTGGTTTTCCTGTATAGCCTTGTAGCTTTCATTTCATAATGCTCTGTTTCTTTTTCCTCTCTAGGTTAATCTCCGTCTTCCTTCTTTTCCTTTTCTCTCTAGCTTTCATTTCATATGCTCTGTTTCTTTTTCCTCTCTAGGTTAATCTCCCTCTCCCTTCTTTTCCTTTTCTCTCTATATTTTCATAATTTTTCCATTAACCTAATTTGAATAACAAATTTCTTTGTCAAACGAATTTGACTTTAAACGTCGAATGCTCCCTTTCTATTATTGTTAACTAGATGCATGCTTATTAACATTTATGTATTTGGGAGGTAGAAAGAACAAAGCTGGATTAAAGTTCAGTCCAGAACCAAAGTTCAATCCAGAAAGTTTATTTTGGGGGGTACTAAAAAATGTACATGTGGTAACTAACAAATTTCTAAGATGGAAAGTAGTATGTTCACCAAATTGAACTCAATTTGCCATTTCTCCATTAGATATTCCACAAGGAAGTAAAACAGTGGAGATGGTAAAAATGGGTGTTGGATACAATTTCACTTTCATTAGGCCAGTCCAAAGTTGGTATATGCACCTATCTACTTGTTGTCCTTAATTCAGCTTAAAGGGGTTGCTCCATGTAGCCAAAGACACAGAGTTAACCCTTTAACATTACTTTGATTTCTCTGATTCTCTCCTTTGATAGAGATTTCTATGATTCGATAGTTTCATGAATCATATAATTATTTCCAAGCTGTCGGCCTTTGTTTTATTTTGCTGAGGCATAGTCCTCACTTTTGTGGCTAGTTTTGAAACCACTGTACAGCCATGATGCAGCAGATCATGACATAGACCTTTTACAGAATTGATGATGATGAGCTCTCAAGATTTTCGACTGCTGCCAATGGGGATTTTTCATACTTGTTATCTTCAATTAAGAAGACAATCCGATGGAGAGAGACTTATAGAATCCTTTCAGAACAAGAGCTTAAGATGTGGACAAGTATGGTATTCTGGCATGGATTTGATTTGGAGAACCGACCTTGCCTTATCATACGATTAGGACAAGCTTGTCTTGACTTGTCATCTGATGCAAGACCTCGATTTGCTCAAGCAGTCAGTAAGTCTTCTTCCTTTGGTGATTAAATTACTGCTTATAGATTTGATTTTCAAGAAATTACTGGTTCTCCTCTTCATATTCTCAATACAAAGGCTGTTTTCGGTGCATGTAAAAAGAAGATAAGTTGGCCGAAGTATTATCTTATTCAGGAGAGCAAGGAATGAATGCTGAGGAGTCTAATATCTGTTTCATATCTATGCAAGTAATGCAGCAATTCATCCAAATAGCTATTAATATGTTTGTAAAAGCAAGTAGCTCTAGCATTGCTGCTTTAGGCTAGTATAATTTTTCTTCCTTTCTGTATGTTGGAGAGGCTATTTTTGCAGCCACTATCCGTTATATAATGAATTAAGAGTGTTCTGAATGATAGGATGGTATGAAGAACCTGTTAGTACCAGCTTCACAGTTGCTCTTGGTGTCAAATTTGGAGTTTTGATGCGAGCCATTAGCATATGGTCTTGGAGAAAATTTTATGTTCCTTCATTTGCGTCCCTACACTTCTTTTTGTGCTATGTTCAGTTTTTAATAACAAATATGGATATGCAATTATCCAGTATCGCAGGTTGAACATGGAATCCTACATTTAGTTGACAAAGAGAATCCTCAAATCACAGTCCTTGTAGATTGTGATGGAATCACCCCATTGAGAATTCCAATGCAAATGATGAGATCCTGTTGTACTCTTTTGCAAGAGAACTTCCCTAACCGTCTTGGATACCTTCTTGTTATACGACTTCCTCCAATTGTGCGAGTCATTGCTCAGACTTTTATTCAAGTAAGCATATGGTCTCATGCTCTTCGTTTTCCTTTGTTTCTTTTTTTGGGTTTAGTGGGAAGGAAAATTGCATTTTCAGTTAAAAGTTGCCTACATATGCTGTCTCATGTGCATTTTGCTTTTCCCATTCAGGTTCTGAAACCAGTCACCCGTAAGAAATTAAGAATTGAAGGGAGCATGTATCACAGGGTTCTATCTGAGTACCTTCAGCAACTCCCGTCATATCTTGGTGGCAGTTGTGCCTGTAAGATATGCTCAACCACTAGCATTCATGCAACCCGGCATGCAGATTTCAGAGAAGATACAAGGGAAATAGATTATGAGCATCTTAGTGATGCTGGGGATGATCTGTCCTTGGCAAGTCCGAATTATCAGACTGATATTATCATGGATAATGAGTGGGACCAACTGCTGAGAACTGCTGTAATTAGCATCCTAATGGTATGGATTTTTATAGCTCTGATTGCCAGTTTTTATGATCCTGAAAGCCGCCCCTTCTAAAATCGTCTAAGCATAGCCCTTGTTTGTGCGTCTTAGTATCTCCAGTGTAAAGATATTTGTGACTATGGCACATTAGGGATTGCTCTGAGCATTTATTATTCTTGTAACGGTCATCTATTATATATGTGAACCTCCAAGGGCTGGGCTATCGGTGACAATGTTGGTTTTTCGTCTACCGTGAGATTTAGGATTTTAGAGGAAGCTGAGGCAGCCTTCGAAAAAGGAGAGGCTTATCTTTGCTGTTTTCCTTCTAATAAATAAATGTTTAATTTTTAATATTTTGTGCAAAAAATGTTTTGAGCGCTTGTGCATTTTTATGTGCTTACTAATTTTGAATAGTTTGTGCAAATAATGACGTCGTTTCAACTTATACCCAACTCTTGAGTTGTAGTTACTTAAGGATTTGAAGTCAAGGGCTTGCTAAATTTGAACTAGATGACCCTGTGTGAAGCCTACTGAACAAAAGGATTAGAAAGGGATTGTACAGAATAGCAATTGGTTACGTTGGTCATTTGATTATTGGTCGCTGGAAATGAATAAACATCATCGAAACTTGAGTTGACGGATACAATCGAAGAAATCTTTATCAAAGCCACTATTCTTATCACCAATAGTTGGATAAATGGTCTCTGAATTTAGTGCTTATCATTATCGACATACGTTACAATTTCACATGGAATGTGCAGGAATTGCCCAATGGAGATACAGTCCAGTGATTTTCCAAGTCACCTTTTTGTGTTGGGTTAACAGATTTCAACAGATATATTGCCATTGACGTCTTTGATTACTAGTTTTGCTTTGGGAGGGTTATTTTTGATTGGCAGAATGGGTTAGGTTTCAGGACGCGGAGCCCTGTCCTGCTGCCTTTTCAATTACCTGAACAGATATATAAAAGCTGACGAGTTGACAAAAGTGGGTGTCGACCTCACTATAGCTTGTCACATTCACCTATTTATAATTATTTACAAAAAGACTTTAGAATGTTCAAGTATTAAATTCAGCCGAGATGGAAACTTCTGAGCTCCGTTGCCCATGACGTATTGAAGTTTTTTCATTTACTTTTTATTGCATCCTCCCTAGCTTGAAACTACATGTCAATATGAAGACAAGCTTAACTTCTATCTCTTTGCGTAGGTTTCCACTATTGGCGATCGTCAAAAGAACAGCTACACCATTTGCCTAAAGTCTTTCTCGACTTTAATTTTGATGTCACCCTACACAAAGTTAGTGCATAACTTGTTGGGTATACTTTCCTGTTCATATTCCATGAAATCCTGCGGCTTAAGACCATTTAATTAAAAATGTATGCGTAAGCATATAAAGGCAATGCTCAGTTCTTTTACTAAATTCAAGTAAAGGAACTATTAGTTGGGGGCGTGCGGATTGTTTGGAAATAGAAACTATACAAACTATAGAAAAGATAATCTTCCTAAAAATGTATAGCAAGTTCATGTTTTATCACGAAATTGGATATAATACATGATCAAGAAGCTTTCCCCTGAAGGTGAAAACAAATGCAAGCTCTCCATTAATTTCACGTCAACCTTTTATCCATCAACTTAGAAACGAGAAGTTGGATCAAGAACAGAAGCTTGCTTTAACTAACCTGATCCACTAATAAATTTGATGCCCCACTTGACTCTTCCTCCTACTCAAAGAGCAAAAAGCACTACATACATACAAAGGGTGGAGAAGAAGTGGACGTCTACAGAAACCCCACTGAATCCAGTGCATTGATGTGATGATTATATAATTGCTACGTTGCCTCGATTTCTGGTTTTTAATTGAAAATGCAATAAGTGCTTCTCTTTTACACTGTCTTTTTGGTTGGATGTTGACTTGGCTTGGCTTGTGAATTATACATCCAATTAATTTTCGTTCTTCTGTCATAGTTTTTTTCTTGTGGAAATGGATATAAATTCAAACCATTGCTATGCGTGCCTTGTTGATTAATTGATTTTTTTTCATCGACATTGGATTTATATTGCAAGAATTATCGTGATAAACTATAGGGAAGTGCATACATTTGTAATCGAGCAAACTATCAAGACTGAAATTTTATAATAAATTAATAGAACTATAAAATTGAAATTATCATCATATTAAATTAATAACATTAAAGTCATATAAAAATTATTAAAATTTAATTTAAAATATTAACTCAAGTTGAAATTATAAAATTTTGTTATGTTATAAAATCTTAGCAAATACATTGAGTGTTTGCAAAAAATTTATAATTTTTAGATAAAGACCTAATTTATCTAAAACTTATAAATTTTTACAAATTTTTTACTCAATCTAATTTATAAAAATTAAAAGTATAAATAATTATCATATTTAGAATGTATACATATATGGATGTTTAACTAGTTTAAAACTTTCAAAATTTTTCATAAATTTTAGTTAACTTAATTGACCTCTTTATTTAATTCTTCCTCTTTGGAAAATTATTGTTTTTTTTTGAAAATTTAGTTGTTTTTTTTTCTAGTATCATTTCTTTTTTTATTGTCTCCCATTTTGTTATAGTGTCGGAATCGTTTTTTGTCACATTTATTTCACTTTTGCCTTCCTTGTTCTCTTCTTCACCTTATTGTTATTCTCCTCTTAAAGCATTTTAATCTCAACCTCTTTTCATTCTTTCTCCTTAGTTCCTTTTCTTATATGCATCCCATATGTTCCTTTAGCTGCTACCCAATCTGAGTGTCCTTGGCCAACTTTACGTACTTCTTCTCAAGCTCCTCTAACTACTTTATCTTCTCTCTTAAAGTTTTGGAATACTTATTGTCCAAGGTTATTAGGAATGCATCTTCTTTTGTTTCCTTTAAATTTATTTCTCTGTTTAATTGTGACAGCTTGCCTATTATTACTTCACCTGTTGAAGTTCTCATATTAAGAGTGTCTAAGTGGAATGTCACCCTGGTGGCTTTTTCGTTGATAAGCATCTTGTCTTTCCTTTAGTGTAGAAGTGGATATCAGTAAATTGGAGTAACTCTTATTATTGAAGCAAACTTATTCTTTTTCAAATTCAAGAGTAAGGCTAGCATGATGAAGACCTTAGTATAAGGAAATATTCTTGTAGTTAAAAATATTGGAGCAAAAGCATGCTCCAATCTGGGTGAACTTTTATAATATTTTTCCGGAATATTGGTCAATAGAAGGTTTAAGCTACTTATCAAGTGCAAAAAGGAGATATATATGTTATAATTTATGTTAAATTCGAAGAAAAAAGAATTGATAGAAAACTATAGAATACTAAAATGGATGATGAAAGGTTACCGAGGTTAAAATTACCTTAAGTTTTCAATGGAGGTCTATCAAAACCAATCATGTTAAGAAATGGAAAGCTATTAAAGAATTCTTCACTACTGGAAAATATGAAAGATTAGTTAATAGGCCTCCTACCATCGCTGAACCAAATCTCATAGTAGAAACTTTTAGTGTTCCAATTAAAATAAACAGTAAGGTTCCTACGATTATAATATAAGAACTTTACCCGACAACTAATCCTGCTTTACAACTCAATTAGTAACAAATTCTAACACTACTAAGGAAATTTCTAATAAGCTCTTACTTGTTAAGAACCTATTTAAATATAATTTTCATACTTCATCCTACAAAAAGAAAGTTGTGCGAAGGCCTAAGAAAATTGTTTCACTTAGATCATCTTCTTCCTCCTAATATCTTGGTAATAGCCTGAATTATGAGAAGGATGAAATGCCCTTCTAAACAACATGTTAATAGATATTACTAACAAATTAAAAGAGCCTTTCTTAATTAGGTTACTTAAGAAGGCCTTGAAGGTTGTTCATCAGAATTAGAAGTTCTTAAACAACCATCAATCACATTGTCATGGTAGATTCTACAGGTTTAAGATCATACTTTAGTGATGATTGATTCTACTTCATGCTTAATTAACTATCAGTGGCACTAGGTCTAAAATGCTTGTTACTTTTGTATATACTTCTACTAATTCATTCCTTAAGAATCTTAAATGGAATGATATCCTTAAGATTATATCTAATATCTCATCTCCATAGTTAGTCTTGGTAGATTTCAACTATACCTTTTTATAAGAAATAAACATGCACTTTATTTAATAGAAGTCAATTTGTGCAGATCTTTCATTATAAAGGCCATCAATTCATCTAGAATAATAGACAAAATTGATAAAGGTTCATCAATTCTTCTAGGAGGTTCATCAGAAGAAAGCTTGATGGAGCTTTAGTTAAACCATTGTGGCTTTTTACTCTACTTTATATTTAGCCCCTCTTTAATAATCTTCTTTGCTCATATAACTCTCTCATAGAATTTATCCTCAATTCTAATGTAGTTAAAATGAAGCATCCTTTAGTATTAAACCTCTTATTGAGAATTCCAAACTTTGAAAAGGTAGTCTTATAAAGCTTAAATATTAATGTCATTAGCTTTGAGGCCTTTATGTGTATCAGGAAGCTTTAAGTAATTAAGAAGGAACTCAAAATCTTAAACTTCTTCATAAGTAATCTAGAGTTGGCAACTTATAAAGCTAGAAAGGACCTGAGCTCAACTCAGGATAATTTTAAATATAACCACCTAAAGCTAATTTAAAAGATAGATTTAACAAAATTTGTTGCAATAATGAAAGCTCAAAATTCTTTATTGAACCAAAAATTTGAAATTCAATGGCTAAAGATAAGGACTTCAACACCAAGTATTTTCATAATGTTATCATTATTGAGAGAAATTCCAATTAAATTTATTCGTCGTCTGAACCTTTATAATTAATCCATATTAATTAAGAAGTAATCAAGCAATTGCATTTGATTGCTTCAAAAGTTCATTCAAGTGTTTAGGCTCAAGCTCTTTATGAAACCTGCTTTCTTTATATCATCCAAAATTTTTTAAAAGCAAGCACCCTCTTTTTCCAAACATTTCACTAAAAAAGATATTGAAGAAGTTTTGTTTAATCTAGAAGCCAATAAGGCAATGAGTCTTGGTGGTCTAAATACATCTTTTTACAGAGCTTGGCACTTAGTTAGGAACTTTATATCTTCAACTATCTTGAATTTTTCTTGAACGATATTTTATATTGTGACATTAACAAAAATTATGTGTTAACCTAAAGGATCCAAATCCTACAAATCTCATATTGCAATGTGATTTATAAGATAATTTCTAAAGTGCTAGCTAATAAGTTTAAGAAAGTACTTAAAGTTGTGGTTAGTCCTTCCCAAAATGCATTTATTCAGGGAAGTAAAATTGAAAAAATATTTTCTTTGTTTAGGAGTCTTTTAAGAAGTACAAAAGCAAGCCAAATATCAAAGGTTGCAACATACAAATTAACTTTTGCAAAGTCTTTGAGTTAACGGATGAGAACTTTTTATAGTATCAAGCAAGTTTTCATATTTGCTCACATTTTTATTATCTAGTTGAGGAAATATGTAAACAACTACCTCCTTTTGTTCTTTAATCAATTGGAAGTGAACTCAATTGTTCAAGGGTACAAAAAGGTTGAGGTAGGGTTACTCTCTTTCACCTATTTATTCACTACTATATTGAAGCTCTTATATGTTTGATCTTGGCTACATTAAGAAACAAAGAAACTTCAAATTTCGCAACATGTATAACTATCTTAATTTTTTCAACCTTTCTTTTGTAGATGATTTAACACTATTTAGCAAAGCTAGCATTGAATCCATTGAGGTGTTCTTAAATTTCTTGCAATAATTAAATAGAATATTAGGGCTTTCAATCATCTCTAATAAAATATGCTTTTTTGTTTGGGCATGTAATCAAGAATATGAAAATTTAATTAAATAACTAGTGAGATTCAAACTTGAGAAACCTCCTCTAAGATGTCTTAATGTCCCTGTTATCACATCTAGACTAACCTAATATGAATACTTGGAGTTATTTGAGTTAGTGCAAAAGAGAATTAGGAATTGAGATAACAGAAACTTGTCATTTATAACAAGGCAACACTACAGCAAAAAGTACTTTAAGCAACGACATGTTTGCAACAATTTAAAAATGTGTTGCTAAAAATTAATCTAAGGCAACAATTTTTAAAGTATTGCCTTTAATAATGTTAAAAGTAATGACAATATTAATTTGTTGCTACATACAAGAAAAGGCAATAAAATTAAAAAATATTGAAATAAATTCTTGTATATGCAACATTTGAAATTGTTGTTATAGTACCAGTCATCTATTTACTAAAGAATAATTTCTAATATGTTTATATGGTTACTTACTAATGTCTATTTAATATATAAAATTTCTCTATTTACTAATAAGTATTTACAATATGTCTCAGAAAATTAAAATACCCATCAATTTTTGTTTAGTAAAATTAAATCAAATGATGCAATTGTTCCAAAATACACAAAAGTATTGTAATATTTACACATAACCCTAAATTGGCCATTTATTATGTATTAATTATTTTTTTGAAAAATAAAAATTGATTGATGATAATAATAAAAGAGAAGAAGAACGTTTGGAGAGCAATGAACAACTATGAGCAAACCAAATAAAAGATGACTCCTAAGACCTCAAGACATGACAACCTTGCAAGTTTAAACCCCCCTAATCAACAATGTTTTGTCAAAGGGATAAAGACTTGTTGCTTCGTGTTTTACTTGATTAGGGTTGGGTGATTATGGAGGTCTCCAAGGCGATCATCCCCTCCATGCTTTTTCAGTAACCAATGGTAAGGAACTTATAGTCTGAATACAAACTTCTATGTCATCTTACTCCCTTTAACCATGCTTCATACATGATAGATTTGGAAATCATCTCGAGGGACATGCGAGAGCAAAGCATGAAGATTAATCTTAGTTCTGGAAATCATCTCGAAGGACATGCGGGAGGAAAGCATGAAGGTTTCTTTGCTTATCAGTTACGAACCAACTGTGACCTCTCATTTGTGTAATCAATATGCACATAATTATATGCAAGTAGCTTCTAGGAAACATATAATAATCTTTGTTATATTTACATAAATGAAATTTTCAGGAACAACAATCTAATCTCAGCAATTATGTGAGGTGGATTCAAATGCAAAGCTTTTATGATCTTGTAATCAACTTTTCGATTTTTTGATGCTCTAAATTAATTTTCTAATAACAATCCATTCTCTTTCTCTCCTTATATTTTATTTTGTCACCTTCTATATATATATATTCTTAACTTTTATTTGCTAGCATGAAGTTGTATTAATGCTTGTTCTTTTATGTTTCACAAGAATCAAACACTGATTTCTTTCTCACTCACATTTTACCTATTAGGAGTGTCAAAAATCATATTCTTCTGTATTATTTAATTGTTTTCTAAAGTTTCATCTACTGTCTGTTCCTATTACTTTTTCTTCTCCATGTTATAGGACCTTCATTTTTAGTTGAGGGAATTGATCCCAGAGCAATAGGTATGAATTACTTGCCATCTAGTATTACTTGAATCATTCATGAAAATTAGGTCCTTCAACAAACAACATTTGGCTTTTAGTTACAACCATAATCTATCCCAACAAAGTCTTATCTTATAACTTTAACTTAATTTCAATGTCAATGAAGAACTTAAGCTTTCTTTTTAATTGCTAGAAAAGTAACCGATTTCTTGATTATTTACCTTGTTGCAGAAGTGCCTAAAAAAACTAAAGACAAATTATGGAAAATTTCAATTTTAAAATATTACCGTTGACATGGTATGCAATTTTTCTCTTTTCAATTGACCATATTATATCTTAATAGAAATATTATTTTGAGTTCAATGCTACAGATCAAAAAATTTAAAAGGATTATCAACCGGTTATGGTATCCCCTAACTTTTTACTTGGTTTCATTCATGAAAAAATTGGTAAGATACTAGGTGGGATGAGGGGAATGACATGATAAAATTGGACATTGGCTTATTGTGCTACGTAAGTTGACCATATTATGCTTGTTTGTATTTTCATCTCTTCATTGTGTAAATACGTTGCTGTCACTTATGGCACTTTATGAGTAAATATTGAAACTTCTTTAAAGTGACAAGAGGAACTTTATTGGGACTCTTTTATGATTTATATTCAATGTTGAGCATAATCATACATGTGTCATAATAAAGTCATCTTGATTATTTGAATTCTTACTTCTTCCAAGTTGAGAAATATATGCATGAATTGAGCACTTTTTTGAACCAAAGCTATTGATACACTGAGCTTCGGTCATTTGTTTAACATTTAACTATCGTCTAATGAGATCTTAAAGTCTTGTGTAGTGCATCAAGCTTTATTTGTGTTGAATGGAATCCCCCTCTTTAATAATGTGATCGAGGCCTGTACACATGATTGTAACTGCATTCATTCATTCTGTGTAAGTTTTTGACTAATGCATATCTTTGAGAGGAAGCAAATCATAGTCACGTAATTGAGCATCAAGCTGAATGGCAAGTCTAGAAACTTTTGACTCTTGCATATCTTCGGGAGGAAGTGACTAATACTTGGTGAAGGATTTTGGAGTTGAATGGCAAGACTAATACATATCTTTAGGAGGAGCAACAAATACTTGGTGAAGGATTTTGGAGTGCCCATACATATTGGCTTTTTGTGTATTTAGATTAATTTACTTATATTCTATATGGAATGGAGGAAAACGTTGTAGATGAATATTTTTCTTAGTTTTTGCTTTTGTATTTTGAAAATGTTAAAAGATTGAATTTTACAAGTCTTTATAGATTATATTATATATATACAATTTTTTTGTCGTTTACAATTGATAGTAGTACTCAATTAAGAAGTACATTAATATTTATATATTCCTTTGGCAAGAGTTAGATTTTACGTTAAATAATACTGATAATGAAATGATAAATTGTTACCTAAAAAAGTTCACTTTGTTGTCTTATAAAGACTTAAAAGTATTGCAATATCTATTTAATATTGATGTTATAATTTGAAACAAATGTATTGCCTTAGTCAAATTTAAAGCAATATTTTTTATTTTGTTGCCTAATAAAAAAGTTTTGTTATCTTATACTTATTACACTGCCACTTCTTGTAACAATATGAATTATGTTACCTTAATAAAAAGACAACGATAATTATATTTATAGCTACGTTTTTGTCTGTTGCCTAAAGTATTTTTTTCATAAAGCAACAATTTTTTTTTCAGTTTTAAGTTGTTTACACATTTATTGGAGCTTATATTTGTCCCTTCTTATAAATTTGATCAAATCAAATGAAGTTAGATCTGTTTGTCGAAAGCTAATGATGGTTAGGCTTTCATTCTATAATGAAATACAAAGTGATCCTTGCCAAAAGGATCAAAAACTCTTCTCGAACCATAAGTTTTTATAGGTTCCATGGATACACATACACTTTCTTAAGAGGGAAAAGATTTTGGATGATTAAAAAAAAATCAAATATCATGGACTCTTCAAGAGATACTTAAGCCAAGAGAAAGGATTAAGGTAGATTTGAAGGTAATAATAAGAAGTGAAAGAATAAATTGGTTGTGGGTTGATAATTGCAACCCACTTGGACCCCTTTAATCCACCTAAAAATCAGGTCCACTGCTACTGGTTTATTAGCTCACTTAAAAGAGTCAATTATAATGAAAAAGAACATCTAGAATTGGCCTCCTACTTATCCTAGGGTGTTGTCCTCTATTATTATAGATAACTTGCCTATCAACTCTCTTGATTTATCTAAAGAAGATATTGTCATTTAAATGTGACACAAACGTTAAAAATTTACCAATAGATTCGATCTTTAGATCTTCATAAAAAGCCAACAAATATTCATATAAAGAAATTTGGTTTGGTTTTCTATGTGCCTTCTAAAAGCTTCTTTCATATTATGATTTGCTGTCAAAGTTAGGACTTGGACAATGGGCAATTTCTTTTATTATGTTAAACAATGTGGCTTGTATGCTATGTAATCAAGATAATGAATCTCACAATCGTCTCTTCTTTAATTGTTAATACTCTTTTTTAAGTCTGGAATGACTCGCTTACTCTTTGCAATTCATTTTGTATCATGAACCAATGGCTAAGTATTATGGTGTGGGTGACTAAAATAAAGTTTTTAATAGCAAAGGTGACTATTTTTTTCGGAATTGGATTAAGCTCCACCATCTATACTATTTAGAGATAAAGAATGTAAAAAACCTTTCAAGAACCAGAAGGTCGTTAAGCCTCTTGATTTATCCACAACTTATAATTAGATTAGAAAGATCTCAACTGCAAAGGTTAACAAGTTATAGAATACGTTTGGATTTGCGGTGCGGTGAAGATAAGTACTTATCCACCGCAGTTTTCAAATACAGTTACATGTTTGGATCTGCGATAAACAACCGGAGGTTGGAGAAATGTGTGGTATCACCGCAAAAATCAATAAGCAAAAAGAGGGTTACGGTAGGAAACTGCTTCTGCAGTAAAAATTTTATTTTCCATTAATAACCTTCACTACAAATATTATTTTCTATTATACTCTTAATTAATATGACTAATAATATATTTTTAT
>JANZXR010000008.1:35494316-35509350 GCA_027575705.1 Erythroxylum echinodendron
TAGAGTCTAGGTGAGGATTGATTGTATCAAATTGAGTATAGTTGTTTTATTTTATATACTTTTGAATGCTATAGGTTGAGATAATTATAATGTCGTAAAAATAATTTTTGTATTTATAAAAATTATTTTTGAGACTGATGAGATTTTGGTAATTAACAATATAATTAAGAAAAAATTTGACTATTTTGTTGTGTCACATTTTTTTATAAATATTATAAATAATAACTATTAAATATCAACTGCACATTATTTGTATTTGTAACCAAACCTGGCTAAATAGTTTTAAAAGATATTGTAAGTTATATAGTTAACGTCCATTTGTCTCAATTTGATTTGTGTAGAGTTACATGGTATCCTTTTTATAGTTATACTTAATTGAGAAGTTTAATATATAAGTATAATATGTCTCATAAAAATATAAGCAAATTTTAAAAAAAAAATGCAACTCAACGTTATAATAGTAAAATTTATCCTTAACCATAACAACTATTATTATACATATGATGTGTACATATCATTTCTTATTAAGCAAACATATATAATGAGTCCTTTCCTTATAACAATATGATATTTTGGTCAAAATGCAAGTAAAATTTTTGTTTACTAAAAAAATTCTTATTATATCATTTGATTGTTATAATAAAACTCGATTGAATAGTAATAACCTTTTAGGGATCAACGCTCCAAATTTCTTAGTTTTTATGATGAAATCAAGTTTTTAATGCATGTCAAAATATACTTGATACTTGACCAGATCATATTATAGTGAACAGTAAAAGAATGTGCAGTTGTGCAAAAGCAGAGCAACCATAAATGTATACCGGAAGAATGAAATAATAACCTGATTGATATTAAATTAGCTTTAGCTGAATCTCTAAACGAGTTAACTCATGAGCATATCTGAATTAAATTCATGTACATTTATATTTAAGTTATCAGTTAAATGACTTTCAAATCCAGACTTGGATTCCATTTGTTAAGTAGAGGAATCCCAAACAAAGTTACCTTCGTGGTAAAAAGAACCTCTCGTGGAGGCGTGTGCTCTCTAACAAGTGCTATGACCCATTTACAGTATGTTCTGGTTTTCTAAAATTTCGACGCTTGTCCCGATTCGCGTTCACCTTTATTACAGGTCATGCAAGCATTCATAAAAGCCCAAACATGAATGAACACCACGTGTAATGTATATATGGACACGTGTATGCAACCCACAATGGCCAACCCTTGAAAATAGAAAAGATCAGATAACCATTTCTCCAACCTTAAAAGCCAAGGGAATCGTTCAATAGAGGAAACAATAACAGACTGGCCACATCCTAAAAGGCGGTTGAGTAATTAGGATGGCATCAGATATGAATCCTGCATTTGCCTACACGGTGGTGTACGCGGAGGACGTAGCCAAGTCCGTGGCTTTCTATAATAAAGCATTTGGGTATGATGTCCGTCGCCTGGACGAGTCTCATAGGTAACTCGTCATCACTACTTTCTTATGTTCTTATTGTAGTCCTAAATTGTATATAGGTGTACATAGACCTATGGCATTGAAAAGGATGGAAGGAACATTTTTTCCTGCTAATTCGATTGGTTAGAGAAGAAGCAGTATAAATGATGCATGTAATTGATTTTGGTGGACATATTTTAGATGGGGTGAGCTGGATAGTGGGCAGACCACCATAGCCTTCACGCCATTGCACCAACACGAGACTGATAACATAAGTGGTCAAGTCCACAGGACTCCGCACACTACTGGGGAGCGTCCTCCTATCGAGGTTTGCTTTGTTTACAGTGACGTTGACGCAGCCTACAAGGTACCTACCTAATTTATATTTAATTTGGTTTTTCCATTTTTGCAATATTATCTTGTTGAGGATGAGATAGGCAATTGAACGTCTGTATTGCTACTTGTATTTAAAAAGCCAAAGAAGTACCCTACTAGAATATTTTTTCCTCCAGCAGTACAAAACATTGAATTATAGAAAAAGTTAAAACTGAAGTAATCAACCGCAGGAAAAAGACAGCCGCTACATCAAATTCTAGTGGTAATACTGTGTTCGAGTTGACACTAGGCAGTCCACCAAGCAACTTAGTGTTATAAACTTAACCATAGTTCTAACAATTTAATCACGCATGAAAGACAACGGGACATATAAACCATGTCAACAATAACTATGTGCAGTAACTAGCACACATAAGATGATTTTTAGATTGTTTCCAATTGCTGGCCTTGACACTTCCTACATTTTTCTATCATACTGTATCAAATTGTCAAAAAGAAGGTGAACCTGACAATTTTTATGTGGGTAGGGACATATTAAACTTCTAATCATGGAAGAAAAGTCTCTCACATTTTGATCCGACTGAATACTCGATTTCAGTTCTTGATGCATGAAATTATTCTTAAAGATCTAATTGAGTCAAAGAGTAACTTGTACGATTATATTTTATTTTGTACATTGCCCAGCGCTAAGATTCGATAATTAATTCCTTTATTCTGGAAGGAAAACAAGATTTAACGTTTAACCTTTGAAATATGTGACTTAGATCATGCAACTTTGTTGAGGTTTTGTTGGTGCTTTAAAGATTAGATAGAACTTTTGGAACTGAGATTGCCGTGATTACTACATTCTCGAATTTGTAAATACAATAATGAAATCCCTCAATAACCATTCAACATTGTTCATTGATTGTTGATATTTTGTTCATTGCGCCATTCATATTACTCTTTTTGTTCTCGTCGTTAGCAGTACTATTATAGTGTGTTCATCAAAATCCACTAATACGAATACTAATTTAATCTACAGAATTCAAGTTGACCCCAATCTTGAATATGAAGAAATGCTAGAAGAAACCAGAATTGTCTTTGATGCTGAGTAGTGGCATAAGAAAGATATATAATAAATAGATAGATTGTAATTGAGATCATCCTGGCTTATCTTCAATATAGCTTCTAAGAGATGTATAAGCCCTTATGCCTGTTTTCACTAGATCCTGTGCCAATGCAAGCTTTTCATTTCTTTTATCAAATTAATTAATAAACTAATCTTGTTAATTGGTTTTGGTACGGTGGACCAAAATGGATAGAGAGCGGTGGAGAACGGCGCGATTGCGGTGAGCAAGCCTGAAGATAGGGAGTGGGGGCAGAGGGTAGGGTACGTGCGCGATATCGACGGAAATGTAGTGAGGATGGGGAGTTATGTGGCGAAACCAACAAAGCAAGACTGACGAGCGAGAGAGGACAATCTAAGATCAAGGAAAGGATTCCCTGGTTTGTGAACGACAATTTCGTCCCTACCAAAAGATTCTAATTTAATACATGATCCATATAGCTTATATTCGGTTTCTGCTTTCGTTTTTTTTTCCCCTTTCAAATTTGGTATGGCCACCTAAAACTAGATGATGTCTTGGTTGATGTGGTACTTAATTTCTTGACATATCTGATTAAATTAGAGGCATGTTATCGTTGAGGGTGGTCCGATCATAAGTGGTCTCAGTTTCTACGATATCATCACTAATCTTTTATTGCATCGGACAATCGGTACCGGCTCACAATCCAATTTTAGATATTTTGACTTGAATAATTTCAACTATTTCTAGACTTTTTATGTTGAGAAGACAAGTACACAACTCTTGAAAGATCAGCCAATGACAAGAAACAATGAGGAAGAACTCTTTTAAGGGAAAAATTAAGGGGTAAAATGACAATTACTAAATAAGAATTTTATGGAAAAAGTTGATATCTTATTTTTACAACAAGTTGCCTTACAGAATTCTGGGAATAATCTTCAAACCAATCTTCAACATAATTAAGCAAGGATGAATATACAATGATCTTTGCCCTTCTTTTTTTCTTTTTGTAAAAGATGGGAATTCTCTGCATTGACAAGGGATGCTATCACAATGAAAAACATTCAATAAAATCTTTCTCAATCAATTCCTGTATATAAGGTATTGATGGTATTGATAAAGGTGAAACTTGAGTTTGATTGAAGGTAATTTTAATGTGATTAATTTTTCGTCTTTTGCAATCAGGCTAAATTTTGTTTTTTTATTTTGTGAACTTTAATGTATCTCATAACTTAAAAAAATTTTAGATTGAGTGTAATGTTCAGACAGAAGAAAGTGGCCTTGTTAGCATGGTCTAGTCATTCTCTTATTCTAGCAAGAAAAAGTTTTTAGAAGTTCAATGAAAATGTGTTATCCTTTGCTAAACCTGCTCCCATTTTAAGTCAAGTTAGTTGGTTTGATCTTAGAGTACGGGTTGGCTTCTTGAATTAATCTTACATGGAATTGCAAATCCCAAGTTTGGCTATAATTATAGGACTGTTCCATTGGAGAGGTCAGGCGTTCATTCCAAGGGTGCTTATTTCCTCCTCCTTTGTTACCACGACCACAATCTTTACCTCTATTCAACAAATTCTTAAATCAATTCCCATAACAATCAAATAAGGATATGTATATAACTCTCTTTACTTTCTCTATTTTTTTCTTCACTTTTGGATGTTGTGGGTGTACTCTTTTTCTCTACTCTCGCAGAGCAATGTTCAAGTAAGCTATTTATAGGTACCTCTTGATTTTACAATTTAAATTCCTAATTGAACTTAACTAATTAGACCCACTTATCCTAATCATATGACATTACATTAATTAATTGGATGACACTCTGATCTAAATAGGATTTTATTTGATAGGATTTATTTATATCCCAATTAACAAGATAAGAGATTAGATTTAATTAGGAATAATACATCCCTATTTATGAAGAATTATACTAAATAATACATCCCTATTTATGAAGAATTATACTATCTTCAAATAATCCTTCTAAATAGTCTTTAATTTTTAGAGTTGATGTATATATATAGTGTGATCTTATCCTTCATATCATCTAAGATCTCTCTATGATTTCTATCCATTAATGATGAGTCATTCAAGCTTAAAGTTTTTTATAGTAAACTAGTATAAGATCTCCACACACGTTTGTATATCTTTACACACTTATAGAGACTTATACGGTTGATCTACATGGTCATGTAAGTTACGACACGAATCATAAATTAATATACGATCATCGAAAGTTTAAAAATAGAGCTTGATACTCAACAATTTCCCCCGTATCCCAAATATGGAGAAGATGCGTTATTCTCCACCATCTTCTTGAGATTCATCCTGGCAAGCTTACAACAAATTATGCCTATTTTCGAGAACCTCTTTAGTCAGCGTATCAATACCATCCAAATTTATATAAACCTTTTTCAACATTAATTGTTGCTCTTCTATCACGAACCTCAACCAATGATATCTGACGTTTTCACAAAATGCAACCTCTTGCACATTCTTAGGCTCCCCTTAACAGTAACAGGTACTTAAAACTTGGATAACTTCTGGAAGGCCTCTTTTTCCTTGTCGACCTTCAAAGTTGTGTTTTATTAGTTGTTTGATCCAATTGTTTCCCCTAGTTATTATTCTCAATGGATTCATCTTTAGTATTGTCTGGATGTGATTCATGTAGCTCATCAATATCAAACTGCATCTCATCACCACCAATGTGTGCTTGGTCACACACTTCATCTTCTTCACTTGTAGATTGCTTAATACAAAAAAGAGTTAACAATGTCATTTGATGAGCTACCGTGTGATGATCTATCTCCACTCAGGATGTTAGCACCTCTCTTATGCTCTTAGAATACCACATCCCTACTCCTGACACTTTTGCTTCTCTATTTGCTTCTCTAGTTTATAATGTCTGAAGCCAAACTTATCACTACCATATCCAATAAAGATGTAAGGTATCAACCTTAAGTTAAGCTTCTTTCTCTAATCCCTGGGTACGTATCTAAATACCTTATAGCCAAAAATTCTCAAATGATAAGATATGGGATCCTTACCAGTCCACTTTCTCTCGGGAATCCCAAAATCTAACAGAATTATGGGAGCTAGATTTATCTAAATAGATCATTGCTTGGACCATTTCTCCCCAAAATGCCTTTGGAAACATAGACATTCTAAGCATGCGAAGAACCTTTTCCATAACGGTTTAGTTCATCCTTTTAGCAACCTCATTATACTGTGGAGTCCTTGGTTTAGTTTTCTCATCTCTGATACCATACTAGAATACTAAAAACCTTAGAAGTATAATCCCCTCCATTGTCTGTTCACAATCACTTTAGCTTCCTCTCAGCTTTCCTTTCTACTATTACATGAAACTTCTTGAAAGTTTCAAACACTTAACTTTTAGAGTTCAGGATGTGCACCTAAGTCTTCCGCAAAGAATCATCAATAAATGTAACAAAATATCTGTTACCTTTAAGTGACTCCTCCTCAATAGGACCGCAAACATCTGAGTTCACCAACTCTAATAACTCGTTGACTTTTTTTATAAATCTTCTCTTGAAAGAGACTCTGTGTTGCTTTCTAACCAAACAATGATTGCAAGGATTAAGCAATTGCGAGTTCTTAACTGGAATAAGGTATTTTCCAGCCAACAATTTTATAACCTTCTTACTCATATGTTCCAATCGTTGATTCCATAGATTCGGTGAAGATTCCTCTTTGGTTGTGTTTACCTCTCCACCAGCACATATCTTTAAGTGTGTCTTATACAGCAAGCAACATAACTCTCCTCGGGCAATCATTGTTGCGTCTTTGGATAATTTCCACTTCCTATCTTCAAAATTGTTTTGAAAGCCTTTTTGATCTAACACATTCGCTAATAACAAATTTAGACTTAGATTGAGAATGTGTCATACATCTCTTAAGGTTAGTAAGCATCCAACATTTGTTTGAACTCGAATACCACCTATACCGATTATCTTGGTGAAAATATGGTTTCCATCTTTAATTCACAAAATCTCCGGTCTTATTGATTGAGAAATACTCCACATTTGGAACACAATAATAAGATGGTCCTATTTTAATCGTCCATTCAGAACCATAATTGCTGACATGAAAACATTAACTAGTTGTACTAATTAATTACAGCTCATCATCCGTGCTTTAAACAGTTATTGTTGCACTCTTATCATCATCATCATCATCATCATCTTTGATGGGCTTCATTTTAAATCTTCCACTTATCTTAATGTGTCCTGGCTTATCATAAAAGTGACATATCTTCATGTCATTGTCGCCTTTAGACTTTGAATGCTCATTAGACTTGCCATGATCTTTTGGATTGTTCCTCCCTCTATTTTTTATCACAAAAGCCTGCACACTGTCAATTCCATTCTCCTTTCTTCTGATTTCTTCATTAAACTTTCTCTCTTTGATTACATCTAAAGATAGCACTACTTTAGGAGCTGAGTTATTTCACTCAATGCACTTTAAGTTTTTAGGGTGAAAAGTATCAAAAATCTCAATCAATGCATAGTAGAACTCTTACTATAGGCTTGCAATATTATCACTTCTCCACCACTTATGTATAAACTAAAAATAAATATTAAAAGGTCTTTATTACTGATTGTAATGGGGTTTAGGTATGGTATGATTGGAATAAATAAAAGGTCAAATTAAAGGAAATTTACTATAGAGAAATTTCAAGAAACTTATGTACCAAGTACTCAAGTCCTTTTATTGCAATTCCATTGTTATATACTTATTTCGAAATTTTCTTATTCACATTTTTTTATCAATCTAAACAAGCATTCAATACCATAATTAAAGGAATAATGGATTTTGCAAGATTTTCAAGTCTAATACATAAATAAATAATGTAAATAACCTTTAGGGTTCAAAATAATTAAAAAAAAAGGCTTAAAGAAAAACAGGCTAAAAGTTAGTATGTGGGTTTAATTAATGAAAAAGGCTAAGGCTCAGGTTATTCGTAAACAGTAAATATAATAACTAAAGAAATAGGCTAATACAAATTGTTGAATCTAGGTGACTTTATCACCTCATTGATTCCAATTTAACAAATATGGTCTCAATATGTATAATGAAAAATTGTCCAACCAAGCATTATGCAGACATGAAAGAATAAAAGACCTTAATTTTTTTGAAAATTTGCTCTTAGGCTTAAAAGCTCATGAAAAATAAGTATGTTTGTAAACAATATGTTATTTTCAATCAATTTGATTAATTCAATGAATACCAAAAATATGACTTATAAAAGTAATTTTATTCTAGCTATCATCCTTTTGCATACCAATTAAATCGATGTTTAATAATGAAATAGAGTATTGATGGATATATTTCAATTAAATCAAGATATCGGTTTATAAAAGTTAATAATAAATATTATAATAAGCTTGAAGAAATCATTAAAATTCATTAACCCCTTCGCCACATTTAAATTTGTATCTTATCCCTAATGTACACAATATAAATATATATAATAAGTGAGAAGGTTTAGTGGTACTTTCTTGATTATGACGATTTTTCTAAATTCTAATCCGTCTAATTTTAGACTACATCCTTGCAAAATTTAAGAAAAAGGGATAAAAAGAAACAAAAATAAATAACAAATAACACAATTGAAATTAAGAAAGAAGAACATCATTAAGTATAATGTTAGAGAAACAAAATAATTAATGGAAAAAAAGAAATAAACACAAAAGATAAAGGAAAAGAAAGGCTATACAAAACTAAGCATCTATTGCATCTGGTGGTCCTAGCTGTGGCACCCCAATCTCATAAGACATATTTCCGAATATAAAGAAGAACATCATTAAGTATAATGTTAGAGAAACAAAATAATTAATGGAAAAAAAGAAATAAACACAAAAGATAAAGGAAAAGAAAGGCTATACAAAACTAAGCATCTATTGCATCTGGTGGTCCTAGCTGTGGCACCCCAATCTCATAAACATATTCCCGAATATACCGTCGGTATTTAAGAACATACTCTACGAGGTGACTTACTAGAACAATCATTCAATCATACTCTTGCAAATTTTTCACGCATCACGCGCATTTTCAGATGAACTCATAATCATTTCGTCCAATTTTATTCATAAACATCACAAATCACGACTGTTATTACAGTCATCGATCGATCTCATTTACAAACATTTCCAATCAGAAAAGCCATTACATTCCATAATTCATTTATACAAATATAACAGTTATGGAATACAGATCTTAATACAAAAATTTTTGAAGACCTATGCAGATGCAAACTGATCATGACCTCTATATCTTATTTGCTTGCAGTGGCTCTACTCCAATCTGTCTAATTAGGTATCTCTTCTGAGCCTGAAAGACAACGTTGTAATTTTGGTGAGTTTTGTGAACTCAGTGAGTGGACCATCCTCAATGGCTCCATTATATCACATAACACAATTAGTTCGTGGATAATTCACATCATCACATAAGGCACATCACTTCACTAATCATCACATAACATCAAATATCATCTTTGTTAACTTATTTCATATTTCACATTCAGAATTAATTTAAACAATTCATTGCGATCATTTAAAACATACATATCAAATATATATGCGATGCTCATGAGAGATACTTTCAATTGATATGTTGTTGTGTCCGAGTGCCTTTAACTATCCCCTATCTATTATGAATACTGGGCTCATTGATAACTGTCCCATATCTATTGGAGATACCGGGCTTATTATACGTAGTGAGCCTTTGGCTTTTAATAACATTATGAGCTTTAACCTCTTTTTCGGTAGCTACTTTGGTCACAATTGCCTTTACCTTATCATGGATTCATATAGTGGAATGCATCAAATCTTATATATCAATCAGTCACTTGTACTCACTTTACACATTTACTTTCACATATCATCGGACCTTAGTCCAGCATTCAACAAAATATGTTGAGTATCACTTATTTCTTGTTCATTCACATTCAATGCAACATTTCTAATATAGTCACATTTATCAAACTCCTCGGACTATTAATGTCCGGCATTGTCTTAATCACTTTCACATCAGTAATAATTCAATACAGAAATTTAAAATAAAATAATCAATTAATGTATGACCATCTAGAATGACTCATAGTATGCTCCAGATTAGAAATTGCTTCCAGGATCCAGAAATTTCTGGACACTGATGTTCAATCTTGTGAATCAACTTCATACAATGCACACATTGTATACATATTACTAATTTGCACAATCACATAAACATTTATTCATATACATATGTATATATGTAATGTATAATACATGCTCAATTTGACTATTCCAGGTATGTCTCCCTTATTCTCATTTCTTAATCACTCAAACAATTTCACTTGTATACGTCTAACTAGCATTTAGGTTCATAGCTCAAAGAACTTAGTTATTATATTATTACAATACAATCATTAATCATTTCTTTTCTAGCGTTATAAGGTAATGTAATATCCAATTTCTCAGTCATCTTTACTTAAAACACATTACTCATCTCCTTTAAATCACATTAGCCTTCATAGGATCACTTTAATTTTTATAACATCTCCTAATTTTCATATTTGAACACTTAACGTATAACAATCCATTCTTTTATAACCTTAGTTATCACCTCAAACATATCGCATATTTAATCACTTAATACATCACCAAACTAAGTTCATTTTAATCTTCATTTAAGTCTAAATGCACCATAGGAAAGTACCTAAGCATTTGTTGTTTCAATCATCATTTAAAAGAAGAACAATTCACGTATAAGCCATTCCCACAATCGTGGATGTATTCCCATGATCGTGGGTTATGAAAACATAACATCTCCTGCACTTTTATCACTTCCAATGATCATGGATGCATTTCCATGATCGTCTGTTATCAAAATCTAAAACTTCCAGCTATATCCTCCCCTGTTTTCCATATTTCCAAGTCTTATAAGTTACATCTAACATATCTTATTCTTAGTTCATCCTTTCTAGCTTAATTCCTCATCATTTTCATCTCCATTTTAATTTAAAAACACTCATCAAACAGACCATACATTATTGTTTGTCAGTCATACAAAATAGAATATCAATGTATACATTCATTCATCAATGTTTCAGCTTATATTTAACTTCATTATCAATTCCGCTTTATCTCTAAACTATCATCTTATTTCTTTTCTTTTCAAGACACACCACTTGCCTTTTCTTTAACTTCCAAGCTTAATTTGTATCTTTACATAATAACTTATGACTTTCATTTACCCAAAATAATCATTCATTCATCAAAATT
This sequence comes from Erythroxylum echinodendron, assembly GCA_027575705.1. NCBI lineage: Eukaryota > Viridiplantae > Streptophyta > Magnoliopsida > Malpighiales > Erythroxylaceae > Erythroxylum > Erythroxylum echinodendron. The sequence continues at coordinate 35,505,440 of JANZXR010000008.1, forward strand.
TCTGCACTCTTTCTATACACAAAATTGGGCCATATACTCATCTCTTTATTCATCAATTATCAATTATCATTCAATCACCAATTTCATTATTACTTATCTACAAAATAATACATAATCTATTATTTATCATTTTATGAAAATAGAACATATACACATATATTTATTCTTCAATTTTCATCACTCATTCATCAACATTTTTGCACACTCTTATACACCATTTGCTCTATCAATTATTCCTTAAACTATCATAAGTTATTTCTCATCATATAAACAAAAACAAGATATGAATATGTCTATTATTCATCCACATTACACATATAGTTTCAACATCATTTTCATTATCATTTCTCCTCCTAAACTATCATAAAAAACATGTCTATCAAGTAAGCTATGAAGAACAATATACTACTTACTTGATTTGCTCCAAGCTTCTTTAATCACCATGAAACCCTAAATTTTTATGCTCACGATCATCAACATAGAGGTGGGGTAGGTTAGGCTTTCTTACGGAAAGTTAATGAAGACAATAAAATGGAAGTAGCAAGTGAAGGATGAGAGAATGTTTCAATGTTAAGAGGTAGAAGAGAGTGTCATAGATGAAGAAGAATGAAGAAGATGAAGAAGAGAGAGTATGGAAGAGATGAGAGTGTTTATCCAGAATGAGAAACAAATTAAAGTTGTCTTGCAAGGATGAGTGTGACGAGGGTGAGTTGAGTGGTAAGGCAAGTGATAATTGTCACTTGCCACATGTCACCACCTTGTGGTCTCCACTTGGTCTTTTAACTAGCTAGTCCATTTGTCTCCAATTTCTAATCCAATTGTCTCCCAATTTTCTATGGCACTTGTCATTAAATCTAAATGTCACTTATCAATAATTTCTACTGCCATTTGAAACTTAATTCTACTACCATTTATCAATTGTCTTCCCACTTGACATTTTTTCTAGTCTAAAAATACCCAAATTCTAGAAATCTCTCAATTTAACAAATAAATTCCTATATCACCAATTATCATCTATTAATAAGAATTCAAGGCATAATAATCATAATTCACATCGTAATCACTTTAATAAAAATTATTTATACCCTAGAATATGTCAAATGAGTGCATAAATAGTCATTGTAATGTGTGCAAAATAATCAAATTCATGTGTGTGTATTATAATATTTTGCATGAACATGAAACGCATTTTCTAATTTCTGATTTCTATTTCTCATTTACAGAAATCTAGGATTTGTATGGAAACGGGATGTTACAATTCGCCCCTCTTAATAAATTTTGTCCTCAAAATTTTGACCTGATTGTTCAAAGGGTAGGGGTAACCATTTTAACTGGTTCTCAATATATATCTTAGATTACTCACAAATTTCATTTCCTATGTCAATAATACTTATTTCGGATCATATCAACATCTCTTAAGCATACTTACTCGTAACACATTATGAATCTGAGACATCTTTGTTGGTAATCTTAATTGATAAGTCAATGGTCCTATTCTCTCAATAATTCCATATGGATCAATATATCTTGGGCTTATTTACCCTTTTTACCTAACTTCTATCAATCTTAAGTCACTTAATTTCTGCTATAGATTCATTTCACTTATGAACAGCATCTCTAATCAATTCTGGCCTTCAACCATTCTCAGGCCTTCTTCATCTCAATATAAAGGTGGATGACTCTTTCTGTTATATAATGCCTTATATGGTGCCACATCGATAGTACTGTGATAATGATTTTTATAATCAAATTCAATCAGAGCTGTTTAATGATCCCATACTCCTAGGAACTCCAAAATACTCTAAGCATATCTCCAATAGTTAAGACCGTTAGCAAATCAAACATTCAGTAACACATTTAGGCACTTACTTCTTCATCCTTAGCTGCTAAATATTGTTTCAACATATTACTACCAGGATGGATAGCATTGGCTTCTATGGGTTCTTCAACTAAAATCTCTTTTCTCAATCATCTGTATCAAGTACACATACTCTTTACTTCTATCATAAAGTATCATTCTCCAATTCAAACTCAAAATTCAAATTCACTTTCAATTTTTTAATAAGATTCATAAATTCTGAATCCTTATTTTGGGTTTGCCTAATCCTTTTATGAAAAAGTTCTTAAATTCAATGTAGCTAATAACACTTCATTTTGCTCCAAATTCACTCGACATTCTATGTTCTTTATTGCACTAGACTTGGTAACCTTAATATCTGAATTTATGGTATACTATTATTGGATTTTCTGTTCAATGCATCGGATCCAATACTAGCTTTATTGGATAATGCTCAATTGTATAATCATAATCTTTAATTTCTTTATCCATTATCTTAGTCTCGTATTCAATTCTTTCTTACTCAATAATTTCCTCAAACTTTAATAATATGTATAAATTTGAAATGTTTCACCCTACATATAATTTATCCAAAATTTTAAAGCAATTACTATTGTAGTAGGTTCTAAGCCATTTATCAAATAATTAACTCATGAGACTTTAACTATCTCAATGTATATGTAATTACTTTATTAAGCTGCATCAGAATACATCCTAATTCTTGATGTGAATCATCATTATATATTACATAACTTCAAGATCCAACTGCAATAGGTAACACCGTTGTTGTAATTTGTCGGTGTTTTACTTCCTCAAAATTCTTTTGACATTCATCAGTCCATATGAATGACATATTCTCCCTTAGAAGTTTTGTTAAAGGGCTGAAATCAGTAAAACCCCTTGAAAACCTCTAATAGTATCCAACTAATCTAATAAAACTCCATATTATATATATATATATATATATATATATATATATATATCCCTGGAAGTTTATCACTTCATTAATACCTCAATTTTCTTTTAGGTCTACCTATATGTCCTTTTCAGATACTATATAACCTAAAATACTTCTTGATCAAGCCAAATTTCACTCTTACTGAACTTGCCATATAATTGTTTCTCCCTCATAATAAGTAAGACTAACCTTAAGTGTTTAAAATGTTTCTCTCAACTTTTCGAATATACTCAAATTATCATCTATGATCATAGTCACTAATTGATTCAAGTAAGGTTGGAAAACTTTATTCATTAATGCCATGAATGTTGTTGGGGTGTTTGTCAACCCAAAAAGGTATTGCCAAAAACTTAAGGTGCCCATAACTAGTTCTCGAAATTCTGAAGTAACTAATTCCTCAAATGGGGTAATGTTATCTCATGTTTTTCGCAATCTCACAATCGACTTCTTTTCTCAAATGATTTTTCCATTTATTCTATTGATTTTCTCCATTCATTCGATTTCCTCTTATTTCTTATCAAGTTATTTTAATGTCAGACCATTCTTACTAGTTTCTTTATACATTTCAATTTATTTACAAGTCTTAAATTTTTTTCGAACACAAACGTCAAAGTTAACTTGTAGCTTCTGAATATACAAATATAGAGCACATTATGGATCTAAGTTCCTTTGGCAATTGCAATAGTATCACCTTAAATTCATGAACCTAATAACATAGTTGGGCTATTTTATATTAAAAAAATACACGCGGCTATTTTATATTAAAAAATATATGCACTCTCTATAACATATTCATCTTTTTATAGCTTAGTCCTATTTCTAACTGACTTCAATATTCATTTATGATTTGTTTAATAGTCATTAATTCCTAGAGATGGAACATTTGACCTACATGATATAATTCGATGAAAGTCTCTATCAAAAGAAGAATTCTCTTCTCAATCATCTGTACTATTTACATACTCTTTATCAGTCAACTATATTCATCATCGGCTTTCAGCCATTCTTAATACCTCAATAAGATCAATTTCAACAGTTTATAATATCTCAATAAGATCAATTTCTATCATATCTTACATAATTAGAATATTCTTTATAATAAAGCTCAGTGAAGCA
>JANZXR010000008.1:35521945-35552650 GCA_027575705.1 Erythroxylum echinodendron
TTGGGTGAGTTTGCGAACTCAGTGAGGTAACCATCATCGATGGTCCACTCAATTCATGCAACACGTTAAGCATAGTATAATTATCCACACTTCTCCCTCACTGGCAAGAAATGGGCCGATTTAGTTAACCGGTCCACTATGACCCAGATAGCATCATACTGCTCGGAGTCTTAGGCAATCCCATAATAAAATCTATAGTAATTCGTTCCCATTCCACTCGGGAATCAATTTTAAGTATTCCTAACCCGTTCTAAATTACTATTTTACCCTTCCTATAGGTGAGAGGATATTACACCTATAATGCACCACCTTCACGGGGTACAAACCTGAACATCCTGAGGACATTTAGGAACATACCCTATGAAAGTGGCATATTAGAGCAATCATATTCCCTTAATATGGCATCATACATATATAACACAAATATTCAAAGATTAAACTCCTCATTCTATTGATAAAACATGATTTACATTGTAGCATTTCACTACAAAATCCATACATACAATATAAAAACATATAAGAGTTTACTACTCTTTTACAACATTCTATGACTAAGGAACTATACAAAAAATTCTATCTAAATTCCTTAGTATCAGCTAATCAACCATTGAGCCATTCTTGAGTCCAAAATCGCTAGAACTAAACTTCTACTAGTTTGCCTTAGGAACTATGTCTCCCTCGTAAATGAAAATTAATATTTGCAATTTTGGCGAGTTTGCAAACTCAATGAGTGAACCATCATCGATGTGCTCACTCATATGAAATCACAAAGAAAGTTCACATTTCAAATTCACAAACAAATCATATCATCACATATTGAACATCACTTCACATATCATTATATTTCATCAAATACAATTGTCTACACTATTTCACATTTCTAATTCAGAACAGCTCAAATAATTCATTTCAAACATTCATATAATACATATCAATTTGTATATGCAATGTACATATGACTCCAATGGTTGAGGTGGCTGCTTTGCTCTATCTCCACCCTTTAGTGCTAGCTCATTAAGCTCCCCAATAAGTCCATAAACATACCATGTGACCCTCATTGTTGATGAACCATGTGCATATGTTGAATCACTACTAGATTGAGTGCTAGCATAGTCGTCATCTCTCGTATTAGTAGTATCTGATCAAATAAACCATTCTTCATGCCAATCGGGTCACGTGTGGTCCAACATATATTATGTCGGGCTTCTTATCTTCACTTTAGCGTTGAAGGAATTGGACAAGTGCATGTCCAAGGTGAATAATTATCTGCTTGCTTATGCTCTAGAGGTAATAAACGTTGACATTCTTGATGACTCCCTAGATATCTCCTCGATCGCTCAAAGTATAGCTTAGGATACCACAGATGTATCTAAGTGCTGGATGGCATAAGGTCGAGGCCTTGAACTTACTCAGATCATAGTTATCCTAAGTGTTGATCCTACTCTAGAAGTGCCTAGAGACAACTCATACAAAAGATCGATTCGTAATGCTAGGTACTCTAGTGTCCCAATGTACTCCCAATCATACAAACTCATATTAATGGAAAACTTGATGTAGCTCATTTAATGTATCTCCCCCATCATCTAGAACTAGACCGTATTCAGGAGATCCTTGTCGTAACATCCCTTATCCATGGAGAATGTGGAGAGGACCTCCAATATGAGCTCTTTATATGAAGGTTCAACGGTTTCAAAGAAAAAAGACCATGCTCGTACATTTAAAAGCTCTTAAACCTATTGGCCTAAGCTAACCTGCTCTAATGCCTCCAAGTCAGTATATCAATTTGCGTTAAACTTCTTGTCTTTCAACAATTTATACTATGCCTCTTAGGCCTCAACATTGTGTTAAACAATCGGATGAACAAAATCTCCACAACAATCCCTTAGTTGATAAATTTACTCAAGACAATAGAGCAAGCTATCAATAAGGATAACAAGTCAGTGCTAGTGGTGGACTCTTCTTCTTCTGGTTCAAAAAAGAGAAGCTAAAGAAGAAAAGATCCAAGAAACCAAAAGGAAATGCAGCCAAAAGGAAACCCAAAGAGACTACACCGAAAGGAACTTGCTTCCATTGTGGCAAGAATGGCCACTGGAAGCGGAATTGTAAAGTCTATCTGGAGTCCGTGAATAAGAAGTAGGCATCAGATGCCCCAGCTCCTTTAGGTATGTTTGTCATTGAGGTTAATACTATTTTTGATCATAACATATGGGTACTAGATACTGGTTGTGGCTCACATATATGTAATGGTATGCAGGGCCTCAAGGACAGTAGCCAATTCATGAAGGGAGAACTGGACCTGCGTGTGGGCAAAGGAGCAAGAGTTGCTGCATTAGCCGTAGGCACTTATTTTCTGTCACTCTTTAGTGGGCTTGTAACTAAACTGGATTATTGTTATTTTGTACTTATTTTAACAAAGAACATATTGTTTATTTCTTATTTAAATAAAGTTGGTTTCCATTTAAATTTCAATAGCAATGGTTGTTCTATTAGTTTGAATGGAATGTTTTATGGTACTGGTACATTATGCAATGGAATTTACATATTAGATATGTTGCATCCAATTATGAATGTCAATGATATGAAAAGACATAAACGAGATGATTTAAATCAACTTACTTATGGCATTGTGGCCTTGGCCATATAAATGAGAGATGCATAGCCAAGCTCCACAAGAGTGGGAGTTTAGGGTCATTTGATTATGAATCATATGACGTGTCAATCAAATCATGTTTATTAGGCAAGATGACTTAGTTACCCTTTAAAGGAAAGGGTGAACAAGCGACTGCAATATTAGACCTAATATATTCAAATGCATGTGGTCTGATGTTCATCCATGCCAAAATTGGTTTTTCTTTACTTCATTACTTTTATCAATGACTATTCTCGATATGGGTATTTGTACCTGATGAGATACAAATATGATGCATTTGAAAAGTTTAAAAGATTTAGAAATGAAGTAGAAAACTAACTTGGGAAAGGTATCAAGACACTACGATCTGATCAAGGTGGGGAATACTTAAACCAAGAATTTTTAGATTATCTCAGAGATAATGGGATTTTATTTCAATGACTCCACCTTACACACCACAATACAATTGTATGGCTGAAAGGAGAAATCGAACCTTATTGGACACATAGTACGGTCGATGATGGGCTTTGCAAATTTACCAAAATCCTTTTGGGTGTATGCACTCGAGACATCTATTTATTTGCTAAATAGAGTTCCATAAAAGGCAGTTGATATTACTCCATATAAGATATGGACTAACAAAAACCCCTATCTTTCTCATTTGAAAGTTTAGGGCTATCCCACTTATATAAAACGAATACAGTCAGATAAGCTTGATGTGAAGTCTGACAAGTTTTTGTTTATAGGATATCCTAAAGAAACAATGGGATATCAATTTTACCATGCCGAGGAACAAAAAGTTTTTGTTTCAAAGTATGTGTTTTTTAGAGAAAGAGTTTCTTTTAAAAGAAGACAGTGGGAGAAAAATTGAACTTGAATAAGATCGAGATGCTCGAACAGACATGGATCAACTGCCTGAACCTGAGACTTTGACTTATAAGATGCGCTCTGTTCTTGAGAGATATGGATTTCTCTTGATTGAACATAATGACGTATTGCTCATAAAAGATACAGAGCCCACTACCTAAGAAGAGGTTTTGAAGAGTTCAGAGTCTGAGAAATGGCTTAGTGCCATGAAAACATAAATGGATTCCATATATGAAAACCAAATATGGACTTTGGTTAAGACACCTGAAGGAGTAAAACTCATAGGTGTAAATCGGTTTTCAAAAAGAAAACTGACATAGATGGTAATGTGATTACCTATAAAGTATGGCTTATGGCCAAAGGTTTTCGTCAAAGATAACGAATAGACTACGACGAGACCTTTAGCCCATTAGCAATGCTTAAATCCATTAGGATACTCCTAGCCATTGTCACTCATTATGATTATGAAATATGGCAAATGGATTTGAAGACAACTTTCCTAAATAGAAATCTAGCTAAGGATGTGTATATGACACAACCAAAGGGCTTCATCTCCTATGATAGCGAAAAGACATGCAAGCTTCAGAAATCCATCTTTGGATTGAAACAAGCACTCAGGAGTTGGAATATCCGCTTTGATGAAATAATCAAAAAGTTTAGTTTCTCACAAAATCTGGATGGTTACTGGGAGTAGAATTGTATTCCTTATGCTATATGTAGATGGCATATTATTACTAGGAAACAATATCTTTATGGTACAGTTTGTGAAGATTTGGTTGTCCAAACAATTTTCCATAAAAGATCTCAGTGAATCAAATTATATCCTTGGGATAAAGATCTATAGAGATAGATCAAAAATGTTGCTTGTCCTTCACAATCAACGTACATAGACAAGATGCTAAAGAGGTTTAGCATGGAGCCGTCTAAGAGAGGGTATCTTCCCATGATTCATTGTAACATACCGTTTCCATTCTAAGGGTTAGAATTGTATATTTCTGTAATTGAGAAATAGCACTAAGAGATTAAAAAAAATGCATTTCATGCTCATGCATAATGTTAACATATACATATGTGAATATTGATTTTTGCACACTAAAATGATTGTACATGAATTCATTGATATTTTCTAGTTATAATTGAGTTATAAATGTGATTATATTAAGAATTGTGGTTTTTACGTATTGAAATTGATTTGGAGAGTATATGTACTGATTTCATTCTTACTCCTCTTCTCATTTTCGTGACTCTTCTTCTCCATCTCTTCTTTTTAATCTTTCTTCACAAGTTTTTACTCACCCAACCATCATCAACATACACCTTGCTCTCTCCTTCCATTTTTTACTCTCATCTTGCTCTCTCTTTCACTTCTCACAAAAACCTAACCCTACCACCTTGCAGGATGATGAACGTGGGTTGTATGGAGAGTTAGGGCTATGTGAAAATTTTGAAGATTTGAAGCTAGGCCAAGTAAGTTACGCTTTAAATATCGTGGGTTAGTGTAAATGGTGTATGAAAGTGTATGAAAATGTGATAAATGAATGAATGAGTTTTTGCCTTGTTTTGTATTGATGATGGGTTAGAGCTAACATTATCATAAAAATGGGGTTGGAAGAGTGATGAATTATTGATAATTGATAAGTTGTTGTTGTTGAGATGATTTTTGAGATAGAAAGGTCATTATGATGAATGTGTATATCATATATTTTTTTTGGTGTACATGATCAAGCATGGATTTTGAATTGTGTATAGATGATATTGAACTGTAATTAGGGTATAAATGAAGAGGAAATGATGTGGATAAGAGTTAGAAATGATATACTAAGCAAAAGAGATGAATTAGGATGAAATTGATGATGAGGACTGCTGGAAATATGTTAGATGTAGTGTTTCTACTAAACATGCATCTGAAATTTAGACATATCTTGATCTACGAATATCCAAATAGGGTGATTGTTGATTTATATTAAGCTAGAGATGAATGAATACAATTGTCAGAAGAAATCGAGTTTGAATTCTGTCTTTAAAAGTTTTAAAATTTTTCTTGAAGTTAAGGTTCGGATTATGTCTCTGTTTCTGATCAGTATGTAGTAAATTGTGAATAACTTGCAGTTTATTGGGCCAAATTGTATGAACTTTAGTTCGTTAGAAACTTATGACATAGTTGAACATTTTTTTAGAAGTCGGTATTGTCAAAAAAACCTTATTTTCTAGGTTATAATGGTCAAACAAAACTGACCTGAAAAACAGAGTTGGAAAAGCTAGAAAATAAGTTTTGTTTACTGCTTTCTGTGAAAGTTCGCTGCGGCCAACTTGCAAGATTTACTAGGATTCCTCTCCGAAAAAGTTCATCGTGGCCAACTCTTGGCTTCGCCGCGGCCAACTTTCCTATACAGCTTAAAATGCTCCATATTCTGATCATAACTTTTTCTATAGTTATCTGAATGGAGTGATTCTTGATTTGAAATAAACTAAAGACATAGGGCTACAACTTGTCTGAAGAAATTGAATTTTAGTTATGTCTCTAGAATTCCATAATCTGACTTGAAGATGAGCACAGAATATTGTCTCAGTTTAATAATAGTCTAAATTATTTGGAGTATAAATTTTGGAATACTGAACCAAATTGAATGATTTTGGTGTCATTAGAAACTTAAGAGATAGGAGAACAGTTTGCTAGAAGAAAGTGTTGCCAAATTACTGCATTTTTCTGGTTAGAGTGATCATGGAAAATTGACCTGAAAGTTTGGATTTTGGAGGCGTTATAAGAAGAAATGAGAGTTGGATACTGTGAAGAGCAATTATGCTAAAAATGAAATGACGAGTAATTGAGTTAAAAAATGAGAATGTGGACAAAATGTGAAATTTGATAATATACCCGGGATTGTCATTGAGCATGCATTGTACATAGTTCATATACACATTTGTACATAAATGAATACTTAAAATTGTGCAATTATTAATGTGTGTGCAGCGTGTATATTGCATAATATTGATGGGCAGGATAAAATGTCCGCATCCAGATTTTTCTAGATCTTGGAAGCAAATGCTAGTCTGGAGCGTACTATGGGTTGACCTATATGGTCTTACTTACTGATTGTTTTGTTTGTATTATATATTGAATGATTTTACAATGTGAATGTGATTGTTCTAATTTCCGGACATTGAATGTCTGAGGAGTTTAATAAATGTGAGAATATTGAAGTGCTCCTTGTATGTGAATTTGATAAAATATGTGATATCTAATTTGATTGTTAAATGATGGACTTAGTTCCGAAGAAACATGTGAATATGCTTATGATTGAAAAGTGTTTCTCAACATTTATGTTGAATGCCGGACCATGGTCGGATGATGAATATGAAATTGAATGTGAATCTGAAAGCATGTGATAGATTGAAAATATGTGAACGTGATGCATTATATTATATGAATGCATGAAACATAAAGGAAGTTGTGACCAGAGTAGCCACCGCAAAAGAGCTTAAAGCTCAAAATGTGAAAAAGAGCTTAAAGCTCAGATTGTAAAAAAGAGCTTAAAGCTCAGAAAGGGTATAAGAGCCAAAGGATCACTATGTAAAATGAGCCCGCTATCTCCAATGGATACGGGATAGTTATCAATGATCCCAGTATCTATAATGAATACGGGACAGTTGTAGGCACTCGGTTACAACAAAGTAATAAGTGAAAGTGAGTCTCAAGTGTATTGCATTATAAGTGATATGTGTATTTTTAAATGATTGAAATGATTAATTTGACTGCCGTAAATGTGATCCTATATGTTAAATGAAGTGTCGTAAATTATGTGAAAATATGTGAACTGTATGTGTTATGTGATTGAGTGAGTCATCGAGGATGGTCAATCATTGAGTTCGCAAAACTTACCCAAAATTTGCTATATGTTTTTCAAGCTCTGAAGAGTTACCCCATTAGGCTAACGGGAGTATAGCCACTGCACCCAAGTAAGAGATAGAGGTCGAGATCAGTTCGCGTCTACATTAATATTTCCTTAATTTTTGTATCAAAATATGTATTCACAAGTATTTTGCAATGTGTATGTAAATGATTTCGTAATGTAATGGTTGTGACATTGTGTTTGAAAATGCTTTTCTTTAAAAAGTAGGCCCGATTTATTTATTGATTGTTTGCAATATGCATGCATTATTTTAAAAGAAAAAGAAACTTCTGTATTGAAATTGATTGACTGACTATTCTAGCATGCCACCCTCGCGGGGTACGTATTCGAATATCACTTAGGATGTAGGGTACGTGTCTTACGACAGTGGGGTGCTACACTCATGGGATAACACTCTCGAAATCTATATGTCCTAAGATACAAGATGAGAGGACGTGCATGAATTTGATTCTGTATGTGTCTGCAGTAGAATCTATCATGTACGCTCTGCTATGTACAAAACTTGATGTATCATATACTCTAAGTGATACAAGCAGATACCAATCGGATCCTTGCGAGGGTCACTAGGTGGCTATCAAGAACATCCTCAAGTACTTGCGAAGGACTAAGGATGTTTTCTTGATATAAGGAGATGGAAATCTAAAAGTGAGCGAAAATATATATGCCAATTTTCAATTTGATAAGGATGATTTCAAATTCCAATCAGGTTATATATTCACACTAAACAGTAGGGCAGTCAATTGGAAGAGTTCTAAATAAGAGACGATTGTCGATTCAACAACCAAGGTAGATTACATTGCGGCTTCAGATGCAGCAAAGAAAGCAGTTTGGATTAAGAAGTTCATTACTGAACTTGGTGGGATTCCTAGCAGTGATGGACCCATACAGTTGTATTGTGACAACAATAGGGATATTGCGCAGGCGAAGGAAACAAGGTCTCATTAATGGTCCAAACACGTACTCCACAGATATCATTTGATAAAGGAGATCTTTGGCCGAGGTGATGTACAGATAGAGAGAATTCCCGCCGAGCAGAATATTGTTGATCTGTTGACGAAGCTATTGTCACATAATATATTTATTCCCATATACTAGCCTATGGTATTAGATACCAAGGTGATTGTCTTTAGGTCAAGCGAGAGATTTATTAGAGTGGTGCCCTAAAGGCAATCTCCTTTAGTGCATTTTGTACAAATTTATATACAAACTTTATTTTCAATAATAAAGAAAAGCATATTTATGAATTGATACTGACCTATAAGCAAATTAATAAAGTCCATGATATATGACATAGCATAAAGGAAATTATGATGTGATCATACTATTGAGATTCCTATCATGTGCAATTATGTCATTATCTAAATTGTCCTTAGTCATAGGATTAATGAGACTGGACATCGTTAATCTAGATAGACTAGCACATGTTAAACTCCTTGATTTGATCAAGCAGTGGATCTCAAAAACTATAAACATGAAATGTTTAGAGTTGAGATTTGGATGCTTACTAGAAGTAATAAGTACATTGGATAACCTACCATGAGATCATCACATGGATGTCCTATTCTAATTTTAGTGATAATATCATTATAGCAATGGTGCAAGTATCTTAGACTTAAGGTACTCAAGGATATCTTGGATATTGATTATGTGCTTTGACTTCATTCCTTGTTGCTTTGTAGAGGTCACTCATAAGGTAGTGATTGGGTACATCTTGAGGTATTTGAAGGTAATTGAGTAGCCAATAGAGGATTTACCACTTCCGTGCTAGTAGAAGATGACATCCGCAGCCTCTTGTTGGGGTCATTACTTGAAAATCTTTAGCCGGAGTACTTGTGTCATGAAGAATGTCTTCATTGACATATAGAGTAATGAGTCCCAGGATGAGAACTAATATCACTTGGGCTACATTTGACGTAGTCAGTTTAGTGAGATTTAACACTTTGCCCAAACTTATAAATAAGTGAGATATAGCAGGGTGAAAGCAAGAATTGTCTATAGGAGGGTTCATGAGATGGTTTGACGAGCATGAATTTATCATCAAATCACTTACTTTTTGGTCATTTGGGGGTCATGATGTGCTGCTAGACATCGCTCATGACTTGCTTGGATTAAGTGTTAATCCAAGTGGCCAACATAATTAGGAACCTAATAGGTCACACGTATAAGAGTGACTTGGAGGATTCACAAAATAGTTTTGGATAAAGATCAATTATATAGAGAGCAATAGAACCAAATGGATCCTGATGAGATCGGGATATGTCCCGATGAGATTGCAACGTCATTATTGCTAAAATAGGTCTCTGGTGTTTTTCCACGCCCGGGACCCTGTAGCACCGACCCTAGTGTGACTGGACCACCTCAGCATTTATATATATATGTATGTATATATATATATATAAAAAAGATATGGTGCAAGTTATGCATTTATTGTCTTTAAATAACAAAAAGACAAAATGAAAAAGCATGTAAGATGATAATCATGAGAATAAAAGAAGTAAGCATTCTTCTTCACGGTTCTCACCCATCTCTCCTCATCTTTCTCATCTTCTTTCTCTTCATTCTCTTCCACATTTTTTGCTCTCCATAGAATAAAGAAAAGAGGTAGCACTCTTATCTTTGTTCTAGCCATTTCCGGATCAAAGAGTTTGATTCAGCTAGTTTCTCCGATCTCTGCATGGATACCATTGGAGACGATCTATGACGAGTAGAAAATCGAATAACGAAGGAGACTACCCACAAGGTACATGGTTATTATATGAATGATTGATTTGTGTAAATGTCATGAATTCATATATGTGTGTGTGTGTGTGTGTGTGTGTGTGTGTGTGTGTTATGAACATGTATATTGAGAATTTTCACCTAGGTTTAATGGTATTTCCTTATATAGGCATATAGATCCTAGACTTCGGGAAAGTCCCGAAACAATTTTTTTTTTCACACCCCTTGTATATGATGCATGCACCGGAATTTTCCTACAGAAGATTCCCTTTGAGATAGTCTTGGGACAAAAACCTCTTCCTCTACTTGAGATTGCATAACAAAGGACCGGTGGCAAGTGTCCTGCAGTGTACAAGTTTGCGATGGAGAAGCAAGAGTTACTAGATGAGGTAAGAAACAATCTTTGAAAAGCTTCTTGACAGATGAAGAAGCAAGCGAATTTACGGAGGAGACCATTAGAGTTTGACGTAGGAGATAAGATACTACTGAAACTTACCCCACAAATCTGGAAGAACATCTAGAGCAAATAAGTGCATCGTGGATTGGTGCGAATGTACAATGGACCGTTTGAAGTGCTGAGTAAAGTGGGGAACGTGGCATACAGGTTAAAGTTGCTCGAGAGATTGAAGGTCCACTTTACTTTTCATGTTAGTTTTCTCAAACCTTACCTTGAGGATGCATCAGATCCAAATAGAGGTCAGGTGATAAGAGCTCCATCTGTTATGAGAAAACAATTCAAGGATCGAAGATCTTGGATCACCAAATAGTGGGGCAACATAAAAAGAACTAATAGACCGAGTTCTTAATCCAGTGAAAGGGAAAGTCAGTCACAGAAGCTACCTAGAAAAAAGATATGACCTTATTCTAGTTATAGGATCAGGTGAACGCTTACTTTCAGACTAGTTCAAAGAGGGCGTTGAATTCATCTGGTATGGGTGGTTTGTTAGCCCTTTAGCACATAAAAGCACTTCACAACTAACTGGAAACAGGCTTGAAGTGGAAGGTTAGCCGGATCACATGCATGGCGGGGGTGCGCAAAGGTTCTAAGGTGACTTGGCAAGTTAAATCAAGCATGGTGCGAGTTTTGAAAGAATTTTGGACCTTGCACGAGTTGACATGGCTAAGGTTAAGTTCCTGATTGACTAAGGACTTAGTGTATATTCAAATGAACGGACCATTACTAATGAAATTGATATAGGTAAGCATTAGATCGGACTAGCGTTTTATGACCGACTTTAGCTTGGATGACTCATCATCAACGAATAAGATCATAGGGAGATCTTGGATGATGTGGCGGATAAGATCATAGAGGATAAACATTAGCTTTAAGAGATAAAGACCACGCAGGAGGATCATCTGAAGATAATGGACATCTTCATGGATATAGATTGATTATTTGTAATCTTTTATATTGTTAGATGGGATGTAGATAAACCTTATCGAATGTAGATGTCATCTTATTAGATAAGGATGTAGATAAGATATGATTATGGGTAGTAGAGTTCTGTTAGGATTCTAACTTGACCCTCAAGCCTGAATACCTATATATAACTCATTTGAGCCTTGCTCCTCACACATAGAGATTGAGAGAGCATCTTTTGTATACTTTGAAATAAAAGTTGGCATTTTGTTATATCTCTTTCTTGCTTTTATCATTGCCTTTAAATATTCTAGTGCTTTTGTAGTTTTCTTGTAAGGGTCGTGAGATATTCAAGAACAAGGTCATTGGTCGACGATCACGTGAAAAGACTAAGTCTTACTTAAATAGATCTAAGAAAGATTATTGTGCAAAAAAGTATATGCAACTTCTTGTATAAGTTCGATTCTTAAAAGACCTTTGTAACACATGATACTAAACTCTTTACTTAAGATGGGTATGCTAGATTTAACTATTTATCTTTTATTTTCATCATATCATATTTGAAAAAGAAGTGATCATTTTTGAATTAGTGAATGCTTTAATGAGATTTGACAATGATAAAAAAACTCTAGTTAAATTTTGTAGATAAACTTTTTATAAACCAAAATAAATTAATCAATTTTTTTACAATCTCCTTTTTAATTAGATTTTAAAAGTAAACAAGAAAAGTCGCTTTCGATCAAATTTTAAGTTCTTTAATTTTATTCAATCTTTAGTCAATTTTAACTATCTAATACTAATTAAATCTTTTAAATCTCTTATTTTATCGGTTTAACTTTTAATTCAATTTTTAAAACACGAAGATTTGAGAAGTTGATTCAATTTTTAGAACATTAAGATTTGAGAATGGTAATAAAATTATTTGGTATATATGAATATGTGGTTGAATTATATGAGTTAATGCATGGTCGTGTAGTATGTATGGGATCGCATCTTCTTGGCAATCACATGTCATCATACTTTGGCACAAAAGCCTTTGTCAGAAACACCAGCTTCTGACCAAAAACAATATATATAGCGAAAGAGTACGAAAGACCTCAAAGTATAGAATTCAAAAGAAACCTTGCCATAAAAGATCCTAAGTACACAAATGTTATTTGGCGTTATAACAATTGACTTGACCGTGCAAAAAGCAGAAAGGAGGAGAGGAATAAAGACATGACAATGTGTTTAGCAAGACATTCTACAAGAGAAATTCCCCACTGATGCTGCTAGAGTCCCACTGATCCACCCCAAAAGATAACACCTCCTCCCCCAACCCACAACCAAAAATGATACCATTCCACAGCACACACCAACAGATAATAAGGCAGTTGCGGATCACAACATTTCTTGTGATTTTCTCACACAGCGGCTGACTTTTTTCTTGAATTCATCTCTCCTCTCTCTCCACTCCTTCTGCATTAAAATTTACTGGTCAATACCGCCTTCAGCGCATAAAGTTACTACAACTTTCCTTTTATTAACTGAGCACTACATCTCTTCCTCACCGTAGTCTATGCATGCTAAATGGAAAATGATATGCCAAGTATATGAACAGCTTGGATACTGATCAGATTATCAGGTCAGGAAGCTGATTAACAAAATAAACAGCTTAATTGACACAGATCAACAGCATCTCAGCAGTTTAAAAAGCATTCACCACGTTGTTTATTATAAACTTTTTTCCATTTTTTGTTTAAACAGCATTTCCACATTGTTTATTCATCATGCGCGTTTTAACTTCCACTAGTGGTTAAAAATTACTATCACCGAAACAGAAGACTCACATAAGCCCCATCCATAGCACAGGTATCATTTCATTCATCAAAATGGAACTACAAAAGAATTGAGCTACTCGGGTGGTTACAACCTGTGTATTAGTAAATGCTCTAGAGGAGATTCTTCCTCCAGAGGAGATCACAACAGCCAGATGACTCAGTCTTGGTTGAATCAAGAAAATAACTAATCATGACAATATGACCACTCTAGCAATGTAGCAATATGACTAAAGAAATATTGCGAATACTAGCGAAACAGTCAATACCAATTGCAAACAAATATTCTACTAGTGGAACTGCAGCCTGAAATTCTTCTCTACATCCTAAGAAAACTTAAGCAAGATAACGAGTATTCAAGGTGCATTAACTATGTTGAAGTTAGGAAAGAACATATACCACGAGTACTGTCTAACACAAAAGTTCGGATTTACTTACAGCAGCTTCAACGTTGGCAGGAGATTCATCATTTGGACTAGAAAGCATTGATATGATACTCAAAACTATACTTTCGACCTGCCAAAAGGATTAACATGTGGAGATATATCAGACATGGTCGTACAAGAAAAATGCTAGTTCAAAATTAGAGGCCAATATCAAATCATTATATCCTAACCGCACCATTAAGGGGAAAGATATATCATTATATCCTAACTGATCATTAAGGGTTCGTGCATGCTGTCATCATCTACAAGGAGAAAAATGGAATCTTCCCTGTTTTAAGCTTCAAAATCCAGAGGGAATCAATGGGGAAGGGAATTGTATTGATTCACAAATCAAAGAAAAGAAGAAATACAGACCCGCCTGCATCTAGGTTCACATTTAATGTGTCAAAAATGCATCCAAAACATAAAAATAACAAGGAAATCAAGCCCATAACTTGAATGAATCATGAAGTTGGAGATTGAAGATGGATTATTAATAAATTTCTCTTTATAGACTATCCACAACCATTTGTAAGTGATTTGTCACAAATAGCCATTGGCGATAAGTACATTCCTCATGAATAATGTCTGAATAAGGTACTTCCACACTTTCAAAACAACCACTCTAACAGTGACAGATTGTGAACCCTAAAGTATATCATATAAACAACTAAAGAGTCACGAGAAGAGGGTTTTGGATCAGACCAATACAACCTCATTCCTCACCAATGAAAAGTATCTTGACTACAATACACAAAAAGATCACAGGGCCCAATTTTTTTCCCAAAATGCTATAGATATTGTTGTGGAACAATACTAAGGACTGATTGGAGGCATCCAGTCAAGAAGCACTAACAATAGTGGTTAAAAAGAAATTCCTTAGTTATGTTAAATCTGAGTGGAAGAATTGAAGGCACCCAGTCAAGAAGCACTAACAATAGTAACACTACCCACCGTATGAACAGGCATCCAGCGTTCACTGGCAAGCTCATAACCATTAGGGTCGTCACCAGGTGGATGCAGAATGGATATGCAAACTCGGCCATCAGGATATACTGCAATTAATTAAAAATAACTCTATGAGCATGATGAAAAAGGCGGCAAAATAGCCAATAACACCACTTAAAAAACAACCAACCATTAGGATGCCATATCTCAGACTTAAATTTCACTGCTGGGGGGCTATTTGGGTAATTGGATGGAAAACTCATGATAGCATTGAAAAAACCCCCTTCACTGCACCCAACATTTGCAAAAGCAGGCACGTAAGGAAACAGATACCACCAACGCATATTGACGAGAATCAACTTAGCATACATATGAAGTGGGAAGAATAAGACTATTTTGGGGCATTAAAATCAAAGAAACAGCTAAAACCCAAGGTACATGGCAAATTAAAACGACTCAGATGTGCCAGCCATCAAACAAGAAAGGCCCAAAGAGCGAGGAAGTGGCACAACCCCCTTCAAGAGTCAAGCCGCTTCGAAACGTTATCATACGACAGTGGGAGTTGATATCAGCCTGTGGTGGAAAATAATTTCCCTGAATTGGCACTAAAACTTTTATTTTCCATAAATTTCTGGCTCAGGTAGACCCCAACGCTTCAAGTGAATATTAACAGTTTAGCGATTACAGTAAAACACTTAAACAACGATAAAGAAGCAAATCAAGAAGAAGCACCATTCACAAAGACAATACGCAGTTAAATGAATCAAATTTCAAGAACCCAACAGTGCAACAAGAACCGATACGAACCCAGATCAACAACACCTCCCTTATTAATCGAAAATCCAATCAAAGCCGGGAACAAAAATCCCCCAATAGAACATTTGGAAAAGAAACCATTAACCAAATCGATAATCATACGAAGCGCACAAACTTTTCCAAGCCGATTGCTACGTAATACATACTAAAGCGTATCGGGCGGCCCAATAATCGTCACACTCCACTCGAAGATATTATTTTCGTCCACCAGACCTGCTGAGAACCCATCAACTGGATTCTTACAAAGATCTGCACAGCCCAAAGAACCGATCGATCAGAAACAAATTCGATTACAAACCCACCAGCAAAATCAAGAAAACTAAAGGTCCCACCTTTAAGCTGTTTCTGAAGGAGAAGGCTAGCTTGAGATGCCATATTTATTGAACTTTTAGTTGAAAGAAAGAAAGAAACGAACTTGCCCTAACTCTTCAACGAATTTGTGGATTAAGGGGTTGAGGAGAAGTGAAGAATCTAAAGGCCCACAGTTGGTGGGATTTATTTATAGATGGATTGATAAAGAAAAGAAGGTCCTGAACCAGTACCAAAAACTCACATAAATTCTCTTTATCTCCGTCCGTCTTTCTAATCCGAATTCGTTTCTGTGTCTCTGTGTGCGCTGATGCACATGCGTTAGGGGTTTGGCTGAATACGGATGATATATATCTTGGGATTGTTGGGTTTTGAGTCTTTTGACACGTAAGTTATTTTCTTCGATGGCTATGGCGTCCGCCAACCTTTTCCTTTTACCCGATATGGAAAGGGTTTTTGGTTGAATTTACGGTAGTGGCAGATTTTGACTCAAATTTCTTTAAAGATCTTCAATTAATTTTAAATAAATTTTAATTTATGATAATAAAATATAAATTATTATTATTAATATTTTAAAAATAAAATTTTATTCACCCCATCAAGCTTTTTCTTAATCAAAATTTAATATGATTGACTTCTCTAAATGATTGAATTTGATTAAAAAAAATATGGATATTCTCAAGCAAAAGCTCCCGCGACATACATTTGTTGGAGGTTGGAACTCATCCTATAACGTTATATTATCATTTAATTTACATATGCAGTGACTTTTAAAATATTTATAGTATTTATTATTTTCAACCTTAAACAAAACTACGACAAATTATTTTTACAGAAATACACACTATAGTTAATTAAAATTAAGAATATCAACTTTGGCTCGACCCGATTAGGCTCGATTTTAGCACAGATTGACTGAGTCACAGGTCAAAATTATTTGGTCCAATCGAGTCAGTCCGTAGAACTCGTGGCCTGACCAAAACGTCAAAAATGACATCGCTTGTAATTTTTTAAAAAATATATGAGGTTGAGTCGGGTTTGACCAAGCCACAGGCCACACAACCCATGGTCGAGCCAAATCTGGTCAGGAGCAACCCGAGCTTAGGCCGATCTATTAATATCCCTAATTGAAACGATCATATATAGTTATCATTAATTTATCAAGAGAAGCACAAATACTTCTCATGTATAAAAGTTTCCTGATCTATACAATTAAAAACACTTTTTTTTGAAAATTTTCCTTCTTTTAGACTTCAGTTATAAAATATAGCAAAACATATGCAGTATGAATGTTAGATATGAACGAATCATATGTTACAAATATGGTAATCTAACTTAACTCTTAAACCTGACGCGAATTAATTAAATTTTACTTAAATGAATAATTTTAGATAATTATAATAGATTATTATTATGAATAAGAATTTAATTAATTCGGTTCAAGTTTAAGAACTAAGTTGAATTGTCATATAAATATCATTTGGGTATTTCACGTTTGATATGTATATGCATTGTTTCGTCTTTATTTTTTAACTAAAACATAAGAGACAATTTTTCTAGAAAATTAAAAATTAAAGGAAGTTTTACAAAGTTTTAAATATCAAGAATTTTTCTAAATCTTTTAAATTATAAAAAAGATTTATGTCTTTTACTTATTTATCTATTCTTAAATAGTAAATACAAGGTCAAAATAGCCTAGGGCGAATCATAGAAATATAAGGAGCTAGAAGACTATATATTAGCTACCAAATCAAATAAAGACTAGTAGGTACACTGAAGTTGCATCTCAAAACTAGAGAACTAATGAAGTATAACACTCATTAGAAATCTCACTCCTACGCAAAATTTAGAAAGGTTTAACAAGATGCAGTTTTACTCTTAGCTAGTAAAAGGACTATTTTCAAATAACTCAATAAAGAGACGAAGAAGAAGAAGGAAAATTTAATAATAATTATTTAAAAACTACTAAATCAAGATAGTAAAAAGCTTAGGCTAAAACCCTAAAACGTAAGTACTACCTATTTACAATTTTAGGCTAATTACAAGAGAAAAAAGATAAAAACTAATGAGAACGACAAGGATCTCTTTACGAAGAATCCTTTATCTGAGTCTTATTACATCAAAGTTTTCTATTGCAAATCATATCTTTAGTAAGTTATAACGTTGTCATATTATTCTTAATCACATCTCCCAATTTTTTTTAGGCCTCCAAACCTAAATAACTAACAAAGATTCACTTAATTGCTTTGTCTGCGCATAAAGTGATATCAATCCCCTTGATTAGCACTATTTCCCTCATCCAATTGGAAAGTCTTTGAGTTCAGGTCATTAGGTCATATTGCACATTTTAAAAATATTATGTGACATTTTTCTTTACAAATGACAAAAATAGTGTTGGACCCCAATTTTTTTTCTAATTATTATCGATTTATTTGTTTAAATTTTTTATTTATTTTTATTACGATTTGTTTGTTTAGTTATTATCTTAGAATTGGGTCATTAAATTTAGTAAGCATGAATAGGAATTAGGGTTATTAATTAGAGAATGTTACAATTAGGTTAGCTTAAGGAGTAAATGGATAAAGAGACAAAAGAGGGATAAACTTGGAAGAACAGGACAAGTGAAGGGTAAAATGGGAAAAATAAAGACAAAATGTAGTCTTGAATTAGAAGAAGAGAAGAGAGAGTCGTTGAAGAGAAGCGAAAAGAAAGAAAGAAGAAGAAAATTCGTGGAGAAGGAGAAAGAAGAGGGAAGAAGAGGAATCAAGCTTGTTAAGGTAAGTTTCATCTCTTCTTCTTGGTTGGGTAGAAACATAAAAGAGATTAGAGAGACAAATGGGTTAATTTTGGAAGAAAGAAGAGGAGAAGAGAAACCCATATGATATTTCATGAATTTTTAGACTAGGTTTTAGTTTTCTATCCTAGATATATTATGGGTAAGTTAAGTTTAGGCTCGATTATTTACTTTAGATTATTGAAGCTTTATGAATTTTCATTTTGAATGTGAGTTGAAAGAGAAATTGGTTTGTTTTAGGAAACCAAGAAAACCCTATTGAAGAGAAAGAAGGAAGGAACAATTGAGTTGGATTTTACAAACAAATTAGGTGGGTAGTGTATTTATAATTATTGTGCAATTGTGCAAATTCTTGCTTATGTGTGTGTATGGATTTGCTTTCATTGGAATTCTTGAAATTGAAATCGTTTTGAATATTTGAAAATGCATGATGAATTATGATTAT
Organism: Erythroxylum echinodendron; assembly: GCA_027575705.1. NCBI lineage: Eukaryota > Viridiplantae > Streptophyta > Magnoliopsida > Malpighiales > Erythroxylaceae > Erythroxylum > Erythroxylum echinodendron. Next base: position 35,540,985 of record JANZXR010000008.1, read on the forward strand.
GTTATGCCTTGAAAAGGTTATGGTGTTGGTATAAAAAAAGGAAAGAAGAAAAGTAAAAGAAGCATGAAATGAGAAATTTGTGTTTGATTGATTTGAGCATGAAATTTGTGTTTGATTGATTTGAGCATGAAATTTGTTTGTGATTGGGCAAGAGAGGAACCTGTTTCGTTAGTCACGTGCACGTTGACATATAGCCTTCTCCTGACTGCCCTCTTGAGACCACGAGATCTTGAGAAATTGGACTCATTTTGTTCACGGAGTAAACTTCGGTTTCTTTGTTTCTTCCCACGGAACTCTCGAGCTATTTGTTTGTCCATTGCATTTTTGAATTGTCAAATATGATGCATTTAAGTGTGGTGTTAAATGGCTAAAGTTTATGTTATGTGTTATGAATTTTGAGCTAATTTGATTAATTCTTGAATTTTTAGAAGGATTAAGAAATTTTTGAATTGGTAGCTATACCTATACATATGCTTGAATTATGGTCAATAGTCGATAGTTATAAATATATTATCCACTGAGCTGTATAGCTCAACCCATCCTTTTTCCACTTCTCAAGTGCAGAGCAAGATGATTAGCAAATGCTTGCAAGGCATATGAAACTCCAAGATAGTTAGATACTTTTGTACTAAGTTAGTGAACATTTTGGATAGCTTTATAGGCATATCAAATATGAGCATCTTTGGTATTTTGTTTTAAGTTTGTGATGTGTATGTTGATATGTAACTAAAGCTTGATTAAATATTGTTTAGTAATGGGAATGAGAATTTGAGGATTTTCTGTTGTGTATGATGATGGTTGTGAAAGAGGAATGAGTATGTGACTGTAAATTGTTATTTGGTTTAGAATAACATGTTAGAGATTGGAAGGGTTATATGGGATTAATTATTTGAGGGGAGATTTAAGAATCTAACAAAAGTACTTAGTAGTTGAATTGATATGAAGTGTATGTGTATTTTTTTATGTTGAAATGTTGAGTTAGAGTTGCAGGTTACAAGGTTTCGCTGTGGCAAAGTCAGCTTCAGCCACGTCAAACTTTTCCCAGAAGGCGTTTTTGTCTCCATCTCGTAATTTCACCGAGGCGAAGTTATATAGGTTGGCTGCAACAAAATTTTTCCGAGAGGACGTTTTGACCCTCCAAATGGCAAAATATCTTTTCAATGTCTTCACAAAAATTGTAGATCTAGAAGTCCTCTTCAAAATCGTCCTAAGACGACCTTAATCTGATCTCTCTAGTGAAAGTTATGTCAATTGTTCCAAGATAGGTACAATATGATTGAGGAAATAACCAATTTTCACTCGTTTGGCCATAACTCCATCATCCGATCACCAAATGAAGTGAGTATTGAATTAAGAGATTCCTATATTATTTCTCTATCTCTCCATAAAATTTTGGTATCCATTGGAGCCAATCCTAAAAGATTGAAGGAGAGAAAGTGGGAAATGACTAAAAGAGCATGAATTGATTGTTTTACTGAACATAGAATTGATTATTTTACTGAACATACTTCGGTATTTTAATCATATCTTGATTGGTAGAACTCTGAATGAGATGATTATTGTTTCAAAATAAACTAGAGACATGAAGCTACAATTGTTAAGAAGAAGTAAATTAGTGATTCTATTGCCAGAACTGGTTTTGGCTAGAGAGATCCCATAGAAATAACCTTACAGGATAATACGTTCACGTCTTTTAATAATCCGGATAGTTGGGCTCTAGAAAGGGGGTCCAATAAATAGTATATTCAAAGAATATTTTAAAAAGAGTGTTATTTCGTTTGTTATTGTTAGTGTACCATTTTGCCTAATTAACTAAAAATAGTATTATTTTCAAAATAGGGCTTCAGTTATACCATTTAAAATGAGTGTTATATAAAACTATTCTTATTTGTCAAAAATCAATTTTTTATCTAACTTTTAAGTTATATTATAATATAATATGATATAAAATCTATTTATATAAAAACAACTTACATGCTTAAAAATTCTATATACTCTGGATAAATTTTAAGATTAATTATTTCAATCTTTTATAATTTAACTATCTTTACTTTCCTTTTCTTTGGGTTTATCTGTTGCATGCTACTCTTGCTCCTAACATACTATGGCCTCGTTTGGTGAATGGCTTATCAACCAAAAATTAGTTGATTAACCATATTTAACTGATTGACCATGTTAAAAAACTACCTATTGTGTTTGGTAATCAGTTGATTGGGTTGGCTGATTAAACCCAATCAACTGATTTTTAAAAGGCTTAGGAGGACCATTGTTTGGCCTTTAGCTAATCAAAAATGACAAATGTGCCCTCTAAAGAATACCCATAGACAACAACAATTCACTCAAAAAGTTTTGGGGTAGATTTTTCTGTCTACTCCTTTGTTCTGATCATGATTGTATCGTCGAAAAAGAATACTCATATACCTAAGAGGGTGTCGGTAATGAGCCAGCGTACACTAACTCAAAAATGGAGTTTTGGGGTAAGGATTTTTCTCTCTTTTTTCTTTAAACAATCTTCTCTCTTCATGATCTTCTACTCCTTCGTTCTAATTTAAATAGTCTTCTCTTGCGTTTTTGATGTTCAACTTTTGTTTTTTTCGTTTTCTAATTCAAAAACACTTTTTAAAAATTATGATGAAATGTTCGAAGGAAGATAGAGAGAAAACATCAAGAAGTCAATGTGGTAATGTATAAAGAAGGAAAAGATGGAGAGACCAGGAAGTAGGATAGTTGGTGCTCAGAAATCTGCAGTTAATTAGAGACGATTAAACAGGAAAGGAAATTGGCCTTACTAGAAGATGTATTTAACAACCTAATAAAAGGTTTATTTTTAGGTGAAAAGTTGCTATTTGCACATTAACATTTGATAGAATCACATCAACAATGATTCATGAAGATTTAGTTCATTTCACATCATACACGAACAAGAGTAGTAAACCCTGACAGAGACTGGTATGATGCCCTTTTGTCTCCATGTTTCTGTTTCAAGAATTCTATTTAACGAAATGTGAGGTTCAAGGAATACCAATCTGTGTCTTTCTGTCAACTAGAGAGACATCAGCATTCTCTCCTAACAGAAGTCGTTGATGCCTACATATAAGATTTATAACGCTACGCTCATTTTTTGTTAGCCCCTTTATTGAATACAGCGGTGCAGTTCCAAAAAATGAACTAAACATCAAGTAGAAAGAATTAGAGGTAGAAGCTAATGCATTGATAGCTAGAGTAGAGGAGGCAAAGTAAGTTTCCCTTTTATTATCTAGTGCAAAGTCACCTACTTGTGCAAATAGTTAATGTTTTCTTAAATTCTCTCCTTTAATGTAATAAGTTTCTGTTGTTATATTGCCTTACGAAGAAGCTTTTGAGTTGTGTGGTGGTTGCCTTCCTGATTATATCTGTAGCCCTTCCTTACCGCAGGGTACACACCGGGACACCTGAAGGTCATTATGGTATATATCTTACGATAAGGGAGAGCTACGTTCGATCGCTACATTCACTTCACAAGGCATCATATCATTACTCACTTATAAAGCATCACAAGAAAATCACAATATTTTAAAACCAATTTTTTTCCTCATTTCTTTTCATAAAACTGAAAGTATACATTTTATCTTTCAATACTTACTACATGTACATCATTAAAACTTAGTATAAAAGTACTACATAAAAGAGGAAAATATACAAAGTCTATCTAATATGTCCAAAAACCCTAGTTGATCGACCTTTTAGTCGTGACTTCTCTTGCCAAATCACAATCTACACAGCTGGTAGAGCCTCTCGGTAGCTAGAGTCGTCTCTCGGTCCTGAAAAGACAACATTACAATTTTAGTGATTTTTGCGAACTCAATGAAGTAACCATCATCGATGGTTCACTCAATTCATTTAACACAACATTTCACATAACACATTTTTCACAAAATTGTGCTTTACATCAGTATCACATCTTCACTTAAGCATAGGCAAATTGCATTTCAATCAATTAAACATACTTAAGTAAATGCATATGAAATGCTCATGAGACTCTTTTCTAATTATTACGTTGTTGTGACCGAATGCCTGAACTGTTCCGTATCTATTTTAGATACCAGGCTCATTCATAACTGTCCCTTATCCGATGAGGATATAGGGCTAATTTTATATAGTGAGCCTTAGGCTCTTAATCACTTTTTGAGCTCGAGGCCCTTTTTCACATCTTGAGCTTTAAGCTCTGATCGGTGGCTACTTTGGTCACAACTGCCATTATCTGATTATACATTCATGTATGGAATGCATCTATCAAAATTAATCATATTATGAAGCACATAGTTTTGCACATTCACATACAAGCAGTACTTCAATATTTCAATCCAATATCACAATTATCGGACCTTCATTGTCCGGAATCAACAATCAAGCCACATTCATTCAATCATTTCAAGACAGAATTTAAGCAAACAAGTAATTAAGTGAGATCATTTAGGTTACTTACAAGTTGCTCCCGAAGCTAATGCCTGGAAGTTCCGGCAACGTCTGGAGGTTGACGTTCCAGTTGCTTCTTATATATCACAATTTGTAAAATTTTGAATGTTTAATAATGCACATGCATGAAATGAATTATATACAATGCATGTTCATGACAACCCCGGGTATCTTTCCATTAATTTCATCACAAAATCCTTTTCATATCAAAAATCATTTAAGTACAATTTATACTTAGGTTTATTCCTTACTAAGACCATTAAAATCTCAATTCATTTCTTATTGACTCACTTTAGATTTTTCCAAGTCACACTTTCGGGTCCATTTTTCACATTCAATTTGAAAGTGAAACTGATGTAATTTGGTCATACTATCTTCTAGAAAAGTGTTTCTCTATGTCTGATCTTTCCATTGACACTAAAATCACTCAATTTGGTTCAGAAATTTGGAAGATATACCTCCAACATTATCTGATTATTCATAATCAAAAACAGTGTACTACGTACAACTTCCATCCAGAAATTCATTATCTTAGAGAAAGAATCAAAATTAGACTTCTTAATACAATTTGTAAGCCTATATATGTAGTTTACTCAAATTAAAAAGCGTCTCATTTGGAATCCTACAGGTCCAGATATAATCAAAATACCGAAGTGTATTCAGGAAGAAAATCCTATTTCACTCCTTCAACAGATTCCACACTTTGATTTGATAAATATTTCTCAATTCAATTCAGAATGCTACAAAATTTTATGGAGGGATAGAACACTGTGTTAGGAATCTATTGGTTCAAGAATAAGATCATTTGGAGATCTAGAGAACAAGTTATGGTCATTTAAGTAAAAAGTAGAAGAAGCAATGTAGAAGAAGTAGAAAGTAGAACAAGTAAAAAAGTAGAAGCAGCAGAAAGTAGAAGAAGCAAAAAGTAGAAGAAGCAGAAAGTAGAAGAAGCAAAAAGTAGAAGAAGCAAAAAGTAGAAGAAGCAAAAAATTAGAAGAAGCACAAAGTATAAGAAGCAAAAAGTAGAAGAAGCACAAAGTATAAGAAGCAAAAAAGTAGAAGAAGCAGAAAGTAGAAAAAGCAAAAAAGTAGAAGCAGAAAGTAGAAGAAGAAAAAAGTAGAAGATTCAGATGGCCAACTAAAGATGATACTATCTATACTCCTCAACTCAAAAACCTTCTTCTTGAACATCTCTTAGTCTTCATCAACTCTCATACAAAAACCTATATATTCATACATGCTCAGTAAAGAAACAAAGCATATTACCTTTACATATCTAACTCTCTATACTAATCCTATACATTATTTCATTGCTATTTTAACTCCAAGAACTATTTTCACAACACTTGGTCACTAATAATCCATCAAAACCCAAATATCAACATATCCCCAATTTTCATCCCTTTAACACAGTGTTCAAGAATATAAATATACGTAAATGCTACGATCATGCACTGACCATAAATTCATCAAATTTATTTCAAAAATCCACAACTCTAACAATTTTATTCACTACTTACTTATTGAAGACTCCAAAAGCTTCAACTATCTTCAAGCCTTAACTCCGTACAAAATTTCGTAAACTCATGTGAACACCAATCAACTTCTAGTTTTTCTTAAGGTAATAGAAACACTTAGTAGTAGAGGAAATGTGAGAGATATGAAAAATCAAAGTTAACTCTCGGAAGGAGTTTGATGGAAAACTTTGTGTATGGGAAGAAATTCGGAGAAGATGATAACAAGGAAAGAACTTAAGAAAAGAACAAATCCCTTTTTAACTCTCGGATTACTCAAACTTACTTCTGACAAATAATAAAGGCAACTTTACACTTGTCACTTTTTGTAAGGTCTAAGTTCTAACTTAGTTTCTTTTGAAACTAACTCTTTTTAACTCTCATCTTTACAATCCAACTATCTCCAACTCTTCATTTGATTTCTTCTCTTCTTTTTCCTATTTTCCATAATACTCTATAAATTCCAAAATAGATCCAAAATTTACCAAAATTCACAAATATAATAATTCCACTAGTCAATAGAATTTAAAAAATAAATAAATTCCAAATTCACAATTTTCTCAAAAATCACAATTCAGTCCAAATATACCTGGAATCATTCATGAATGCATGTACAATTATTTTCATGTGCAAAACCATCACTATTCACGTGTATTTGTATGTCATATTATGCATGAGCATGAAAAATGCATTTCTAAGCTCTCATTAATCACTCATATTTACTATTCTAAATCATTAATCACTCATATTTACTATTCTAACCTCCCAAAGGTAACGAGATGTTACAATATCCCCTAGGTTTGGATTTTTAAAGTTCAAAAGTTTCTTTCTTTGATTTGTTGGTTTTATCTATGAGATATCCCTACCTCTTCAAAATGTTTGTTAATCACTTAGTCTTGAATGATTGTAAAGAATAAGCTATCATTTTCATGATGACGTTGTCTGTTTGTAAATTGCATATTTGAAATTATATGAGAAATGAGTATTAAAATTTCATATCGGAAAGGGAACATAAGTGTAAGCTTCTATAATTATGACACATGTGTTTCTTTTAAGTTTGAACTGGGATTGTTATTGGATCAATATAGAATTAAGGTGCTAAAAATGATATGAGACCAAACTTTCGTTAGTATGATATGAGTTACAGATGAGGATATTGGAGGCAGGGCTATGAGTAATGGGAGCCTTATGAAAAACTTCTAATCTAGTTACACATCAAAAGAGAAGAAGGATTAGAGTCTAGATTGAACCTTGAAAGATTAAGGATTTAAGGAGAAGTGATTGTGAGATACCACATAAGAGATGAGTATCGCAATTTTACATATCAAAATGCAGCATAAAACATTATTCTTTAGAGGTGAGTATCTCGATTTTACATATCAAAATGCAACATAAAATATGATGATGATGATGATGATGATGATGATGATGATGATGATGATGATGATGATGATGATGATGATGATGATGATGATTATTATTATTATTATTATTATTATTATTATTATTATTCATTTTTTATTGGAGTTATAAACTTAATTTTTGTAAAATTAAACTTCTAAAATCTAAATTCTTATAAGAATATTCAACGAAATACTAAGATATATAATATTCATACCCTTATATCTTTTTTTAAAGTCATGCCCTCATAAGTTATTTTACACATAAACAACTAATACTAGATAACTAATTTTATCAAAAATCTCTAATAAGTAACTGATGTTATCTGCTGATCAAATCAGCTGACATAAGACAAAATCAACTAACAACTAATACAATTCGCTGATTACTAAACATGGCCTGTACTTGTTAATGAATAACTAATGAAATTGATAAAACGACAATTTATTAGTACATTTTCAAAGTCATTTAATCCATAATGAATTTATATCTATTGATAATTTGAACTCTAATCATTCAAGAAAGTATTTAAATGCCAATTGCTCAAAATACTCTGAGCAAGACATGTTTTATTATTAAATAAACAAACATGTTATTCATTTGCAGCTGTTTAGTTTTATTTTTACTGTTATTGTAACTTTTAGTTTTTAATAGAATTTTTTATTATTATAAATATACTTTTACTTTTATTTATAAATAATTACAATTTTAGAAATAAACAAAATTTATGAACTATTGTAGTAGTTTATTTTGTTTTGTATTTTTAATATAATTATTTTTATTTTATTTGAATTAATTAATATTGTTAGTTATTAATATGATATTATAAATTAAAATTTACATACTATAATGAAATTAACTAAAATTATATGATAAATAAATAAAAACAAATATTTTAATAATTTTTTATTTATTAAAATTACAAATAAATTAATCTAATTATTTATTATTTATAAAAAAGTGATTGTGTTATTTATGTGTAATTATGCTTTTTTAGTATATAATAAACTAATAAATCAATTTGTCGGATATATATCATTTTTTTGTGATTTGCATAATTTTCAATAATCTTTGTTTATCTATCCAACATAGACTATTCAAGTGAAAAACAGAGGCACTAATATCATCCGTTTAAATTTCATTTAGACAGACGTAACAGAAGGATGTCTCTATCACCTAAGGGATTTTTATTTAAAAATCTAAAATACAAGACTTTTTGAAGAATTAAACAAACCACGAGAACTCTTGCTTTTACCCATTGACCAACAACGTGAGGAAAGCTTACGAGGTGTATGAACATAGATTAACAGACCAAGGAACACAAAGTGAAGGACCATGATCCTAAGACATATAAGACATATCTTAAATGATATTATAATTTATTGCTTAAGATAACGCTCTACGCAGCGTCCCACTGATTATTCCATAGCTTATGAGTTCCTTAGCGATATATGCATGTTGTAGGTGCATTCTTGCACTACAGAAATTACATCAGCTTTAATTTCTATTTCCTAAGAAGAATCAAACTGCTGGCTCTCGTTCTTTATTCCACTGAGCTACATATGAAAACTTCCGCAGTGATTGCTTTCCTTTATAGGTCCAAGAGGCTTACTAACAACTATTTTATGATCATTCACGTCTAAAAGAGCTCTAGATGCCTCTTCTAAGAGCTCAAGATCGATGCCTCATTTAGCGGTCCAGAATGTAACAAATTGAGGGCCTTTACTTCACCCAATAAGATCTCATATCACTTTCGATGGTGCTTGATCCCAAAAGGAGAAAACAACTCCTTAAGCTATTATCGCTTATGCTTCCCTTATCGTACAGTGGCCTCTCATAGTGTTCTTTGTGATAACCCAAGCATCATAAATTTCAGAAAGGAGAGCAATTCAAACGTTATCACATGCTATAAAAACCAATAGAAAGTAAATGAACTTTTGAAGCAGCCGTCCAGTTAGATTTGTACTCCTCAACACCCCTGTGAAACCACCTAGCCTGTTCCGTTTGTTCTTCCAAATAGGGAAAATAAAACAAACTTTATGAGGTTCGACCTTGCTTGTGTCCATGGGAGAAGGAGGAAGGAAATTTTAACATAATATGTAAAAGGTGTTTAATCAATTAATTGACTAAAAATCAACTTCTTTCATTTTAGTTAGGGAACTCTGGCCAGAAACAACTAAAAAACAAAAAAGGAACGTGTACTATTTTCACTTAAACATGTTAAAAGCAATTTGTCCTGCATATTTTGGTCACGAAGATCTGAATTTATCCATGTATCCATCAACTTTTAGTGGCAAAAAGAAAGTCAATATTTATCATATGCACATCGAATCAAAAAGAATAAAGAATGGCCAATTATTTAGGCCACACATTTCAAATCTCCACTTTAGTTTGAATTGGATGATATCTTAACTCCACTTTCTTTAAATATTCCCTCACATATGGTATTTCAAATGTTAATAATTCTAAGATAAATTATTGGTTCAACTTCAAAATTGCAAAAGACTTGGATCATTATATTATTGGATTACCTATAGTTTCAATATGGTTAATTGAAAGTATGGTCAGTACTTCAATGTTTCACAAAAAATCTAATTAAGTTCTGAACATTGATATCACTTTGCACTTTAATGTTATTAAAATGATACTTATTGCACCATAAATAAAGTAAAAAAGTGAAAATAGACATAATTAAAACTTATGTAGACCTTTTATAAAACGTTGACATGAAAATTACACCATTAACTAATGGCTTAAAAAATATTTTTAAGATTACTTCGACATCTAGTAGATCCAAATTGTCCAAATGTGATACCACATATGCTAAAATGATGATTTAAATATTAGGATAAAAAACCTAATTCTATTATAGTTTACGATACCATTTTAAAAACGTTAACATGTAATATGATATCATAGATAACGATAGGAACTTACTCTGATTTTTTGCATGTTAAGGTATGATTTACACCGTTAGTCTTTTAATTTTATTTGCAACATATTTTTGTGAGAATAATATCTCTAATAAATGGCACTTAATATTAATGTGCTTAGATGTCACACGCAGTATCTGATCTTTAGTCAAATATATAGCAATGTAACTTTAATAATGAAGAGTAATGACTAAGAATTTAAGCTAAGTTCAATAAATAACTCTCTATCAAATAAGTTCCTCGAAAGCTTCTACAAAAATTATATACTTAATCTCTATAGTATAAAGTGCAATTGTAGCCTACAAAGTTACTCTCTAATTAATTGCACAACCACTAATAGAAAATACATAACTAGTGAAGGACATCCCCTTATCAAGATCATCATTATAACTTGCGTCAACATAGTCAAGTAATCCTTCTCGAATCTCACCAAACTCTAAACACACATTTATTTTAGTTTGCAAATATCGTAGAATCTATTTCATAGCCAATTAATTGTCCTTTACGAGATTGAACATATATCTTTTGTCAATACTAATAATATCTGAAATATTAAAATCAATGCATACCCAAATATCCATAATGTAAACCTTGGATATGTTCTTAATTAAAAATAATAAACATGTCATCAACATATAATAAAAAATAAATGAGTGACTTATTGGGAAGTTTCTTATGACAAATGCAAATGTCATGCATACTATGAGAGTAGTTATAACCAATCACAAATAAGTTAAAGCATTTATAACACTAGTTGAGTGGTTAATTACATTCACACAAAGGCTTCTTTAATAAGAAGAAATGATTTTTTTTTTTTGCTTCATATAAAAGCTACATATGTATATGCTCTTCCATTTGTTTCAATTTAAGGTTATACCCTTTAACAAAAGAAAATTACAAGAATGAAGTTATGTTTTACAATAGGAGAAAAAAGCATTAAATTTAACTCCCTTTTTTATTGTAGCCTTTTGTAACTAATCAAACCATATTCTTCACATCTTTTACTCTTAGAATACCAGTTTTTTTTCTTAAAGACCCAATACTAATGACATATTTATTTTGTGGTAATTTTACAACCTTCCAAAATTATTTTAAAGGATTCAGATTGCGTTTGGATCTGAGGTGCAGTGCGAATAAGTACTTATCCACCGTAGTTTTCAAATGCAGTCACATGTTTAGATCTGCAGCGACAGCCGGAGGTTGGAGAAAAATACAGTGCCACCGCAGAAATTGATAAGCAAAAAGAAGGTTGCGGTGTTGGCCCCCAAATTTTTTTTCTAGCTAAGCATGAATTAAATGAATTATGAGGTCATGATAGAATTATTATTGGAGTTTAATTATTTATTCCAATGTTAGTAGGATT
>JANZXR010000008.1:35552750-35577423 GCA_027575705.1 Erythroxylum echinodendron
GCCACCCTCGCGGGGCACGGATCCGGGTATCACGATCGATATCGGGTTCGGGTTCGGCGGGAGTGGGGTGTCACAGCCTCATTCACATACCTCTGAGTTAACTGGTCTAGTGAGCTATTCTCTCTCACTGGTAAGAAATGGGTCGATTTAGTCTATTGGTCCACCACAACCTATATAGTATTGTTTTGCCTAAGAGTCTTTGGCAATCTCACAATGAAATCTATAGTAATTTATTCCTATTTTCACTCTGGAATAGCTAATGAATGAAGCTTACCAACTGGAGCCTGATGCTCAGCTTTAATCTGCTAGCTAGTTAAGCACTTAGCTACATATTCTACTACCTACTTCTTCATTCCTGGCTACCAGAAATGTTGCTTAAGTATTTTATACATCTTGGTAGTACCAGGATGCATAGCATAAGCTGCTATATAATCTTCCTCCATAATTTCCTTTCTCAATTCATCAATATTAACCACACACAGCCTCTGCTTTAACCACAAAGTCTCATCTCTCAATTCAAATTCAGAATCTATATTCACGTTCAATTTCTCAATCAACTTCACCAATTCAGGATCTTCACTCTGAACTTTTCTAATCCTGTCATGCAACATCGGTCTCAACTTTAATGTAGCTGTCAATGCCTCATTCTATTCTACATTCAACTGCATATTCAAAGCTCTCAATTGAATCAAGCTCGGTAACCTTGATAAAGTAATCTGAGCTAAACTGTTATTATACTTTCTACTCAATGCATTTGCCACCACATTAGCTTTCCCTTGATGATGCTCAATCGTACAGTCATAATCCTTTAATAACTCGATCCATCTCCTCTGTCACATGTCCAACTCCTTCTGAATTAATAGATACCTCAAGCTCTTATGATAGGTATATATCTGAAAAGTCTCACTATATAAGTAATGTCTCCATATCTTTAAAGCAAAGACTACTGCTGCAAGATCTAAATCATGTATCGGATAGTTTATCTCGTGAGACCTTAATTATCTCGATGCGTTGGTTATCACCTTGCCATATTGCATCAACACACAACTCAATCCTTGATGTGAAGCATTACTGGATACTACAAAACCACCAGTTCCCGATGGAATAGTCAGTACCAGCACTATAGTCAATTGATGCTTCAGTTCCTTAAATTTTCATTGGCATTCATCATTCCATCTAAAGACCACATTCTTCCTTAGAAGTTTAGTCAGAGGAGATGAGATCAACGAGAACCTCTCGAAAAACCTCCGGTAATATCCAGCTAGTCCTAGGAAACTCCAGATTTTTGATACATTCTTCGGAGCCTCCCATTTCATTACTACCTTTATCTTCTTTAGATTCACTTCGATACCTTTTCCATTCACTATGTGACCCAGAAACACTACTTGACTTATCCAAAACTCACATTTACTGAATTTGGCATATAGTCATTTCTCCCTCATAATTTGTAGGATTACTCTCAAGTGCTCAGTATGTTCTTCTCTACTCTTTGAATACACCAAGATGTCATCGATAAACATTATCACAAAGCGATCCAGGTAAGGCTGAAACACCTTATTCATCAATGCCATAAATGCAGCTGGGGCATTAGTCAATCTAAATGGCATTACTAAGAACTCATAATGCCCATATCTACTCCTGAAAGTACTTTTCTATACATCAGCCTCAGTTATCTTCAACTGATAGTACTCAGACCTCAAGTCCAACTTGGTGAACACCTGAGCTCCCTACAATTGATCAAGAAAATCATTGATTCTAGGCAATAGGTAATTGTTCTTCACTGTTACCTAATTTAGTTACCTATAATCGGTACATAGTCTTAAAGTTCCATCCTTCTTTTTCACAAATAAGAATGGAGATCCCTAGGTGAAACACTGGGTTTAATGAACCCCTTTTTCAGCAACTCCTGTAATTGAGCCTTCAACTCCTTCAACTTTATAGGTGCCACCCTATATGGAAGAATGGACATAGGTGCATCACTTGGAACCAGATCGATTATGAACTCTGTTTTCCGATTTGAAGGTAAGCCAAACAACTCAGTAGTAAACACATCCAGAAATTCCCTAACCACAAGAATCTCCTGTATATTCTTTTCAGTTTGGGTATCAATGACGTGGTCTAAATAAGCCTCACATCCTTCTTGCATCAACCTCAAGGCAATCATGAATGAGATTAGCCTGGCTGGCACTACTTAACTAATACCTTCGAACACTGCTCTCAGCTGATTAGGAGATTCTAATATTACCTCTTTAGTGTAGTAGTTCATGATAACCATATGAGCAATGAGCCAATCCATTCCTAGAATAACATCGATCTCCTTTAATTATAATACAATCAAGTCTGCCTGATCAATTCGAATCAAACACCTCTTATAGACTTCTCCTACTATGGTAATACTACTTATATGTGTACTCACCTCCAATCCATAACTCAATAACTTTCTATCACAATGTAACCTAGATGCCATATATGGTACGATAAAGGAATGCATGGATCTAGGATCTAGCAATGTAAAAGCCTCAGAAGTAAATATAAATAGCACACCTGCAATAACATATGGGGAATCCTGAGCCTCTTATCTGGTTATAGCATATACTCGGGCCTGAGACTGTGGTTGGGAGCTCCGCACCTCAATCCTACTAGTAGCACTCTTAAAACTCATTGTTCCTCTGAAATAGCCTCTCTGCCCAGACTCATTAGCTTGGCTCTACTGAACAGTAGTTTCGATTGTTAAACCTCCTCTCTTACCAGACTGTGCTCCATACACATTAGAACAATCCCTGAGCTGATGTTTAAGTGAGTCGCATCGAAGGCAAGCTCCTGCTAACTTCCAACATTCACTATTTTGCCTCTTTCCACAATGTTCACAATTCGGTAACTATCCCAATACTGCACCTCTTCCACTAGCAGACTGTATGAAGCTACCTCTCGGTCTGAACCTCGACTGTCTTGATCTAGTCGGTGGTCTAAAAGCTCAGTTCTGATGCTTGCTGAATCTTCTGTTAGAAGCACCTTGAAACTCACTAGGCCTCTTTAGTTTGGACTCGAATTTGGACTCAGACTGACTGTTATTCAACAATTGCTAGATTTGGATCGAGGCAGCCCGTAGTTTCGAAAAACTACTAAGGTTAGAAATGGCTAACCTTGTCCAAATCTCCATATTCAACCCATCTTCGAATCTTCTACACTTATCTTCATCAGTAAGAATCAAGGTAGTAGCATATCCCATCAGCTCGTTGAACTTAATCTCATACTCTGCCATAGATAAACTGCCCTACTTCAAATCCAAAAATTCCTTCATCTTTCTATCCAGGTAGATTTTAGGCGTGTAGTTCTCCTTGAAGACTCTTAAAAAGTCTTCCCATCTCAAATTACAAGGCCTGGTGGAACTACCTAGAATAGTTTTCCACCAATAGTATGCTAGATGTTGCAGTAAGAAGACTGCACAGTCGAACCTCTCATCTAGCTCACAGTCCATCTGATCTAAAACTCTCTCTGTCCTCTCTAGCCATCCTTCGGCCTTTGTAAAGTCTGTACTTACATAGAAGTCTACAACCCCTTGCTTTTGCAGTTTTTCGTACCTCCTTTCCCTTCTCTTGAGAATTCAGGGAGGCATTCCCTCAGGTCGAGACACAGACGACTCCCTACTGACTCCTATTAATCCTAGGTCAGCTGATTGTCCCACTTGATTGCCTACGACAAATGACCTATAATAGACAATAACTTCAACTTCTATCCGAAATTGTCACAATATTTTATTGTTAACATTCCTATATATCCCTACGGATGCCAACTATGCTCTGATACCACCTAAACTATAGCACCCCACTCCCATTTGATGCGGACACATACACCCTTTAGACGTGCGTGCACGTGCCTGACGGAAATGGCGTGCTAACTTTATCACTTTCATATATCGCATGGCATCATAAATTAAAACATAAATATCACAATGTCTAAAACCCAAAAATTCCTCATTTCATTTTATAAACCATGGTTTACAATTTAGCATTACATACAACTTTCATGTTTATACAATGACAACCTATCAGAGTTCACAGCTCTATCTACAAAGTATGCTACATATATGAAGAATTAACAAAAAGATTAACTAAATCCTTCAATCCCAGCTGATAGTCCTTTGAGCCATGTCCTTTATCCAAAAATTGTACTAGATCTCTTCTAAGCAATCTTAGGAGCTAAGTTGTCACTATCATACCTAAAAATTCAACGTTGCAATTTTGATGAGTTTTATGAACTTAATTGAGTAACCATCCTCGATGGTTCACTCATATCACATATATCACATCAACACATACAATCACATAATTCACAACATTTAATTTTTTATGTATCATCATAAAATACTTTGTACATATATGTTCACATTTTTCATTCAATTCAATTCCACGTTGCAATTGCAATCATTTAAATCATATAATTCATGTGTATATACAATATTCACGAGACTCACATTTGTTTATTACGTTGTTGTGACCGAGTGCGCCTTTTTCACTCTTCCGTATCTGTTGTGGATACTGGGCTCATTAATACTGTCCCTTATCTATTGGGGATACATGGCTCATTTTACACAGCGAGCCAGAGGCTCTTACCATAGTCTGAGCTTTAAGCTCTTTTTCATTGGTGACTCTGATCACAAATGCCTTTATGTTTCATGCATTCATGTAATGAAATGCACCTTGCATTTTCAATCATTATGCTTATTTTGTCACATTCATATTATTTCCCATTCACATTTTTCATCGAACTTTGGTTTGACGTTCAACATACTAATTGAGAATCATTTAGTCAATCACATTCACATTCAAGTAGCACTTCCAATGTTTTATTCATGCATCAAAAGGCTCAGACATTGGATGTCCGGAATTCAGTACATACACATCACAATAATTCAATACATAATTTAATAAACAAACATTCAAGGTGAGACCATCTTAGGTTACTTACATTTTGCTCCAGATAGCTTATTACCTCGAAGACTCGACAATGTCTGGAAGCGGTCACTCTAAATGCTCCTTTATATTATAGAAACACATACATTTACACATTACTACATTCCACATTCATATGAATACTCAATCATAACTATATACATACATATATATATAATGCATGTTCAATG
The DNA here is from genome assembly GCA_027575705.1 of Erythroxylum echinodendron. Classification (NCBI taxonomy): domain Eukaryota; kingdom Viridiplantae; phylum Streptophyta; class Magnoliopsida; order Malpighiales; family Erythroxylaceae; genus Erythroxylum; species Erythroxylum echinodendron. The sequence continues at coordinate 35,557,894 of JANZXR010000008.1, forward strand.
ACAAATTCCAGGGTATATTTCCTTAATATATTTTAAAATCATTTTACAATACCTTTCAATCATTCTTTAACATATAAAACTCTTTACTTACCTTATCATGAATTAGTACAAAAATCACTAAATGTACATATGTATATGTAGGACAACCAATTACATTATGTAGGACAACCAATTACATGTAAATTAGAGCAATTAATAGGTTTACTAAGCCAAACTTCTTTAAGAGTCTTAAATGTGTGAGGAAAGTGAGTTACCAAATAATAAGGTATGGATAATGCCTCAACCAATAAATCTTTGGACAAACTAGAGTTTGAGAACATGTAATGCCCTCTCTCTAAAAGAATTCTACTAATGCACTTAGCAAAACCCTTTTATTGATGAATTCATACAGTTATATGATGTTTAGCTACATCACAACTTTACATAATTCATTAAATTCTACTTTAGAAAATTCAAAGCCATTATCAATTCTTCTAAATCTATATAATCAAATTAAATTAATCAATACGAGTCTTAATAGAGGCATCTTCAAGGTTGTGTTATTTCATAATTTAATTTATTGGTAAGCCTATATGACAAATATAATGATTTAACTTTCTTAAATAAAGATGTTATCATATTATCTTAGATAACCTTTCATAGCACTTTGTTAAACAAACTTAATTGGATAATGATGAGTTCTTTGTTATCTATCTACTCCTTGTAATCCTCACTCAAAGTAACTGACACCTTTTTATTCCCTAACAATGTTTTTAGTAATTTGTTTCATTTCAAGGTAACTTTCATCTTGATATGCCATAAAGTAAAATTAATTGAGTGGTTGAACTTGTCAATGTCAAACTTTGTTGCCATTGTACTGTTTTTAAAGTAATAAAGAGTTTATAATTTTGATACTAATTTTTCATGAATAAATGGAATTTAATAGTTGAAGTACCCAAGGACAGATATTAGTTTAGGGAAATAAATATTTTGGAGAATATAATACTAATAAACTAGAGAACATAAGAACCAAAAATTTATGTGGTTCAATTTTACCTATTTCTATAAGAGAAGGAAACAATAAACTTTCACTACGAATATTTTGGTAAAGTATACAATATATGTAAGGTGGTTTAACTTTCAAACCAAATAACTCAAATGCACCTAAAATCTCCTAATTAATTAATTAATTGATTTAATTAACTTTCTGGCTCTCTAGTTATAATTCTCATTGTAACTTCAAATTTGATATAATTAGTAGAGAAAACAAATTCGATATTGATAAGGAACTTTGACAAGAAATAATTAAAAATAAGAAATTTATGGCATTTCGTATTCCTAATCAAGTCCTTATCGCTAGCTCTGTTAAGTAAAATGTAAACGTAGTATATTAGACTATCACGGTGATCATATGACATGCATATATGAGATACATCAGCATGTTGTATTATTATACAATGTGGTTGCCATATCAATATTTAAAATCAATTTGCTAATAATACAAGATCAATTTGCTAATAATACACATGGCAAATTGAAACATAGAATGCTATATGTATTATTAGTACATCATCTTACTTTAGTTCAAAGGACTTCCTTAGTAATATTAACAATAGAAGGACTTAATTGAGAAATTGTTAAAATTAGTCTAGTTTTCTTATCCTTTTGTAAGATTCCAAATATCATAAGTATGCCTAAAAAAATAATTAGTATTGATTAATCATAAAAAATAAAAATGTTATATTAATAAGTTCAAATTATACATATAAATCGATCATAAACTTATAAATGTTACTAGATACATATGATTATAAAATATTACTAGGAAATCTAAAGTTTGAATATGAAATTAATGTTTTTTTAATATTATATCTACCATCATAAAGACCAACATAATCACTTATTAATATTACATTAAAAAAATGTCCATCAGTAGTGTGTTTCAATCTAATATTGCTTTTAAGAGAACATAATTAATTTATGTAACACTTAATTTGTTAGTATTTACAATAGAATTAAGATAAGTTAACATATGACTTACCCTCACTACTATAGTAATAATTTTTTATTATAAGATTGATTTTGTAATTATTATTTTAGGCAAACTTATTATATATAGAATCATCCAAAACAAAAAGGATAGATAAATAAACAAATTGTGATTTAAAATTAAGTCCTATTATTAATATTTTTTAACCAAGTCTTTTGAACTAAAGTAAAAGGACTGATTAGAAATACGCATGGAAATGTGAGTGTATCTATTTAAAATGTTGATGTGGCATCCATATAGACTCTATGTTAGCTTTCTATTTGATAATTATGGGGCTAATAATGTCTTATGTATCACTATATCCTGATATGACATACTAATTATGTTAGCATTCTATTTGATAATTATGGGGCTAATAATGTCTTATGTATCACTATATCCTGATATGACATACTAATGTATCTCATATATGCATACCTAATAGTTGTCCATTAATCTATGTTTTTATAATTAATTGGCATGTGTTTCTTGCATTATAGTTTATTATTGTTGTATTTTAGGATTCATTTTGTATGTTTTCATTTATTTTGATTTTCATTGTTGTTCTTTTATGTTTGATGTTAATTTAGGGTAAGAATTGATTATCTTTATGTAGGAATAAAGATTAAGCAACTTAGAGATTGAGCTAGAGAACAAAGAGGAGAAGAGAAGAGGAGACATTCTGTTGCAAAATCCCACGATCATGGGAATCATGCCGATTCTCACGATTGTGGGAAGTTTAATCCGATAGATTATGCGGGGTTCAATTAAACTTTACGGTTTTTGGATTATAAAACAAAAATACCCTATGAAAATGAAGAGACGAAAACCTTTATAGAAAAGAGCCTCGTTGAGTGAAGAATACAAGTTTTGAGTCTTAAAGAAGGTGATGATTCAAGGATTATCACCAACAATTAGGAAAATAACACATCAATATAAAAAAGTCCAGATTTTGGCAAAGAAGAGAAGGAGTTTTCTTTATTCAATTTTCTATGTTTTATCTCTTCTAACCTTTGTAGAAAGGAAAATTTGAGTGTTGATGATGTTATGAAGACCATGAGTGGTTGATTTAGTTTTAGGGATTACTTTTAAACTATTTTATTAACCTCCTATTTTATTGAATTGAATGAAAGTTGTCTTTAATGATTGTTGATTATATTTATATCTTGTAATAAATCGAGAGAGTGAGTAAGGTTATTTATGTAGGATTGTACAACGAGATTTAGTAACCGACTTACAATCATCGCGTTAATTGATTAGTTAGAAGAGAGATCTCTGTTAACTCAATTGATCACCTATAAGATAGCTTAATAACTACTTAAATTGGTGGAGTGATTGGGCAGGTTGAGAGATCGTTCAATTAACTTCATTTAATAGGGACAATTAATTGTACCTTAAGAGAGGGTAGTTAATACAATTGAGTATCTTAGGTGAGACACAATTAGATTAATAAAATAGAGTGAGACAAAATAGGGAGAAAATGATCTCTAGTCATTAAATTTTTTAATTCCAATTTTCTGCATTTTAGTATTATCTATTATTCATTGTTAGTTTTTCAATTTTAATTTAATTTTCTAAATTATTTCCGTTAAATAATTTCATTTCTTAAACAAAGTTTGACATGAATTAAGTCGTGTTTGGGCATCAATCCCTGTAGGATCGATATCTGCTTTCTAACTACATGTCACAACCCATATACTTGAGATTTTTTAGCATAAAATGAGTAGATTATTTTGCAATATTGCACGCAACAAGTTTTTGGGGATGTTGCCAGGGCTTAATTGTTTAGCATCTTGTTTACTTTAGATTACTTTGATTTAAGAGTTTTTGATACTTTTCCTTGTATATTTGTAGATGCATGAACATAAGGAGTATGCAAAGAGTGACATAAGTTAGATAAGACGAGTTTCCCAATATCAATAGACAAAAAAGAGAGTTAAGAAGAGTGAAGCATATAAATTTTACACAGAGAGATAGAGCTAAAGAAAGAGAGCAAGGAGGACCAGAGAGGACACTGATGGACTTTATGAGGCCAGGATATAGTGCTCAAGGAGTTACAAGACTGGTGGTTCACACGAACAATTTTGAGATAAAGTTGGAATTCCTCAACATTTTGTAGAATAGTGTGCAATTCTATGGGCTATCCAATAAGGATTCGAATGCCCACAACGCCAATTTTGTAGAGATCTACAATACCTTTCAGTTCAATTAAATGTCTAGTGATGCAGCTAAACTAAGATTGTTTTCTTTCACATTGAAATATTGGGCGAAGGCGTGGTATAACTCACTGAATTCGAGACAGATCACTACATGGGAACAACTTACTCAAGCATTCCTTGTGAAGTACTTACTGTTGACCAAGATGACAATGATAATCAAGGAGATCACAAATTTCGAGCAGAACGATGGGGAATGTCTCTATGAAGCTTAGGAGAGATTTAAAGAGCTACAGAGAAGTTGTCCCCACCACAACCTTCCGAAGGAGTACCTGCTGCAGATGTTTTACAATGGCACGAATCCGAGCATGAAAGGAACCATTGATGTAGTTGTCAGAGGTTCATTGATAAGAAAGACTGTGGAAGAAGCTAATGATCTTTTGGAGGAGCTGGCGAGCAACAGTTGCATGTGGTCTAGTTAGAGGAGCAGATAGGGGCAGAAAGGACAAAAAGGTATGATACCCATTGACTCTATTACTACTTTGCAGGTGCAGATTACGACTTTTATGAAGCATTTGAACAACATGCAATAAATATCATCCTCTATAGCTAAGGCGGTGCGAGTATAATGTGAGCTATGTGGGCAAAATGACTATGGCTCAGCCGAGTGTTTTCTATTGGGAGCTGATTACTATGTCTTGTGATAAAAAGGTTGCCCAACAAATAGTAGATAATCTGTATTTCTAGGAGAGAACTAAGCATTTGGATATAGATTGTCACTTTACTAGAGAGAAAATACAATATGACTTTCTTAGAACTGTTTACATACTATCGGCATTGCAGTTGGCTGGTGTTATAACCAAAGCACTTAGTTAGGAGTCACACTTAAAGCTTTCATCCAAGTTGGTTCTTACTCTATTTCCAACTTGAAGGGGGGATGTGAAGACTAATGTAGCTGAGTTAAGTTAGTTAAGTTAACTTAGATGTTACTTACTGATCATGTATAAAAGGCCATACTGTACACTTCTTCAGTAATTAATAAAGTATCAATTTCTCTCTCCAACTTTACTCTTCATTATACTTTCCTCTTCACTTTTATATTTTCAGAGAAAGAAAGGAATCGAATGGCCCTAGAGATTTGGGGGATACGTCTGTTTAGGTGTTTGGTTTGCAGGAAGGTTGATGATTAATTTAGGTGTTTAGGTGTTTGGGTAATGAAGGAAAAATGTTAAAGGTGAGAGACATGTATGAGAGATTGAAATTTCCTAACAGAATGCTGTTTTCGTCGGTAAATTCCTTATGGAAATACCATTCTGTAGGGAATTCCAACAGAAAGGTGATTTCCTTATGGAGTCACATTTTTATAGTTAATTCACCTATGAAAATTGACTTCGTAGGAAATTTCCTACGAAAGTTTTTTTTCATTGGTAAAGTTAGTACGCAATTTTTACTGAAAACTATTGGGGCTTATTTTTTTGACTACTTTCACTCTTTTATTGTTAAATATCGTCAGTAAAGTTTGGCGGTAAAATTCCCTCCACTTTAATGATGGATTTTTTGTCATAAAATACCTTTTTCCCAACAAATTTACCTACAGAAATTAATTTCTGTTGCTAATTACCTACGAAATTTTTCCTAGAGAATTTTCCTTCAGTAATTTACAATTTTTATAGTGTTCTCTAGTAGCTATACATGAGGAACACTAATCTACTCCAACTTGACACAACATGTTTTGATGAGGTGAACCTTGCTCTGGTACTAATTAAATATTTTTTAACATAGTTTGGCGCTCTCGACCTATGTCTACAAAGCCCTCACCTAGATTAATCAATTTTCACCTAAGTACAATAGTCTTACATAAGGTTATTATAGAGCCAACACCACTCACTCCTTAACTTTATTTTCTCATACTTACACCTTTAAAAATTACCTCACACCCAATAGCATGACCACCTCATGCTAACCTCAATAGAGGATTTTTGAACCAATGAATGATAAAAAAGATAAATAATATCTCAAATGATTAAATCGAGAATTAAAAGTAATAAAAGAACACCTGAGTCATAGAACATTCCCCTATATATGCAACTGTATCAAACCATAAGGAAGTCGGCCAATAAAAATCTGTTGTAAACTTTGTAGGTTGATCACCAAAGAAGCTCACAAATAGTAGCCAGAAAAATCCTCAATGGAACATTTAACTAATCATAGAAGCACACAAAACATAGCTATAATTATAGATGGATAGAAGATATATATTTCACCTGATGGACTCCCTATACAAACAAAAGTCTGTTGCAAAACTTATATGTTATCTCTGCAAAACCTCCCAAAATTCAGCAACATAATTCAATAGGTGGAGCATATAATTTTCATTGAAGTACCTAAAAACCTAGTTGCAAAAATCAATATATAGATCGAGTAATTGTTTATGAAAGCATAAAGAAACACAACTACCATAATTAAATCAATCTCCGATAAATCTCCTATATGTTTATCTCTAATAACAACATGTTCATCTCTTACATGTTTATCTCTAATAAAAACATGTTTATCTCAAATAAATCTTATCTACTTTAGGATTCTATCTCATGCAGGATTCCTTCCTTCCACACTATATTAACTTCCAAGAATACTACATAATCCAAGATAATGGAATCCTATACCAAGTCAACTCCTTAATATAAAAGATATATCACATATATCAAAATAAAAATAATGCCCAAAATAAAATATCTTAACATTTACAAAAAATAATATGATAATTGAATATGAATATAAAATTTCTCATTATCATTCATAATATTTGATACCAAAAACTACCATAAATAACTTTTCTTAATCTCAAACTAAACACGTATAATTAGTAATTCATTTCTATTATAATCCTTACTTTCCATTCCCACTTTTATTTTTTATTTTGATTCTTTCTTCTTCTTTTTTTTAATGAAATGATTCTTTCTTTACTGATTACTAAATGAGACCTAAGTCTATTTCATCTGCCCCTTTTGCTTACTCAACTTTTGTCTTCAGACTTTATAGGATAGTTTTATTGGTTACCTAAGCTAAGCTATTGGTGTAATGGTATGCTACCAAATGCGTAATTCCCATCCCTTCATAGCAAGCCCTAAAGTTCTTAATGTGGACTATTCTTTGTTATTGATGATTAAGATAAACAAAATTTCATATCTCTTTCGATGATGTTGTCTTACATGGAATTTTCCATAAATCCACTTGTGATAGTTGCATATACTTCAGCTTCCACTCATTTAGTGAAGTAATCTATAGCGATAAGTACTAATTTGACCTACCTTCCTGCCAAAGGAAAGATTATAAGGATATCCATTCCCCATTAGGGAAAAGAGATTGGATAAGAAATTGATGTATAGTCCAGTAAGTCTCTGGTGAAGATTTGCATGTTTTTAACACTTATCTCATCCTTTCATGAGATCTTGGGCATCCTTTTTTCGAATATCCTCAAGACTTTTCATCGCTTAATGCAATATTTTTTTGTTAGTAAACTTTATGAAGATTGTGAGGTTGTTACTCCCCTTTTCCCCGTAAGTATGGAAATATGTAAGATCTTTGGTATAATTGTCCATATTTAGCTGCCTATTGAATCAAATGCTTTTTTTTCTTTCTTTGAGCTTCTCTCCTTTTTAGATATATTGGTGTAGCATTGTTTGTCATTCCTACTTTGTGCCTTCCTTAACAAATTTCTGTATCTCCTCATAAGCTTGAATGTTAGTCCTTCCATAGTGGTACCATGTGTAACCCTACCATTAGTACCCATTTTTCCTAACAAATCTGCCACGATATGTTATGCTTCTTAGCACTGAGTTCCAAATTTACCCCTTTTACATATGTAATTTGAAATAATATATTTAGAATGGTATTTCCTCAAGTCTCCTTCTTTTATATAATATTCTTCTTAGATTTAGCTTGTCACCAATTAAGAATCTGTGTAAAGCAAGAGGCTTTATAGCCAAAAAATAAATTACCAAATTTACCTAACATAATAAAAGCTTATACTCTTGTTTTACTTTTTAGTTCTTTTGACTAATGTATCTAAACGTATTTGACAAACTGGCTCAAGTAAATGCTTTGATGAATAAGATTTATGCAGCTTTTGTCACAACATTAAGTTTTCCATAAGGTTGTCATAAGGGATTAAAATAGGGTCTCAATTTTAGGTGAAACCTACAATATCAAAGAAAATATTCTCCAACTTGGTATATACAAGCCTTTATCTATTGCCTTCCTTCCTCACTAAAACAAAACTTATGACTTTTGATGATTCAATAATGTACATATATAATTTTTCAATTATGAAAAGGGTAGGTAATAGGGATAAGAGTTGTAAGCATTTCTTTATCTGCTCGACGGCTTGTTCTCATCCATCATTCCACCAAAATTCCTTTAACATCATAAAAGTTTTAAAAAGCAACAAGTATTTATTTGTTATAATTATACAAGAATTGCAAGTAGTTGGTGATTCACCCTATTAGTCATTGCATCTCCTTTATAGACCTAAGACTTGTCATTCTCGTAATAACATCTTATTAGAAACCAACCGTGATCAAATCAAGGGTGTGGTGAAAAATAAATTTTTTATGGTTTCTATTCAAATCTCAATAATTAAATAACTTGAATAATAAAACATGAATTGTAAAATAAGAAATTATACCTGATTCGTTTTCCTGTTGAAATCCTTTGAAAACTTTTTCTCGTGTCAACCACAAGCTGTTCACTTATCCAACCTCTAATGATATCCACAGAGCAACTTCTCAACACTTTAAGAGGAGTAAAGTAGGAGTGCTAGCTCTTTGATGCTTATTCCTATTTATAGAAAAAGAATTAGCTTTTGTAATTTTATTAAAATTAAATTCCTTAATTATGATTAAAGTCATACTCTAATTATAATTAATTTAATTTTAATAAGATTAAATATCTCATATTTAATCCCTAACATTTCTCAAACTCTATAATTATGTCTAACTTAATTAAAATTGATTTTTCCTTTACAAGCTACTCTTTAATGTGTGACCCATTAGGTTCCTAATATATTGGCAATAATTATAAATTCTAATTCTAATTCACAATTAGAATGAAATAAATTAAAACTCCTTTTAATTTATCTTTAATTCTCCAATTAAACAATTTATAGCCATAGATCAAGATTGATGCTTAGCAATATGTCATGACCACCCAAATATTAGGAATGCCAAAATGGTTTGACTTAACTTGTCCATATATGGTCATGATGTATAATTTAATCCTTTTGTCATCCAATGATCCAATTGGACAGAGTATGGATACAATGTCTACTCTTTTCTTCCAATCATATTCATTCATGCTAATTAGTGATTAATTTATAATTGATATTTGAAAATTACTTTTTAAATGTCAATTCACTCTGGTCAGAAAATTCCATAAGTCACTACTAATCAAGAACGATAGAACATTCTCTTTCATTACTTTGGAGTGACGAATCCTTTATTAACTTACTCAATTATCTTAGTATAGTTCATGCTGCATCTAAATACTACCAACTGAATTATCCTAGAGCAGTTTATAAGTAGAATAAAAAAAATAGTAATTCATGTATGAGATACCTTGGTAACCTCAAGTCTAAGGAGAAATTATACAATCACCATTATGATGAAATTTACAAACATATAAGTAATATTCCAATTGGGATTCTCATAGTCAAGTTAGTTTAGTGACTTATTCTCTAATAATCACTCAAACATTATTTTAAGTATCTCTATACTTTAATTTATTAGATTAATTATTTTTTAATAAGAAAGAAGCACAATGTGCGTTAATTTTACCGTCTCAATAATATCCCATCTTGATAAAACTGCAATTAGAGATATTTAGGAATAATACATAAATGTAAATTGAATATCAAAATTATAATATGATCATAATTTCAATTACATAGTAATTAATCCAGGGAGTTTACCTTTAGTATTAAAACATCAAATGTATTTAACTTAATACACAAAGATTAAGACTGCCTTTTTATTAATTAAAAATAATTTCATACATTAAAATGCAACCAACAGATTGGCTATAAGGGAATAAATTAACAATCTCACGTTTATACTAAAGCCAATTGCCTATATATCTAATACCATATCCATCAGTATGTTGATCATGTCTCTTTTAAGAAAATGACTTAGTGAGAAGATCTGTAATATTCTCTTTAGGAGGAACTTACTCCAATACTATATCTTTTCACTCCACTATTTGTCAAGTGAAACTTCCTAAATACATGTTTGGACCATTGATAAGACCTTAGTTCCTTTGCTTACGCAATAGCACCGTTGTTATCACAATACAATACTATAGGCTCAACAATGCTAGAAATCACATTAAGTTTAGTAATGAACTTCTTGATCCAAAATGCTTCTTTTTTTCATCTCTAACACAAAAATGTACTCTATTTTGGTTATTAAATCCATAATGGTTAGTTGTTTAGAACTCTTCCAACTTACCACACCACCATTTATAGTGAATACATACCCTAAATATGATATATTATCATTGGGATTTGACCAAAAGCTAGCATCTAAATATCCTCGAACTATCAGTTTAGCTCCTCCACAGACCAAGAAAATTACTTGAGTTCTTCTCAAGTACTTTAAGCTATTTTTCACAGTTATCCAGTGACACTCACTTGGATTGGCTTGAAACTTGATCTTTATGCTCAAAGTATAAGAGACAACTGGTCTAATTCATAGAATCACATACATGATTGAGCTAATTGTTGAAGCATATGGAATACAATACATTCTATCTCTCTCCTCTTGTGTCTTTGGACATATACTCTGTGAGAGAGAAATCAAATGTGATATGGTTAAGAATCCCCTATTAGAATTCTCCATACTAAACCTCTTTAGCACCTTTTCTATGTATATGGATTGGAATAACCCAAACATCCTCTTTAATCTATCTTTATAAATCTTTATTCCTAAAATATAGGCTACTTCTCCCATATCCTTCACGGATAAGTTCTTAGATAACCAAATCTTTATATACTGAAGCATAGGTGTGTTGTTTCCAATCACCAATATGTCATCCACATATAGCATTAGGAAAATGATTACACTCCCACTAGCCTTCCTATAGACACATGGTTTATCCACATTTTTTATAAAATCAAACTCTTTGATTGTCTCATCAAAACAGATGTTCCAACTCCGTGAAACTTGCGTAAGTCCATAAATGGACTTTTGCAACTTCCATACTTGATTAGGAAATCTCTTAGATCCAAAACCTTTAAGTTGTGTCATATACACATCCTCCTATAAATTCCCATTGAGAAATGCTGTTTTGACATCCATATGCCAGATTTCATAATCATGATATATGGTTATAGCCAATAAGATCCTTATGGATTTTAGTATAGCTACTGACAAAAAGGTTTCATCAAAATCAACTCCTTATTTTTGTTTGTAACCTTTAGCCACTAAACTTGCTTTGTACGTATGTACATTACCATTTATGTTAGTTTTTGTCTTAAAAACGTACTTACATCTAATAGGTACAATATCATCATGCGTGTCCAAAAAATTCCTTACTTGATTAGTGTACATGGATTCCATTTCAAATCTCATGGCTTCTTGCCATTTTAAAAAATCAATGTTAGACATTGTTTCTTTAAAAGTAGTGGGCTCATCATTTATTATCAATACATTATACTTCCCATGCTCAATATATAGATCTAATCTAAGGAGGGACAACGTATCCTACTAATGCTTCGTGGACTATGTGTCTCCTTAACTCTCAGTTGTACATCATATGTTTCATTTGGAGGTTCTTACTCCATCTCGATGTGAATTTGTGGCTCTTGAAATTCTCTAAATTCTACTTCACTCCTTCTACATTCTTTAAAGATAAATTTTCTTTCAAATAATGTAGCATTTCTTGAGAAAAAAATCTTTTGTTCAAGAGGATGGTAACATTGATTTCTGATACTCTCTTTCAGATACCCCACAAATTTGAATTTATCTAATTTTGCTTAGAGCTTATCAGATATATTATGCTTCAAATAAACATCACATACCTAAATATTTAAGTGTGACAATCTTGATCTTCTACTAGTCCATATCTCATATGGCATTTTGTCAATCGATTTGGAAGAAACTCTATTTAAAAGGTCAGTAGGTATATCCCCAAAAGGAAAAAGGAAGGACTGCATGACTCATCTTGGAACATACCATATCTAATAGATTACGATTTCTCCTCTTAAATACTCCATTATGTTGTGGACTTGAAGGAGGAGTCCATTGTGAAAGAATCCCATTTTTTTTGTTAAGTAACTAAGAAACTCATGGTCCAGGTAGTCACTACCATGATTTGATCTAAGTGTTTTAATACTTTTACTAGTTTGTTCCTCAACCTCAAGTCTAAATTCTTTGAACTTTTCAAATGATTAAGAATTTTGATTTAACAAGTACTTATAACCATATCTAGAATGTTCATCTGTGAATGTCATGAAATATGAGAATCCACCTTTTGCACTATTGTACATAGGCCTACATACATTTGAATGTATACTAGTAACTCCCTGATACATTTCATATGATTCATAATTAAAAGGATCCAATTATCATTCTTTATGTAACTTTGTGATCTTAGTTTTATTGATATAACCTAACCTACAATGCCATAAATAAGATGGATTTTGATCACTTAACTTTTTTTTCTTGCTATTTATGATAAGAATTGGCTTTTCAAGATCTAACTCATACAATATAGATCCATAATAAACATAATCTTTTGATTCATTGACCGAAAGACTTAAAAGAGCAAGTATTAGTGTATACCGAAATCAAATAAAATAAGGAATTTAAAATGTTTGATTACTCCCACTATTTTATTCTATATAATAGCCCTCCCTATTAAATTGAGAAATTATCAAATAATTTCCTAGTTGGCTAGGATACCATTTGAAATAATTGATCTTGAGTTTGCTCAACAAACCAACTAAATTTAAATTAGGTAGATAACATCTTTATCAATCACATCTCGTATGTCTCCTATAACTATTAAGTAACAACACTTTGAAAAAATACATCATATATATTATTCCTAACCTTCTTTCCAAATCTATACAACATGAGTTTGCTTATCCAAATCATACAAATTTAGTTAAGTAAGACACATTAATTTAAGATCAAACATATCTAGGTTAAAGTAACCTTGAGTTTACTCAACAAGCTAAGCAATAAATAGAATTCTGGTTTTATTCTTAAATAATAGAAGGCAACTATCATGTTCCTAAAATGTATTTAATACTTAATTGAAGGATTTAAAATTTCAAAATTTTTTGGTCGTATAAAAATAATATAATCTCATCATATTTATAATTTCAATCATAATCTAATTATGAAGAAATTATTAAAAACTTTTACTTGATTCTAATTATTGATTTGATAACTAATTTAATTTAATAATTTAACTTTTGAAAAATTAAACTAAATTCTAAAATATTCCTAATAAAAATTCCCCTTGAAAATTGGAAAAACACTTTTTCAAATTTTTTAGGAATATAACTAATTTAAGGCTTTAAAATCATTAAAATCAAATAAAAAAAGGTGGAGAGGTTGTCACTGCATTCGTCAGAGGCTGACTGTGCTGGCGTGTGTACTGTACGGGCCCACAATCAACTTGAATGTTGATTGCTAGTCAAGTATGCTTAAACATGTTCCCAGAAAATAATAGGCATGTGTCTCACACATACGTTTAGCAGAAAACAACTGCTAGGTCTCTAACTGTTGAGTCTCCAACTGCATTTGAGTCACCCATCATGCTTCCTTGGCGTTGGTGATTCCACGCTGCATCGCTTGTTCGAATTAAAGGCATTAACGGCTCTCTAGTCTCTTCACCAGTGGCAACGCCATTAATTCTTGGTTGAACCAGTGGCGAGTCACCATTGATGTCACTAATGGGTAAACCACTAATGCCCAGATTCAAACACATACAAGCAATGCTTAAGAAACACATGCAAGCAATATTACTTAAGCATAACAAAATGCAACTCACAAAAACAATTTCCATATGCAAAAATTAAACATGGCAGAGGTGTGTTAGAGACTTTCAAGAACATGGCAGATGCTCAAAGATCCAGATATCCATATATAAAGCATATAGAACCATAATCCAAAATTTCAAATCAAACGCCGGCAGTGCATAAACATAAAAATAATTTTAAGAAGCCAGAATATATGTATTGGCATACAGAAAACAATTTTCTAGAATTGCCTGAACAATAATAAAAATTCTAGAAAAGACAAAAACATTCATAGAGAACAGACAAAACAACGTTATAAAAAACTTATTCTTGAACAAATTCAAGATCTTAAAACATCAAACCTTAATTTTTTTAAAATCAAAATCAATAACAATCAAGCCTCTAATTCAAGTTAAACAGTTAAAGGAGACTCTGATATTACTATTGCAAACCAATCGTGATTGAATCACGAGCGTAGTGGAAATTTTTTTTTTTGCAATTTCTGGTTGGATCCTAATAATTGAATAACTTGAATAAAAAATGAATCATAAAATAAGAAATCGTACCTGATTTATTTTCCCCAATGAAATCCTTTGAAAGCTTTTCATTGTGGCAACCATAAGCTATTCACTTGTTTAGCCTCTAATGGTATCCATAGAGCAGCTTCTCAACACTTGAAGATGAATAAAGTAGGAATGCTAGCTCCCTGATGCTTATTCCTATTTATAGAAAAAGCAATAAGATTTTGTAATTTTATTAAAATTAAACTCCTTAATTATAATTAAATTCATACTTTAATTATAATTAATTTAATTTTAATAAAATCAAATATCTCATATTTGATCCCTAAAGTTTCACAAACTTTATAATTAAGTACAACTTAATTAAAATTGAATTTTGCTTCACAAAATCCTTTTTCAAATGTATAACTTATTAAGTTCCTAATATATTTGCAATGATTATAAATTTCAGATAAATTAAATCTCCTTTTAATTTATCTTTAATTCTCCAATTAAACAATTTATAATTAAAGATCATGATTGATGTCTAGTAACATGTCATGACCACCCAAAATCAGGAATGTCAAAGTAGTTTGACTTAACCTGTCCATGCATGGTTATGATGTATAATTTAATCATTTCGTCAGCCAATGATCCAATTAGACAGAGTATAAATACAATGTCTATTCATTTCATCTAATCATATTTGTTCTTACTAATTAGTAATTGACATTTGAAAATGCATTTTCAAATGTTAATTTACTCTGGCCAGAGAATTCCATAAATCACTGCTAATCAAGAAAAGTAGAACATTCTCTCTAATTATTTTAGAGTGACGAATCCTTTATTGACTTACTCAACTATTTATGTATAGTTCAGACTCCATTTAGTACCATCTATTGAATTATCCTATGATAGTTTATAAGTAGTATCAAAACATTGTAATTCCCACAAGAGATACATTGGTAATCTTAAGTCTAATGATCAATTATACGATCATCATTATGAGGAAATCCATAGACATATAAGTAATACTCCATTTTGGATTTTTATAGTTAGGTCAGTTTAGTGACTTATTTTTTAATAATCACCCACATATTAGTTTAAGTATCTTTATAGTTTAATTTATGAGATCAATTACTTTCTTCATAAGAAAGAAACATAATATGTGTTAGTTTTACCGTTTCAATAATATATTGTCTTTTTTTACTGTTTCAATAATATATTGTCTTGATGAAACTACAATTAGTGATATTTAGCAACAATATGTAAATGTAAATTGAATATCATAATTATAATCTCATCATAATTTCAATTACAAAGTAATTATTCCAGGAATTTTACCTTTAGTATTAAAACATCAAATGTAATTAACTTAGCAAAATGGTAATGAATGTTTTTTGTTAATTAAACAATAATGTCATAAATCAAATTGCAACCATCCAATTTGCTGTAGGGACATAAACTAACTCATATATCTTCTTTAGGTTTATGTTGTTGTCTTGTTATATTACTATGAATTCAAGGAATTTTCTTGTTAAAAATCTAAAGACACATTTCTTAGGGTTCAATCTCAAATTATACTGTTTAATAGAATTAAAACATTCACACAATTTTTTTAAATGATCTTCTATTTATTTCTTCCACATGATCATTTCTTCCTCATATGCTTCTTTGTACTTTATTAAATAAGGCTTGAGTGTCTTATTGAATATATATTGATAAGTGGCTCGAACATTTTCTAGACCAAAAGGAGTGATGAAAAATGTGCTTTCATAGTCACTCTTTCTTATACAAATTTGATTAAATAATGAACAGGCATCTATGAAGTTGAGCCATTGATGACTGGAGGTAGTTCCTACTATTAATCTTAGGAAGAAGGTAGCTGTCCTTAAGGTAGACCTTGTTTAAATTTGTAAAATCAATGCAAATTATTGACTCTACTTCTTCAATAACAACAAGTTGGTTAACTATTTAAAGAACAATATCTCCTTGATGAAGTGAGCCAGTAATAATTTCTTAACCTTCTCACCAATGGCCTAGTATGACATCGATGATTAAAGATAGTTTCTACTAGTTGATCCATCTTTAGAAAAAATTAGTTGTCCTTAAGGTAGACCTTGTTTAGATTTTTAAAATTAATACACATTATTGACTCTGCTTCTTTACCAACACCACATTGGCTTACTATTTAAAGAGCTTTGTCTCCTTTATGAAGCGAGCTTGTAATGATTTTTTGGCCTTATCATCAATGCCCTGTTGCTTGTCCAATACTAGTTCACTTCTTTTGCTTTATAAGCCTAAACTTGGGATCAACATTTGAACAAAGTGTGATGATTAAAGGGCTACTTCTTGGTATGTTAGCTAGATCCTAGACAGACATATATTTGTATTTAAAAGATAGGGCTTTGCTAACTTCTCCTAAAAATTTTTACTTTTTCCAATCTAGAATGTCCACTAAACTATGTGGCTTCCTACCACAACCTTAACCACCTCTTTTGTAGGTTCTCCTTATAACTTTGTCTTGAGGTCCAAACAATCTGACTTGAATGTTCACGAGTAATGATGCCTTCTTATTGACCTTGAGGGAAGAAATATAATAGTTTTTTGCTATATTGATGTCTTTTTGACTTCTATTATTTAATAATGCTTTGAGAATATTATGGTTAAAGGTAAGGGAATAAAAAAACCATTAGCATATATAGCAATGGCCTCGTAAGAATCATGCTTAATATCATTGGCATTCTCGCTACATAGAATGTTATGAATCAGCCAACTGTTACATCAGATGCTCACGGTGATACTCCTGCACTGCTGGATCAAGAATCAAAAATTCAACATGGAAAAAGGAATAGGACATGTCCTAAAAAATATAATGATTATGTGATGACATTATATAAAGGATGTTGAATATACAACTATATACTGTTATAGTAGCAATAGAATGGGGTGTGAATGAATTATGTGATTTCTTCTTTCTGTCATTCTCTGGAACTTTCTTTTCTCATCTCGTTCTCATTCTGTAATTGATGGCTTCTGGCTAGCCTTATTAGTCAATGAGAATAAAAATTGTTCCTCTATTGCCATTGTTATTTTTTTCACTAGATAGGTGCTTTCATTGACCTCTGCAAAGATGG
This sequence comes from Erythroxylum echinodendron, assembly GCA_027575705.1. Classification (NCBI taxonomy): domain Eukaryota; kingdom Viridiplantae; phylum Streptophyta; class Magnoliopsida; order Malpighiales; family Erythroxylaceae; genus Erythroxylum; species Erythroxylum echinodendron. The sequence goes on from JANZXR010000008.1 coordinate 35,575,719, forward strand.
CAGAGCACCAAACACGTTTTTCTACTTTGGATGCTGATATGACCGCCATCAAGGAGTCTCATTCAAGCTATAAGCAGACGTTGCTTCCATCTTTTTTACTTTAGTAGATCATTTTAAAATGTTCTCAGAGTAACAACTATTGTTCAAACAACTACTAGCATGTCCTCCTGTGAGCACGTGAATTCCCCAAACCAGTGATGGCTCAATAGTCTGTTTGGGTTCATCGACTAGTAGTTGCTAGTAGTTCCTATCAACTTCGTCATAAATTAGCCTCCATCAAAATTCCTCGATTCTATAGCAGCTTCACTGAATCCCTGCAGAAGCGATTCCGTACTAAGGAGCTTGAATCCCCGGAAGGACTGTTAGCTAAATTATAGCAAACGACCATGGTGGAAGAATATCGTTCTCATTTTGAGGCCATTATGAATCGGGCCATGATTCTTCCTTCTCTTTTTGTGGTTCATTGTTTTATTTTAGCCTTAAAAGATAATATTAAAACTGCAGTGTTGATGACGGAGCCTAGTGATTTTGAGGAAGCATCGCGCCTGGCCCACTTGTATGAACGATGCCTTAGATGGAAAAGGGGTAAATTAAACCAACGCAGGGTTGTTCACCAGCCTTGCTTCCAACACCAAAGATGACGATGTCTCCTTTGTCAACTAAAGTTGCAGCACCTTCGATAGGGTCTTCGATTCTAGTTTCATCAAGCCCTAAACTACCAGTTCGCCATCTCACTCCATCTGAAGTAGCTCAATGTCATAAACAGGGGTTGTGCTATTATTGCGACTACAAGTACTTTTGGGATCATAAGTGCTCTTCTCTGCCACAGCTTCTCCTTTTAGAAGATGACTCGGTGTTACCAGTGGCAGCCCAGCCCCTTGTGCCTAAACAGGATGTTTCTTCCACTTAAGCTCCGTTATACTTGCATCCTACATCGGCTATTTCACACTATGCCTTGAAATGTGACTCGTCGGCCACTACAATTCATTTTTTAGGGCATATTTTTGGGTTTCCTGTTCATGTGTTGTTAGATGGGGGAAGAACTCATAATTTTCTGCAGGCTCGGATTGCCAAGTTTCTTAATCTATTGATTGAACCCATCAGTAGTTTCAGTGTGCTTGTTGGAAATGGAGAGCATCTCTTATGTTTTGGAATTGCTCAACGTGTACCTGTGTGTATTCAAGGTCATGAAGTCACAGTTGATTTCTTTGCTATTGCTCTTTAGGGGTGGGATATGGTATTAGGGGTCTCCTAGTTGGCCACTCTTTAGCTAGTGCTCACTAATTATGCTTTTGCCCAATTTGAATTTACTTCTGGTGGTACTTGTGCTGGATGGGTTGGTAAAAGTTGTTGGTTCCTCACCCTACCTCTTTGCATTGTTTATGTCACTTGTCTGCTACTGATTTTATGCTATCTCTTATTTTGGTTTGGAAATGGTCTCTTCTGTTTCCTTTATGCCGACTATACATTCTGTAACACCCCATTACCTTAGGGTACGCATCGGGACGCCCGTAGGTCATTCCGATACATATCCTAAGATAAGAGAGAGCTACGTACAATCACTACAAACTCCACATGGGATCACATACATTTAAATAATAATACCAGTAAATGTAAATCACAAGATTTTTTTAAAATCAAAATCCTTCCTCTTTCATTACTCAAAATCTGAAAGTGTATACAACAAGTGTACAGTCTGTACATA
>JANZXR010000008.1:35593006-35622471 GCA_027575705.1 Erythroxylum echinodendron
AACACTTCCAATTATGCTAACCCATTCAAAAAGACCAATTTACCCTTTTCCATAAGTGAGGGGATGTTACACATTCACCTGACTTATAGGCTATTTTGGATAAGTTTGCTATTGTTTTTCAGAAACCACAGGGTCTGCCATCAACTCGTTCACAAGATTACTGCATTCTCTTAGATCCTAATTCCCCTTCGATAAATGTCAAGCCCTATAGGTATCCCCATTACCAAAAGCAGGAGATAAAAAAGCTTGTGTCTGAGATGTTGCGTGATGGTATAACCTGGCCTAGTCGCAGTCCTTTTTCCTCTCTGGTTTTGCTTGTCCAGAAGAAAGACGACACTTAGAAATTTTACTTCGACTACCGTGCTCTTAATGCTGTGACAATATGGGACCGCTTTCCTATTCCTTCCATAGATGAGCTTTCTGATGAGTTATTCGGGGCCTGTTATTTCTCAAAAGTTGATCTATTAGCCAGTTATCATCAGATTAGAGTCCGACCATTAGATGTGGAGAAGACAGCTTTTGGACGTATGATGGCCATTATGAGTTAGTTGGATAAAATGCCTTTCAGGTTGACTAATGCACCCTCTACTTTTCAGAGTTTGATGGCTGATATTTTTTGCCTATACTTGCATAAATTCGTGCTACATTTTTTCGACGATATTTTAGTTTATAGCTCATCTTAGAATATGCATTTGCAACATCTCCATTCGATATTATCTGTTTTACAGTACTATCATTTGGTTGCCAAATTATCGAAATGTCACTTTAGGTGTAAAGACATTGCATATCTTGGCCATATCATCTTTGCTGTATGTGTTGCGGTTGATCCGGGCAAAATTCAAGCCATTCAAGAATGGCCAGAATCAACTTCACTTCGGGATGTCCCTAGATTTTTGGGCCTCACAGGGTGTTACTGTCGTTTTATTTACAGATACACTACTATTGCCAGTGCCTTAACTAACCTTTTATTCAAGGATAACTTCCATTAGGATGATACTACCTTGATCGCATTTCATAAATTGAAATTACTACTTTCTTTTGCTCCTATTTTATAGCTTTTGGACTTTTCTAGACCATTTATTTTGGAGACTGATAGGTTAAGAATCAATATTAGTGCAATGTTGTCGAGAACTGGTATTGGCACAGTGTTGTCTTAAGACAAACATCCCATTGCATATTTTAGCCAGAAATTATGCCTAAGGATTCCATAGGCTTCTACTTACCATAGGGAGATGTATGCTATCACCTAAGCAGTGGCGAAGTGGAGGCAATATTTACTTGGTTGACGTTTCACTATACTTACTGACCAACAATCATTAAAGAATCTTACTGACCAGCTTATTCAAATGCCGGAGCAAAAAAAGTAGCTAAGCAAATTAGTTGGTTATGATTTTTAGATCGAGTGTTATGCAAGAAAATTGAATGTTGCAGTTGATGCACTTTCTCAGGTATCTTTTGCCCATTTTTTTTTGCTTTCTACTATTTCTTTTGATTTTATTGATAGTTTGTGATGGGCCACTAGTAATAATACAGAATTATAGGATTTGCAAAATCGAGTAGCTACAGATGCTAGTCTCCTACCTCACTTTTCTGTTAAGGAGGGGTTGGTTTTCTTTAAGGATCGACTGGTTTTCCTACTGACTCTCCTCTACGGTTTCAACTTTTATAAAAATTTAATGCCTTTTTGTTAGGTGGCCATGCTGGTGTTATAAGGAATTTTCACCATTTATCCTTAAATTTTTATTCGAAGATGATAAGGGCTGATGTCAAGCAGTTTGTTACAAATTGCCAAGTATGCCAGTGTATGAAAGACAAATCTCTGAAACCTGCTGGCCTATTGTAGCTACTACCCTTTTCGGATATGGTATTTGAAGGGATATCCATAGATTTCATCACAGGCTTACCATCTTCTAAAAGTAAAACTGTTGTTTTGGTGTTTATTGATTGTTTATCTAAATATGGTCATTTTATTGCTATGGCTGCACCTGTTACCAGTGAATCTGTTACTGCTGTCTTTGTTTCTGAGGTTATTCGGTCACATGGTATTCCAAATTTGATAGTTATCGATCGTAACCCTAAATTTCTAACTTCATTTGGAAAGAAATTAGTCGTTTACAGGGCACCATTTTATCTCCTAGGACTTCATACCATCCTTAAACGGATGGACAAACAGAAGCATTTAACAAAGTATTAGAGATATATTTGAGGTGTTTCGTTGGTGAGAGCCCGACGTCTTGGACTTTTTATTTACCTTGGGTAGAGTATTGGTACAATACATCCTACCAAATAGTAGCTAAGTTGACCCTATTTGAAGCCCTTTATGGAAGACCTCCACCAACATTAGTGAGGTATATTAGAGACTGCACTGGCAGTCCACTGATGGATACATACTTGCAACAGCGTGAGGATATTTTGAAGCAACTCAAGCACAATTTACTTCATGCAAAGCAGCGCATAAAAGCTTATGTTGAACAAAATCATAGGGACCTCCAATTTGATGTGTGCGATTGGGTTTATGTGCGCCTGCAATCATATCGTTAGAATTCTATTCAGCTACAATCTCATAATAAGCTCGGGCCATGGTATTTTGGTTCGTTTCTAGTTGTTAAGAAGATCAGGGCTGTTGCTTACAAATTAGACCTTCCGGAGGTGGTTCGCATTCACCTCGTTTTCTATGTTTCGTTACTTCGCAAGTGTGTTGGTGTTCCTTCACAACAGGTGACACTACTTTATCTTGTAGACACTACTGCTATTCTCATTTTGTGACCTGCTGAGATTTTTGAGCAAAAGGCTAGTGACTAATGTTGCCCATTCAGTGGAACAATGGCTGGTCCATTAGGATGGTTTGCATGATTATGCTGCCACTTAGGAAGATAAGGATCAGATGCTCCACAGCAACTCTTACTCGAACCTTGCGGACAAAATTCTTTTTCCAACAGAGAGTAATATTGGGAATCAGTGCCTTGCTATATCAGATGCTCAAGGTGATACTCCTGCACTGCTGGATCAAGAATTAGAAATTTGACGTGGCAAAAGGAGCAGGACACGCCCTAAAAAATATAATGATTATGTGATGACATTACGTGGATGTTGTTGAATATACAGCTATATATTGATATAGTAGCAACAGAATGAGGTGCGAATGAATTGTGTGATTTCTTCTTTCTGTCATTCTCTAGAACTTTCTTTTCTCATCTCATTATAATTCTGTAATCGATGGATTCTAGTTAGTCTTATTAGTCAATGAGAATAAAAGTTGTTCTCTGTTGCCTTCATTATTTTTTTCACTATATAAAACTATGCCATCATTGTGACTTGCCTTGGATGTGTGCCTACCTTAAGTTGTAATGACACTTTTTCTTTTGTTAAATTTTAACCTCATCTAAATTCTGTCAATAGAATGTATGTTGGTCTTAGTTAAGCGGGTAATAAACCTTAAGCGATGAAGATGACATAGAACAAGATATCCTTACAATTTGAATTGTCTACAATTATTCTTTTAGCCTCAAGGTTTGAGATTGCAATGTTGATGACTATGGCATCTTACTTTCTTCAAAAAAAAAAAAAAAGACTATGGCATCATTATTTTTTATTTTGCAAACCATTGATTTATGTAAAATATGCACATATTTTTAAAAGTATTTGGTTTTTTTTTTTACGTCAAGTTACCTTAGTTTTTGATATGTTTTTAAAAAATTATTCATATTTGATCTTAGGACAAGATTTCTCAAGAATTAGAGGCTATTTGAAAAAAAAATGGAGAAAATCATAATTCATAAAGGAGTATGGTTTATCTTATGCCTTATATGGATTAAGTGTAGGAAGGGAAATAACTAGTGGAGAGACCGTATTGCTTTAAAAAATCCATAGAGTAATGTAGCTTGAGCGATAATAGTACCACAAACCATATGTAAGTCACAAAACAAATAAAAGGAGCCATTATAGGCATGTCAGAGCTTGTGTCTCTTCCTCGAATGAATAGGAGGATGCATGACCTAGGCCACAAGTGGGTCTAAAGGCATTAAAATGTCTTGAAAGACTTTTTAAGACTTTAAAAACTTGACATATCTTTTTCTCTTTAAAGGTTAGGGTTAGTCATTTAGAAGTTTATAAACTATAGGGAGGTCTATTTTAAGTTTGTTTTTCATTAGATAATTAATATTTGAAGTCATCTCAATGGATCAATCTATGAACATCATTAGGATTTTCATTTTAAGCCACTTATATTATTATGCGTTTAACTTTTTTATAATTTTTTTCCTAATTTTTAACATGATTTAAAGTTATATATTTTATATGTTTAGGTAGGGAAAACCTTAGCATTTATTCTTATATAGATTGATTTAGTTTTATATATAAATTATGCTATTTTTTGTAATTATCTTGGTTAAACTTAATATAGAGTTAATTATGATAGTAGTTAAATCCAACCTAAATTCACTTGTATATGGTTATATTTTGATAGAGTGGATTTTTAGTGTTTAAGAACTCTTACGATTCTAGATAATATATAAATTCCAAACTAGTTGAATAATGAAGTCAAGGGCTATACTATGGAAATTAAATATCTAAGTATAAACTTACAATTGAATTCTTTGTTTGATTAAATTTTTTATTTTGATTCTCGTGGATATCTCTTAATTAGGTTTTATTTTTATATTTTATCACTAAAATCCATCAAAATTTACTTTAATTAATTATTTTTAGACTAATTAGTAGTTTTAGGATTTTTTAGATCTTCACTATTTCCTTAAATATTTACCATTGTATTGTATTACTTACTAACCATAGGTGCCTTGCCTTAGTTGTGAATAACATATTAGAAATAGGGAAATCCTAGTTAGAGGGAAAATAACCATCAAGTTTTTATTATCGTTGTAAGGGAAACAACTAGTTTTTTGAAAATTCAATAGTATTTTCTAATCATGTGTATTTTTTATTTTTTATTCTTTTCTTTGTGTTTTGTTTCAATTTGATTTTAGAGGTATACTTACTATATTCAAAGAAGCTAAAAAAAATTTCATTGATGAAGAACCAGAACTTGAAAGAATATTTTTTCATAATTAAGGATAACATATTAAATAAGGAGCATGAGATATAACATACATATAAACTAAAACTATGAAAGGAGAGCATCGGATGATGAATATAAAAAATTATCTTTTATGGGGATGCAATCTTGCATTGCAAGGAAATTAATGCAAACTATTTCAATATCAAATCCCATGTAATATAGATGTTACAATAAAATGTACAATTCAATAGATTATTGGATAAGAATCCCAACAAACAAATTACCAATTTCTTGAAGAGCTATAACACTTTTAAGATCAATGAAGCCATTAATGATGGCATCAGGTTGAGGTTATCCCTATTTACATTAAGGGATCAGACTAAACAATGACCTACAACATCAATTACAAAAAATAAACTAGACCTACTACTGTAGCAGTGGTGAGTCTAGGTTGACCTGCAAAGAGTGTGAGTAAAGTTGTTGAAATGAAATTAAATGGTGTTTAGATTTAAAGGGGGTTTGGATGGTTTACCTAACCAAATGAAGTAAAACAAAACTAATGAAAAAAAATTAAAGAAAACATGCAAAAATAATGAAAGTGGCAAATTTGTTAGGAATATGGTTCTTTGGTTCTATCTCGGCCTATGCCATAATTAAACAAATTTCACTGATTTATTGTTCTTTACCTCTCCTAGCAACGATTAGTCTCGAGTTAATGATATGCTCTATTATCCGTAGTTTTTCCTTAGGTTGTGTTTAATCAAGATACGATCGTTAATTAAACCTAGTCACCGAATAACCTAGGATACGATCTTTAGATTCAATTGAGCAACCGTATTACAAATTACGAAAACTGATTAATTAAGGCAACAACCACATATGATTGGTTCATTTAACCTAGGTTATATTTTCCTTAATGATTACCGACCATTAGTTGTTACAAACAAATTTCAACATAACAATTACGAATTACATTTAATATTATAGCAATAGGTTTGTAATAAAGTGATGCAATGAATGCATTCAAATCATATTTTCAAAATACCCAAAAAATAAGCATCAGATATTATAATCAATTCCTAAAGAGAGAAAGAAAACAACAAATATAAGGAAAGATATGCTTAACCAAGTTGTAGATGTCGATAGCACCTCCAAACCGATGCCAGAGCGTCTACCCCTCCATATTTCTCTCATGGTTGAGAGCTTCCATTTCCCTCTTCATTGTTGTCTCCTGAAGTTCCTTCAAATTTACCCAGCTGAAGCACACTAAAACTTTCATAAACTTGTCGTCACATGTTTGTCCATTATAATGAAAATGATAGGGTTAATGGATAGCTGTCCATACTCACACTCGTAAGCAACATCTCGGTTATGAGAGGCATTGCCTAAGTTATGTCCAAGTTCTAATTGTAGCCATCCACCTTGTTTTATTATCCAAGCTTTGTCACATTTTATCCAACTAAATAATTGCTCCAACCGACACTCTAAGTACAGCCCCTCCACTCACATTTTGGCTTCAGCCTTCTAATCTTTGCTTTAGCCCTCCACTCATGTCACACACAACATGTTCTTTGTATCTTAAACGATAAGTGGAATGGTAGCTGGTCACATTGTATGGGCATGAGAGTGTCTCATGCCCTTGTAGTCCTATGCACAGCCGTGATTGCTGCTCACGATTGTGCAGTAATTCCAGCATGACCGTGAGAATTCTTTAGAATTTTCTTCATTTTCTTATCTTCTTCTTGTATTATTCTTGCTTTAACCTTCTTCTTCATGCTCCATGAAGACAAGTGAGTGTGATTCTTCAGAAAATGCTCCAAATATAGTGCTTTTGACTCACGTTAGCTTCTCCACTTACGAACTGTGCCTAAAATCACATATAAACTAAAGTGAGTATTTTATGCACTTTCCCGGCAATAATCACTAAGTATTATGGAATAATTATACAATCAATTACTATATAGAAAAGTCTTATGGAGTAATGTCTTACTAAAAAATTTCCATCATCTAAGAAAAATGTTAAGGATCTCTTCCATCAAATAATTCAGTAATGAGACTCAATACAAAATATGAAAGAAATATTAGGATCTAATGAGGAAGTGTCTACACTAAGTCCTTCCCATATGGATGTAAGTCCTAGTATTTTATAATGGTTTGGTCAATTATATAAGGAAAATGATAGATGACGTAATGAGTGGAATTTTAAATTAAAAAACTTTAAAAGGCAACATTGGAATTGAAAGAAGAGATGGAAATGAATATTTATCAATAGCAATCAAGGAGAGAGAGGAAGATAGAACAAAAAATTCATAAATGTAGTACCCATTATAATAATTCAAATAGAGGTCATAGAAAATAATTTAATAACCTAATCTCACCTTCAAGAACAACTCATATACTAAGTTGTGGTAATTTAGGACGTTAAAGAATGTAATACCAAACTAGAAATCTTGTTATTGAGCATATCTAATAAGTTGATTACACAGGAAATTTCTAAAGGTGAAAAAAGTATACAATAAGACATATAACTTGGGATAGACAAATCATCTAAGTTTCTCCTAGATTAATTAATCATCTCAAAGACAACCCTTACTAGGATTTCAAGAACCTCTACAAAAAGAGAAATAGCCAAGTGTAGAAGATGTAATAAAAGACTTTATATAAGTGACTTCTTTTCAATTTCAAAATCATTAAACTTCAATGAGCAACCTTGAATTTCAAATTGGTTAATTGAGAAAAAAATGGATAGAGCATAAGGATCATTTCTAAGTGATATAATACCTAATCCTACGGATTATGTAAAGGAAAATTTCCCAAAGGATGAGGAGTTGACAGATACCAAAAAGGTATAACAAGGTAAGGACACCAATGAGGGAAAATCAACCAAGAATTCCTTACCCTAAAAGAATTATATAGAATATATTGAAGGAAAAATTGATAATCAAGACGAGTCTAAAGAATATATAAAGGAAGAAGTCTTAGAGATAAAATTAAATGAAGTCAGCATCGCCATCCTCAAAGATACCTTGCTACCAAAGCTAGAAAATATAATTGGTATATGTTTTAATAAGGAATTAGGGGATCAAAGAGCTAGTATTAATGTAACATCTTATACCATGCCAAAAATATTAAAACTAGGAGAGAAAAAAACTATTAGAAGCATAATGTACCTTACAACAACTCAATAAAACTTCTTAGTGTTATTAAAGAGAATATTATGATAAAATTAATAGGAATACCAATTGATTTTTATATTCTATATGTAGAAAAAGGATGAAGAAAATCCTTAATTCTTTAAAGACCCTTCCTTCCTATAATACATATAATTATAAATGTTAGGGAAGGAGACAAAATACTTATCATTGGAGATAAAGAAATTTTATCTTCAAATGATAATAATCAATTTATGCTTAACGATAACTTAATACAAGTTAATTTTTATAATATTTTTTAAAAAGCCATTGTTAAAGGAGTCAAAGTGCAAAACTAATAAGCAAAAAGGAAAAAGTAAGGAAGAAATTCAAAATAAGATATAAAGACCTTTTGAGTGGAACTTTCCATGATCATTATGTAAAAGGCTGCTTAAGAGGAGAGTCTAACTAAAAGACTTTTAAAGAAGCATTTTTTAGGAGGCAATTGAACCAAAATTTTAAAAACATTCAATTCTATTTGGGAACTTGCAATATTGAAAAATAAATATAGAGTTTTTATAATAATTGGTTTTAACTTTCTGAAGAGAGAAAATAATTCATTAATTTATAGAGCAAAAAAATAATATACAAGAGTATAGGTGTAAAACTACAATGGAATAGGAAGTAAAAAATTACAAAAGTTAATTACACTATTACTTAAATAGTAAATGTCGTGTTCAAGGGGGAACCCCAATGTGTGACATGTTACCTTGTAGAGGAAAAGTGTCCTATGATATAGTTGCACGTTCTTGATCTTCTAGTTAAGTAGCTCACAGTGAATGAAAGTTTCTCAACCATTGCTTCCTCGTATAAATCTTTGATATCCTGGAGTCTACTGATGTGAGTCATTTGCATATAAATAGAAGAGTGTCAAGTGTGTCTTCCATAGGTTTTAGGTGTATAACATGTAAAAACTTGGACTGATGGAGCCTTTGTGAAGCATAATTGCTCTCATATCCAAGTTATAATCTCCATCTCTAAGATTGTGACTTTCATATGTTCAAACATTTAAAAGGAGCCCGTCTCTTAAGAAAGGAATATATCATTTATATATCACATATTTTCACAAGTTCAACAACAGAATCAATCATATATATAATCAAGGTAGCATTGAGAAATATGCATTGAGAAACATATCAACATATATGCAAAAAAAAATCCACATAGACTCTCCCCTTTTTTCATTATCAAAAGTGATAGAGGATAGGGAGGAAGTGAAATAAAACTGAATGAAATAGAAGGAAAGAGTAAATAATGCATCAAATAAAATCACTAGTATAAATAAGCCAAGTAGAAAGCAAATAACAATAAAGTTATGAAAGAGATTCAAGGATTATTTCGAGCAAAATCTGCATGTCAAGAAGCCGATTTTGCATGCTATCTATTTGTTCTCACATATGTGCTTGATTATCTTGAATATCCTTCAGTTGTTATTGATGATTTGCAATATTTTCATCCTAAGAAGGGACAGGAGTTTGTTGGTCTAGAGTAGGATCTAAGTTTTCTGCTACTTTTTTAGATCTTTTGTCTACCTAGATATAGTTTTGCAATTTGTATCCAAATTGATAAGGAATGGAAGGGTGAAACTTAGCTGATGCATACCACATCAAATTGTCAGAGGGATGCAAAAATCTACGAAGATCTTGGTTAACAACATTCCATAAGGAAGACCTTTAGTAGTGTTCTTGTGGCCTCCTTTTTCCACTATAAACTTCAGAATCATTGCTAGGAGATTCATTTGGTTGCCCTTCAGTAGATTATACACTATATAGGTATCCAGGAGACTACATCTTTCCATGGAGCTATTTCTTAGAAAAATTGAAGTAGCCATATTGATGTAAGGCATCTAGGCAGTAGATCTAGATTTCTACAAATGGATCTCCCTTCATAGGCATTCTTAGTATACAGACATATGAAGTCCACAACCTCCCAAATTAAGATCAGTATTGTCCCAATTATGGTAAGGAAAATCAGCCATACCTATGGGAACTATGTTCAAAATGTTACCTAATATATCCTATGTTATCAAGATCTCACATTCCCACACCTAAGATATGATGGCTAGCATTCCATCAATTTATTCTTTTCGTATGTGTATGTAAAAACATCTAACTAATTCATCACACAGTGTATTATCAAAATTCAAAAGATCTCCCACTCAATAGCAACAAAGAAACTATAGAGAGGAATAACAATATCATCAAACATGTGAGAAGGCACAATGCTTCCAATAATCACTTTTTCTTCTTTTACTAGATTTTATAGTGGGCTTCAGATTCCATTGATTGAAATGATTTTATTTGTGGTGACAATTTTCCTTTCTTATGTACCATGAGTTTCTAGGACCTTTTTTCTTTAGGGATTTCTTGAAATAGGTCATGTTCTATAAATAATTCATCCCTAACGATGGCTTCCTCAATGTTTTCTTCAACCATAGGCTCTTTGCCTTTTCTTTTCTCTTCCCTTTTCCTTTTTCTCGACTCATCTTTTTCTTTTTCTTCTGCCTCAGCAGTTTCTTTTTGTGGAGCTTATTCTGTCATAATTCCTCTAGTTTGTGGTCTTCTTTCTAACTGAGAAGGTTCTTCATCTGAACCATCGTCATTTATTGCCCAGTGTAGTTCAGGCACTTTCTTCTCTTTTGGATCAGGTTTAGGAATTGCGGAAGTTTTTGGAGAAGGAATAGGTATAGAGAGAATAGGTAAATTGAATCTCACATTTTTTTGGTAACTTCCCCTTACTGAAAGTCTCTTCTTCTTCTTCACTTTCTTCTTTCTTTTCTTCTCCCTTTTCTTTTCCTTTTTCTTCTTCTTCTTCTTCTGAGTTAGAAGCATATTGTTTTTCGATTGTTTTTTCTTTGTCATCTAAAGAGCAATTAAGATAATCTAGAGACAAAATAACAACAATCTTTATTTTACTATCTTCTGAGGTCTCCTAACTGGGTATTTATAAGGTTTGGAGCTTTGAAGAGATAGAGACAAGTTCAGTTGTAATGTCCAGAAGACCTACTATAGGATACAAAGACGAGCAATCAAAAGCAAAGGTTTGTTCATGACGAGGTGTTTTGCCATTGTTAGAAGTTGAAGCCAAAATTTTCTTCTATCCATTTGATTTTTTTCTTACCATTATAGGTAAGCTTGGTGAAGTTTGAGAGAGAAAATAAGAGGTAATGTAGAGATTTAGGGTTTAGAGTGAATAACAAAGAACATGAGGGAAGTTTGACTGCTTGAAGGTGACTTTCTTTTGGATTTGATTAAAAGCATGCACAAAGACACACACTAAGCATAATGTCTACTTTTGAGCTTGTAAGATATAGTACTAATCTAATCATTCCTTTATATTTTTTTCTCGTTCGTAGCTTTGCATTCATTGTCTTTATCAAGTTTAGTTCCAGTGTACATAGGAGTACCCATCAGTTTGGCATTCTAAAAATGATATTTCTTGATGAGTTCCTTTTTTTTTTCTTAGCTAATGAAGATTCCTTTTTCTATTTTTCTGATTTATAATATAAGAAAGAATGATAATTCTCCCATCATGCTCATGTCAAACTCCCTTTGCATTAATGTTGAGAATTCTGAAGAATGGATTAGTAGCACCAAATATTATATCATCAATATATATTTGCACTATGAGTAAATCATTATCCTTTCTCTTAATAAATAAGGTTTTATCAACCTTTTCTCTTTCAAAGTTATTATCAAGCAGAAAGTTACTTAACCTCTCATACAATGGTTGAGGAACTTGCTTTAAACCATATAAAGCTTTGAATAACTTCATCACGTAATCTGAATGGTTTTCATCTTCAACACCTGGGGCTTACTTAACAAATACTTCTTCATTAATGTAACCATTAAGAACTCAATTTTAACATCCATTTGGAACAACTTGAAGTGTCTATAGCATGCAAAGGCAAGTAAAATTATAATTGATTCCAATTTAGCAACAGGTGCATAAGTTTCATCAAAATCAATACCTTCTTATTGATTGTAACCTTAAGCTACAAGTCTTGCTTTGTTTCTTACCACCTTACCATTTTCGTCAGGGTTGTTTCGAAATACCCAACAAGTTCTAATAATTGACTTGTTTTGAGGATAAGGCACTAGATTCCATACTTTGTTCTTGTCAAATTGACTTAGCTTGTCTTTCATAACTGAGATCCAATTCTCATCAATAAGAATTTCTTCAACAAACTTTGGTTCTAATTGCGAGATGAGAGCCACAAAGTTGTTTTTGAACGATGATCTTATTTTTAGATGTTCAAAGGGATATCGAAGAATATATTAATGCGTATCAATACCTCTCCATTCTCTCAGCGTTTGTCTTTGTATACGCTCCTATTGAGATGAAGGAGCCTACTCTATTCTAGCTTCAGAGGGGCCTTCTTGATTTTGTAATTATAAAGGTATTATAGGTGTATTTTGATTCTTCGATGTATTTTTATGAATCAACGGATGCTCTTCATCATCTGAGTCAGTTGCTGCTGTCGAAGGTACTGCTTCATTAAATACCACATGTATCAACTCTTTCATCTTCTTTGTTCCTTTATTGTAAACTCTAAATCCTTTACTAGCAGTACTGTAGCCTAAGAAAATAGCTCTGTCTAATCTTGCATCGAACTTTCCAAGGTTTTCTTTTCCATTGTTTAGCACGAAACACTTGCAGCCAAATGCTTGAAAGCGTAACATTTAGATTCTTCCTTTCCACAGCTCATAGGGGGACTTTTTTAGAATAGGTCTTACAAAACATCTGTTAAGTACATAAAATGTCGTGAATATTGCTTCTACCCAGTATACATGAGGTAGTCCACTTTCACACAGCATGGTGCTGGCCATATCAACCAAAATTCTTTTCTTTCTCTCTGTAACTCCATTTTGCTTAGGCCTCCTTAGAAAAGAGATGTTGAGAGTTATACCATTTTTTTTCACAAAATTCATCAAACTTTCTATTATCAAATTCTATTCCATGATCGCTCTAAATTAAAGTGATTCAGTACCCTTTTCTATTTGAATTTTTCTGCAAAACTTCTTAAATACTTCAAAAGTAGCATCTTTATTTGATAAGAAATAAACTTATGTAAATCTGGAGTAATCATCTACTAGAACAAAACTTTAATGTTTACCACCAAAACTTTGAGTCCTAGTGGGACCGAATAAATCAATGTGCACAAGTTCAAGTGGTTGGTTAGTAGACATAATATTTTTAGGAGGAAAGCTGCTTTTGACTTGTTTGCCTTTTAAACAAGCCTCACAAACCTAATTGCTTTCTAACTTTAAGGTTTGTAGTCCTCTAACTAACTCGTTTTTGGATAATTTTGACAGAATGCTCATGTTGGCGTGTCCAAATCTTCTATGCCAGATAAACAAAGCCTTTTCTAAAGAGACAAAGCACTTAACACTTTATGAGGACAAGTCTTTCAGTTGAGCACAATATATATTCTGATTTTTAGGACCGACAAACATAATATTATCATTATGAATCACACAATGAGATGCACAAAAAATGACTCTGTAACCTTTTTCACATAGCTAACTCACACTCAACAGGTTATGTTTCAAACTATCAACAAAGAGAACGTTATCAATAGAGGTAGAGTCAGAATCAACAATTTTACCAATTTTCATGACCTTCGCTTTAGTTTTGTCTACAAAGACAACATTACCTCCTTCCTTTCTTTCAATTTAGTTGAAGTGTGACACTTCACCTATTATGTATCTCAAACAACCATTATCAATTATACATTGATTTTCCCTTGTCTCAGTTTTAAAACATATCTATAGAAAGCATTATCTCATTTTAGGTTACCCAAATTTTTCTAGGTCCTTTCAGGTTATTAGTTCAACCTTTCAATCTGATATACATCTAAGATAATTTCTTTTTAAGAAAATTGCAAGAATGAATAATGCGACCATGTTTACCATATTAATTGCACAAAATAGATGAATAATTATTATTATGATTTTTGCCACATAGTAGGTTTCTGGTATCTTAGCTATAGTTGCTACTGGATTTAACAAAATTTTTTGTATGGCCTGATATTGTTATTTTCATTGTATCATATTCTAGCCTTACCAAAAATGCATTTACCAATACCAAGCAATGCATTAAGATTCTTTCTTCTATCGACGATATTTTCTATATCCTTTTATAGAGATAAGTTCTTTCTAACAATTTTCTCCTTTTCAAGTCTCTTTCTAACAATTTTCTCCTTTTCAAGTTCTAAGGTGGCAACTTTTTCTTCTAACTGTCTTACCTTATCAGAATCACTTTTGAGCAACATAATTTTTTAAATTAGCTACTCTTTCTTTCAGAACTTCCTTTTCAGAAACCTTTTGTTTGTAGTCGACCTCAAGAGACATATGGTCACCAAATTCTCATTCACATATTGCAATGATTTAATCTCACTCTTCAGAGATGCATCATTACTTTTGGACTTCTTAATTTCTTTGAAATACTTCACTGTCAACTTTTTGTCCTAATTATACAATTCATGATATACATTTTTTAGTTCATCAACTTCAATACCAGAGTCAGAATAATATACCTCATCATCTCCTGATTCATCCATGAAGCAAATGTTTTTGACTTCTTCTGGCTCTTTTTCTTCAATGTTTTCAGAATCCTTATCTGACCAGGCTACAGTCATCACTTGTTTTCTGGATTTTTTGTTCTTTAACTTGTCTTTTGAAGAAAAAGACATTCTTGTTTTATGTGCCCAGGCTTCTTATAGTGATAATATATGATTTGATTGTTTTATGTATTGCTATTGCTACTACTGCCTTTTGATAAAAACCTATTATTTCTAGCTTTCTTGTTTCCTTCTCTTTTCTTCATTAGCTTTTTTTTTATAGAAATAGGCATATCTTTTGACCATAAAGTTGAATTCGTCATCTCCATCTATTTGCAACTCAATTTCACTTTCATCACCATTTGATTTGTCAGTTTCTTTTAGTGCCATTCCTTTTCTGTAGGAGGATCCTTCATCTTGCCTAAGCTTGGTTTCATGGATCATCAGATTTCCTCATAGCCAGTTAAGTAAAATAGTGTCTAGATCCTTTACTATTTCTAAAATTGTCACCTGAGGTCTCTATTCATTTGAAAGTGATCTCAGAATCTTCGTTATAAGCTCATCATTGGGATATATCTTTCCTAAGTTTTTTAAGGTTGTGATGATGTTATTTAAGCGTCTGAAGAACTCGTATATAGTCTCTCCCCTTTTGATGCCATTATTTTCGTATTGATGCACTAAAAGGATTATTCTATGTTTCTTTACCTCATTCGTCCCTTTAAAGGTATCTTGAAGTTTGTCCCATATTTCTTTTACTGTAGAATAGTAGGATATCTTTTCATATTATTCTGGAGGAAACACACATATCAGGTGATGTTTTGCCTTACCGTTTAGTTTTGCGTTTCTCCTGTCAGCTTCAGGCCATATTTATATGTTATCTGAAGTGGAAATTATAGATCTAACTTTAATTGCTTGCCATACTTCAATATCTACATAATGGAGATATATGGTCGTTCTCTCTTTCCAGTATGAGTAGTTGTTTCCATTGAAGTAAGGAGGCTTTGAGACGGATTGTCTTTGAAAATATCTCATATTGTTTGCCATGATCTATCACATGCTGTAAACACAAAAATGTGAAACCTTGCTTTTATACCAAATGATAAAGCAAATACATGCAAGAGGGTAAATTGTGTGTGACTTAAAAAAATTTCACAAGTTACTTTCAATTCATATAAAGACAGGGGCTTGTTAAAAATTAATACAATAGGAGCTTGTTAGACGACAGTAGCCTGTTAAATGACAAGAGCCTACAAAAGAATAAGTCATGTTGAAATAATAAAAGAAGGTGCCTGTTGAAATGAAAGGAACTGCCAACAAGTCAAAAACAGGAGGAACCTAATATAAAAGTGAAAGAGCCTCTTGCTAAAACGAACACACACATAATATAATGCAAAAATATAAAGATAAGGAGAGAGAGAGATAAGAATGACACAGTCGATTTATACTAGTTCAACTTACAACAGCCTATGTCCTGTCTCTATGTATCCAACTTGAGTGTTTCACTATAAAAATCCTAGTATTAAATTTAACGAGCCTCTCTAAGCTCACGAGTACATATTTTTCAAGGTTCTCCAACCTTCCATACTTAAAGTGTATAACAAGCTTTTAAAAGCTCATAGAAAAATAAAATAACAATTTCTCTCTTGATAGAGTTATTTCACTTTCTAAGGCATAATAAGAATGATATGTCTCTCAACAATATAGATGCTGCTCAAATGTTTTGAAAGTCTAAGTATGTTTTTACTTCACAAGTGTTGTTGCTCTTCCTTAAATAGTCAATTTCTTAAATTAACCGTTGCTTCACTTACATCTTTAGTCAACTGGATGGATTTAAATCTAAATAAATTTGATGTCATCTTTTCCAAAAATCTTCTAGTAATCACGGGCTAATAAATGACGTTCATAATTTATAGGATCCTTTTGGATAAACCAATTCTAATAAGGTAAGTTCATAATTAAGGTTCTTGCAAGAAAGAAAGCATATTTCTTATGATTTCATTTCCTTTTGAGAATAAGACCATTAATTTTACATGGAAACAAATCCAATTTGTTTTTTGAATTATTATACAGTTATCATCAAAATAGTTAATCATAATCCTTGAGTTAACATGTGCTTGGCAGATGACTGCAGTGAGCGATCATCTAAACCAAATGTTTTCCCTACTAAGTTTTCAAGCTTAGTATGGGTATTAATCTGTGTAGATCCTAGTCATAGAAGCGAGGTATATGGAACATCTGTAGGGACTAAGGTTAGCAGCTAGGAGTAAGAGTACCTTTGGATATGTCTTTTGATTAAAGAATGGTTGTATCTGTAATAAAGGAAGTTGTATGTTTTCCTTTTGGAATAACATGTAAATATAAAGATGTAATACTACTTTTCAATGATAATGTTAAATGATATGAAATTTTTTAATAGGTATATGTATAGTATTGAACAGAAAGATGTGTGATGAGAGTTCCCATAAATGAATAGAATTGTATACCTTGAATGCATGTATAAGAATTTGGTTGCTATGTGTGTGGATGGTTGTAGGTTCCGTATAAGGTGTTACATTCTGGATATGTAGTTTCTACATATTTTTCATCATTTTGAAGAGTTGAAATCTATTTAATGCCTATAAGTTCATAGTAGTCCCCTCAGATGAACCTTCTCTTTGTAGGCTTCTACCTTAGAGAATTTAAATAGGAAATTTATCTAGTCATTTGTCGTCCTATCTACTGAAGCCTAGCTTTCCGCACAGGAAATATAAGCCTTTTGTTTTGGAAATATTCCACTAAAATTGTTACCCCAATGTTTAGCTCCATTTTGAAGTAGTTCAAAAGGAGGGGTGATAATGTCATTGACAATAGTGGCCTGGAAATGCTTAGGAGTCTCTCTTGGAATCTTAGTTGCCACTACATTCCTCTAAGACTTTTTCACCTCCACTGGAGTAGCTACATTTTGTCTGTTCAAAGTTTTCTGATGCATGAAATCCCTAACTTCCTAAAGAATAAGGAAGTGGTTTTCTTTAAGAACCTAATTGTTGGAGGAGGAGAACAACGTATTGCCTCTTATGTAGGCTTCCATATAGCCTTCCCAAACTAGAAAATTAATCGTAGCTATAGTAGAAAATTTCCCAAAGTAGAAAGGTACAGTGATTTAGAGAGAGAAAATGCGTAGTCTATATTTTCATAGTTTATATTTTATTTTCAGGCATTATTTTAACTCCGTAATAAATAATGAATGAATTTAGGCAAATCTGAGTCCAGTTGGAGCATGTTCAGGCATGATTTTTAAGGAATATGGTTCAAAACACAATGTATGTTAAACCTATATTAGATGTTAAACAACACAGTTTTGAGTTAGGGATCCACCTTTAAGAGGAACATAAGAACATTACAAGTTCTATTTGACTTGTGTAGGTTATGGTACTTCAAAATTCTTAGTTTTTTATGGGAAAAAGAAAGATTAGATGGCTATATATCATTAGAGACCTGAACTAGAGCATCCAAACAAGAAAGAAACAACTTTGGAGACAAAAGAAGGGATTTCCATCAAGATTAAATTGAAGACTTTAAGATTGAAGATCCGTGAGAATGAGTTTTTTTTTTTGTTCTTTCTTGGTTGTTGTTAGTTTTTTTAATCTTAGTATGAACCAAATTAGGATAGAAATTAATATGATGAACCCCATAACTACTTGTTTAGGTTGATCTTTGGTTTATTGTAAGAATTACGTTATTTTGTGAATTCTTTATGATTACTTATTGTATTTGAATTGAGATATTTATCATTTCAATTCAATTCTAGATTTCCTATATGGAGATTAAGAAATCATATGTATATGAATAGATCATTACATGAATAATAAAAGTTAAATAGAATCCTAGAGATATGACCATATAAATCTTTTGAAGTAGGGTCGAATTTAACAACAAAATTTCAAGAACAAGCTAATGTGTTATAGGGGTTTTGATTAGAAAGAAATTTCAATCAATTAAATTAAGGATATGAGTTTTATTATTGAAAAAGAATATAACATAGCTTTTAGGTTTTTACTTGTCTGAAAAAATAGAGTTAATAATTGAATCAAGATGAATTTAAACAGATGAAGATTATATAGGAATCTACAGTTGAATCTTATTTATCAATTGGTTGCTTCAATTAAAAAAATACACATTAGTTTAATACCCCTCCCTCTCTATCCAAACCAACATAGATGAGAAGGCTTTGCATTTCAACCTATTTGAGGCTTTATAAAGGTCCATCATTTCTCTATCGCCTACCATATGATCTGTCAGGTTGGCCACTGTACACTTCTAGGGATGGCAACTTGAATATGGGTAGTGATGGATCATTCAGAAATGTTGGTGTAAAAGGGCTATCAGAATCTAGATTATAGTGATCCCCTGAGTCACATCTGACGATGGTATAGGATTATTATCTTTTTAGTGATGTTGTAAGGTCCTTTCAGTGACCCTTAAATATATTTGGCCACAGGGCACCTGTTAGAGCAAGGATGAGACATGAGGAAGACCTTTAGGTTGAGCTTATAATAGTAGAACACTTGGACGCTATTTTTGTGAGGTATTTTCAATAAGGCTTTGGTCTTGTTACCTAAATGAAGACATTTATGTGATGAGAAAGAAACTGAAGAAGAGAAAGAAAATTATTTTGTATTTCTTTCATGACCTCTTATTCATGTGAATAGTATATATATCTGCAGGTTTTGTAACAAAGTTGGAGCTAAATTTGTACAGCTCATTATGCAAGGACTATCTGTCGGAGAAAACAAAATTTGTTATATTAATTCCTATTTTCTGGAAACTTCTAAGTTATGATCTTCTGTATGCAGTTGCATGATGAATTCCTAAGGTCAAGTCTTTATGTTTTTCATCTTGAGCTAATGGGTTTGAATTGATTTATGATCCAGGTTTTGTAAGTAAACTCAAACTGCTTAAGTTGGGCTTCTCTCAACATCCCTTCTCAAACACAATTTGGGATTTGGAGCCAGATTGAGTTTGAAAATCAAATACTCCAATTGAGTAGTTGTTATTGCTTTGGTTAGAAGATCTACAGGCTGATCAGTAGAGCTGACATACTTGACCTTTAAAGTCCCATCTGAAACTTTTTCTCTAACAAAATATACATCAACTTCGATTTGCTTAGTATGGGAGTGAAACACTGGATTTTGTGATAAGGATCTGGCTCCATTGTTGTCACACCACAAAGTGGCCTTTAAGAGGTAGTGAAACCCAACTTAGAAAGAAGAGATAGTAGCCAGAGCAACTCAGTAGATATTTGAGAAAGAGCTCTATACTCAGCTTCTGTACTTAAACGAGCTACCACTAACTGTTTCTTGGAGTTCCAGTAGACAAGATTCCCTTTAGGAAGACACAACCACTAGTTTTGGACTTCCAGTCATCAGTAGAGCTGACGTAATCTAAGTCATTGAAAGCATGAAGCTCAATTGAGGTCTTCGAAGGTTTGAAGAGCAAGGCCAAATGTGATGTTCCTTGTAAGTAGCGCAAGACTCGTTTTAAGGCTATGCAATGAGGTTGTAATGGATTAGAGAGGAACTGACTCAGTTTATTGACTATAAAATTGATATCAGGCCTTGTGTTGCAGAGGTATTGAAAGGCTCCAACTAAATTACGATAGGCGGAAGGATTGTCAATGAGTAAGCCATCATAGAGAGAAAGCTTGCTACAGGTGGACATTAGAGTAGAGCACGGTTTATAGGATGACATGCTAGCTCTAACAAGTAAGTCTTTGATGTATTTTTGCTGAGATAAAAAGATATCAGTAGAGTTGTGATATACCTTAAATCCTAAAAAGTAATATAGGATGCAAAGAGTTTTATGTGCAAATTTATTGTTGAGTTTGGCAATTATTGTTACAATGCTTAGTGATTATTGCCAGTGACTAAGATGTTATCCAGGTATACTAGGAGGATGATAATGTTGCCATATTGCTTGAAGTAGAATAGAGACATATCTGCTTTCGACTTTTAAAATCCCCACTGATTGAGTGCATTCTTGACTGTATGAAACCATGCTCTTGGGGCTTGTTTAAGCCTATAAATAGCTTTTTCAAGGTGATATACATGAGTAGGAATGGCCTGATCTTCAAAGCTTGGAGGTTCACTGATATAAACGTCATCATGATGCTCACCATTCAATAAGGCGTTGTTCACATCAATCTGTTGTATATCCCAATAAAAGGAGGCTGCGAAGGATAAAATGATTTTAATTGTTGATGACTTCACCATCGGACTAAATGTTTCCATAAAGTCCACACCGGGAGTTTGATTGAACCCTTTTGCTACAAGCTGAGCTTTATGCTTAGCCACAGAACCATCTGAATTGCATTTAATGAGATAGACCCATTTCTTGCCTAAAAAATTCATATGAGAGGCATATTGAATTAACTGCCACGTCCTGTTTTTTTTTGTAAAGCATGTCGCTCATCTTCCATAGCTCATTTCCAAACTGGAATAGTTAAAGCCTGAGACATTGAGGATAATTTTTTTAAATAATAGATAGAACCATAGCTCTCAGGAGGACTTGCTTCTTAGTGCTGCGTTGGCCGGGGACTCCTTTCCTTCTTCGTTTGTCCAACTGAATAAAGAAGAAGCAGATAGAATCCATTCAGGTTCTAGGTTAGCACAGAAATTCAGGTCAGTATGATAAAACTTTGGTTTAAATATCCACTCTTGGACCTTGTCTGCATAGGATGTGTTGATTAGATTAATGAAGGTAATGTATGTGGTTGATGTGACATGTATGGAGATGTTGAGAGTGTATGATCTGCTGCAAAAGTAAAAGCATTTGGAGGATATGTAGGATATAGAAGTTGATTAGCAGGAACATATAAGGGATGTGATAAAGCTGAGGAAGAATTTACCTATTGAATGTTCAAGCACTGTGAAGGGACAGGGAGCTGATCCACTTGTAAGTAAGTGCTACAGGATGGTCTAGTTGGATATGCAGCTGATGCAAGAACAAAGAGAGCAAGGCTCTTGGTAGAGGTAGAAGATAATGAAGAAGGATATTGTGGTTATGGAAATAGATTTGAATATGGGAACTCTGTTTCATTGAATTCAACATGGCGAGGGACATACACTCTTCCTTTTTTATCAATACAATTGTAACCTTTATACATTGGGCTCTACCTAAAAAAAACACACTTATAAGTGTGAAAATTCAATTTATGAGCAGAATAGTAATGGAGATAAGGGAAAGAACTACAACCAAAGGGTTTTAGATGCTTATAGCTGGGTTTCTTATGATATAACTTTTCATAAGGTGATTTATTTTGAAGTTTTGGATTGGGTAGGTTGTTTATAAGATATGTTGATGTTGAAAAGGCTTCAAGCCAAAAGGTGAGTGGCATATAAGCTTAAGAGAGTAATGTAAGACCCATTTCATTTATATAACGATGTTTCTGTTCGAAAACACCATTTTGTTGGTGAGTATATGGTAGGACAATCTAGTTGTAATGCCATGTTAAATCATATAAGGAATGAACTTTTGGTACTCCCCACCATTATCAGTATTTATGGCTTTAATTTTACGATCAAGCTGAAGCTCTGTATGGGTTTTGAATTGAATGAAAGTTGTCAATGCATCAGATTTCAGTTTTAGGGGATAAAACCAAGTAAAATGAGAGAATGCGTCAATGAATATGATATAATATCGTTGTACAACAGATGAAAAATATAGAGGTTTGCTGGCTGGGATATTGTGTGTAGGAAATGGTAACTAATGTAATTTACCATGATTATAAGCATCACAAATACTGACAGTATGTAGATGAAATTTGAGATTCATTGATTTTCCAATTTGATTGAGTACATTGGTGGTCAGATGTCCAAGTTTGGTATGCTAAACATCAGCACTAGTATGAGCTAAATTTGCAGCTATTTGTCTAGAACTAGGATGTTTAATTGTAGAATTGAAAATAGAGGATTTACTGGATGAGTTAGACTGCGGGCTTTGATTATGGATTGATATAGGATGTGATGATGAAGGTTTAAGGTTGTAAAGACCATCTTGGAGCACTCCCTGAAGTAAAACTATCCCTGAAACCTTGTCTTTAAAAAGGCAACATTCATCAAAAAATTCAACCATAATTTTATTATCATTAGTTAGTTTCGAAACACTCAGAAGATTTTTTAGGATAGAAGGCAAATGTAATATCTGTTTGACAGCTAATGGTGTATGTGTGTTATCATGAAATTTGATAAATGATGAACCAATATGAGTTATAAGTAAGGTATTACCACTACCAATGATGAGCTTCTCCTTGCCACTATATTCTGATCCAAAAGATAGGTTCTTAACGTCAGCTATGACATGGTTTGTAGCACTGCTATTACAAACCATGTGGTATCAGGTGTAGAATTTTTAGAAGAATGTGATGAATATTAGTTCTGAGTAAGGAATATCTGAGGAGAGCATTGAATTGATTGGGAGTTGCTATGAAATACAGGCTGAAATTGTTGAGATTTCCAGTTTGATTAAGATCCCTGATAGGTCTGATCAATTTGTTTATAGCAACGGAGCGCATCATGACCTAGTTTCTGGCATAGCTGAGAATAGATACAAGAGTTGCCAGACTGATAACCTCCTTTACCACGACTACCATGACCTATAAATCCACCATGACCTCCTTGATTTATGGTTCTGTTTTGAGTATTCTAGCTTGCAGAGTTAGCATTAGGTGACATGATTGGTAGTTGAGTAGCAGCGGTAAGTTGCTCCAAATGAGTCTCATGCATCATGAGAGAATATTGTGTTTCTTGTAGTGTGGACAGAGACATTGTGTGAATAAGAAGGACAACTACAGGATCATATTCATACCCTAAACCATTTGAGGCACTGAGTATCAGCCCACTTTCAGGAACTTTGTGACCAGCAATGAGCAAAGCATCACCAATAGACTTTATCAATTGCATATATTCACTTATTGACATCGATCCTTTCTTAATCGTTGAAAGTTGTTGTTTTAGTTGTAGGACACACACCATTGATGTCTGGGACTAGTTAACTAGTCCAATTACTTCTTCCCCAATGGTGGAGAGTAACCAACATAAAAGAAGCTGATCAGAACGACGCCAGGCTATTTTGGATTAAGGAGCCTGATCGATAGAAGACCCAAGTATATATTGTGATGGTGGAACAATAACTTTAGAGATAAAATTATCAAGTTCAAGAGCTTGGATAGCAGCTAAGACTTGTGCACACCAGTTGATAAAATTCTTTCTATCGAGTTTAATGGGAAAATTGAAATTAAGAGTTTTGGCAAGAACTAGAAAATCAAGAGGTTTAGGAGTTTAAGTTTGTTGAGAGGTATTTAAATTTTCATTTTGATATGTAGAAGAAGAGGAATTATTTGTAGGATCTGCCATTTACACGTTTGTCTCGAGCTCTGATACCATGAAGAGAAAGAAACTGAAGAAGAGAAAGAAAAATGATTTTGTATTTCTATAGTGACCTCTTATTCATGTGAATAGTATAATATATATACAAGTTTTGTAGTAAAGCTAGAGCTAAATTTGTACAGCTCATTGTGTAAGGGCAGTCTGTTGGAGGAAACAGAAGTTATTATATCAATTTCTTTTTTTTGGAAACTTCTGAGTTATGATCTTCTATATGCAGTTGCAGATTAATTCCTGAGGTGAGGTCTTTATGTTTTCCATCTTGAGCTAATAAACTTAAATTGATTTATGATACAGGTCTAATGAGTAAACTCGAACTGCTTAAGTTGGGCTTCTCTCAATAGTATGGACATGTCATAGGCGTTAACCTCATTTCCTACTCTTGGCTAGATACTAGACACATTGGCTAATCCAGATGAAGGCATAGACAGTTCACATGGATTATCTTTGGCAGTATTTGGACATAGGCAATTGCATTTAACTACCCAAATGCCTTTGGCTTTTGAATTGTTATCGTATTTGTAGTAGTTTTTCACATGATACATATATATATATATATATATATATATATTAAGTATTGTATTCCACATTTCTGCAACAGAAGTCCCATAGTTTAGTAAATTTTGTGGGTTCCTTACAAATTACTCAAGTTTTTTCAACATAAATTCGCATTTTCTGCAAGTGTTTGGGAGAATTTTTCTGAATCTAGAGAGGAGATATGATTGCAATTACAACACTGAAAATAGAACTCATAGCCTCAAAATTAACCTGTAATAGATTCCATGTCAAATCTTTAGTGTGTTGGTCTGTACGTTAGACCCCAAATATGAGTGTACATGCTTTTCAGTACTCTATCAGGATTCTAACCTGTCATTGTTGAGTCCCTTATGCATTATTCATTGTTCATTAGCATTAATAAAAGTTATGATGGTGACAACTTCTCTTTTGATGCTCTCATCACTACCAACACCAATTAATGTCTTTGATAGTGTTAATTATGATGGAATGAACTTTAGGCCTTCAATTTTTTTGTTGGGCTGATGCTTTAAGCAATCTTCATATGGTTGATTCTAGATGTCTATAAATAATGACGTTTGGGTTATCCCTAGCATTAACACTATAATGAGTAAGTTAGATTCAGATTTGAGTAGACTGCTAAAATGGAGAATCAATCTTGACCTCTACGAAAACTCTCCCTTTTATACTGTACACAAAAAATATAAGAATATGTTGGTGAAGACACATGGAGTAAGCATGAGCAAGTTGGTGTTACAATTCATGGTTTCTTTAGGGATGGTGATTTTTGTCATCATAAATGTAACAGAAATTTACTTAAAATTCATATTTTATATAGAGTCAATAAGCATACACCATAATGGACTCTGTATTGGGAAATTAAAAAGTGATCAAATCATTAAGTGAATAGAAGACAAAGTAAATTTTATTATTTATCATATATCAATATCACTTTTAAGTTAATAATTTGATTAATCCATTGGTACTGCTATCGCCTGCAACTAAATTAAAAAGAAACCAGCTTCCTCTAATACAAATTAATGTAGTAGTGGTAAGTGGATATCATTCCCCCGAGGAATCTTAACGGTAAAGGAGTTACGAATTCAAAACAAAACAAAGTAACGAAATGGGCGGGTTTGAATTTAAACTACGATTTAAATAGAATTTCAATGGAAAACGAAATTGAAAAATAACAAATAGCGAAACAATGAAAATATAACAATTAATAAAAACAAATCTTGGCTTCCAGTCACCTTCATTATTGAACTTGCGTTGATCATCAACACTAAAAATAACCAATTTATCAGTTAAGCATTCATCGTGGTAAATTTCTCTACCTATTTTCTCCTATGTTTAGTTAACCAAAACACGTATTTGAATTAACCCTTATTAATTAATAACCTGGATATGATCTCAGATTTAATTAATCAATAGCTTTATGAACCAAGAAAATTGACGAACTAAACAATATACATACGATGTATATTTAGCCTAGACAATTATTTTTCCTAGAATTCTATCCCTAATGTAGTAGACAAAAATCCTAGTCACTACTTTTGATTAAAAGAATTGAATGCCAACCTATTCAATCTAGCGATTGATTGAATAAAATCACAAACTAGTTGCGCACCTAGTCGTAAAATCAAACAATCAAATAATAACCCAAAAAAATGATTAATACTTAACCAATAAATCAATTGAAACAAATGACAAAAGTCTTTCAACATTCGGAGTTCAATAACTAGGATTCCGTAAACCAAGAAAAAGATTTAGCTACTTATAAGTGAATTGAAAACAAAAGTAATAACTAGGTAATAAGTCTCAATCCCTAGTTCCTTAATAAAGAATACGAAAACACCAATTGAAAGTATGCAGAAATCATAAAGATAGAAGGGAAACGGAAGTATCCATAAAAAAAACCTCTCAACCTATTCTAAAACCTAATATATATATATATATGCGTCAATCACCAACCCTCCTTCTTGATGCTTATCTCTTCGTTATCTTCTCTTGATTCTCTCAAGATAATGCACTTTTCTATTTTCTGTAGGTATCTCCCTTAAAAGATGGCCAGATAATCTTTAAAGATTGTGTTTAGTTTGAATTTGGCTTCTGAAATTTTATCTGCAGATTTATTCCCTCCTCAGGTATGCCCACGCTTAGTCACTGAATTGCTGTTAGAGTGAGAATTTTGGATTTTCTTCATTCTTTTGCATCTTTTTTATTCTATTTCATCTCTAAGGTGTTGAAAACCATCTGTAAACAATTATAAGATAATTCCATTAATTTCGGATAATAATTTCAACAAATTAATGATAATTAAGTCCAAAATAAGTGCAATTTAATGACTTGACATCCATAAATATAACAAAGTACGAATTGTAAATCATACCTTTTATCAAGTTTTATTCCCTTTTCTACAACTCCCCTCTAAAATCTATTTTATAAAAAAAGTTATTAAAAATCACCATAGGTATTAAATTGTTTGACCATTAATGATATTTACACAAAGTTTTGAGACTATTTGTAAGTGTTATTAATGCTTCTAAAGTTTTACTTATTATGAATTTATCACTTACTAACTAAGCAAGCACATAATTTATTGGTAAGCAATAGAATAATAAGTATATGAAGAAGCAATACAGATTGGAAAGCCTAATAATATATAAAAAGATGATCTTAATATGTTTTTGAACAATGAAATGTAAAATAAAACAAAAAATTATAAAATTATTGAAGAAATAAATGTGAAGAAAATTTATCAAAAGAGAATTCAATCAAACATCTATATTTTGATTAGTACATCCCTTAATAGTACTTTTGACTTTATGGTTCAATTAACCTAAATAGGATATATTCTTATACTTGTAGGAACTCTGAGACATTGAAAATGCACTCTCTAGAATTACAGCCATCTACTTTTATGTTTAACTTATAGTTTTGTTATTGTTTACACCCTTTTGAATGCACTAATCTTTATGAAATCTCATAAAAGATTTCACCTTAGTACTAAAAAGATCATCTAAATCTCCTATGAGCACCTCGTTTAACCTGCTTTACCTAAGCTGCAGTCCACTTACAAGCATGTTTTCTTAAGTTTTCAACTTGTTACATTAAATTAGATTTATACGTTAATATGAATAACTTAGAAATAATATCAGTTAAAGATATCACACATAAATGTAGCACATATCTTAAATAAAATAAAATCAATTTACAAAAAAAAATCTCTAGGTTTTCCCTATAAAAATATAGAAAAGCATTTATCCATAAGCTTACTTATAATAATAAATTCAAAAGTTAAAAATAGAAAAGTCATCTTAGAAATAAATCTATAAAGTATGGATCTTGATTCTATAGTGAAAAAACAACTTAAAATTGACATCCTAAGAGTGTAGAAGATAGGTAATAATAGCATTTGGAGAGGAAAAGATTTTGTACTATGTGTTTTATCGAGACGTTAACAAAATACTCCAGAAATTAGGATTTCCAAACTTAAATATTTTTTTCTCTACCTAAGACGTAGTTAAGGACACAATTGTGGCCTTTAGGTGATGGACATGGCCTCTGATATATCCATGTCAATAAAATGTGGATTTTATTGCATCTTTGAAGTTAATACATGGTCTTTAACATGAACAAATATCTAAATCCCAAATCTTCCTATTTGTTTTTGACATAAACGTTGTCTTATACATGATCGATGCTTAACTTGTGTCACTTACTACTTTTAATCTCTCTAGGAAATAGGTTAGCACACAAGTGTAGGACAAATCATGCTTTTATAAGAATTATGATTTTCTTCATCCTAAGGTCCACTTTGCACAATTAAATGAAAAGAAATCAAAATGCTAAGTAATAAGGTAATTTAGCATAATAATCAAACAAAATACTTACGAAAATATGTAAATTTTTTATGTATATTAAATATCCTTACATTTAAGCTTTTACTTATCCTCAAGCAAATCAATTGAATCATGCTAACTTAAAAAGGCAACAATTTTAAGAAAGGATTTAATAAAGACTATCCATTATTAGTTAAATTTCATTATTTATCAATTATTTAGACATTTAAATACTTGAAGAGTTACCTAACCTTTTGACATGAAAGCAAACATCATGTAGTTAATGCTCCAAATTAGGTCATTATTTCAAATAAATACTAGCACCATTCTTCAAATTTAATCTTTTCAATGAGGTTGAATCCATTAGAGCTTGTTTATTTATTCTTACTTATTCACGTATTTTTGTTTGATTTCTATTTTTGAGTTTTGGTTGAATATTAAAATACTTAGAAAGCGTTCGATTCTAACTCAAAGATACGCCAAATTTACAATAAAAAGCATCATAATACAAATTAAATATCAGTTTTCATAATCATTGGAGAAAATTAGAACTAAATTAATTATCAATGCTCATAAAAATTAGCCTAAAACCAAATTTATAATGTACTAAAAGTCAACGTACCCAGTGCATAAGAATCCCCACTTTTTAGGGGTCTAAAGAGGGTCATAATGTACTCAACATTCCCTTTGTATTTTTACAAAGAAGCTATTTCTGTGACTTAAACCTATGACCTTATAGCCACAAAGGAGCAATTTTATCAATTGCCTAAAACCAAATTTATAATGTATTAAAAGTCAACGTACCTAGTGCATAAGAATCCCCACTTTGTAGGGGTCTAAGGAGGGTCATAATGTACTCAACATTCCCTTTGTATTTTTACAAAGAAGCTATTTCTGTGACTTAAACCTATGACCTTA
>JANZXR010000008.1:35622571-35638010 GCA_027575705.1 Erythroxylum echinodendron
TGGCCACAAAGGAGCAACTTTATCAATTGCTCAAAAGCTCACCCTCTTAAATTTATAATGTGTAATCTTGATTAATCTTATTCTTTTATCATTTTTTATATTTGTTTTATATTAAACTGATTTTAACAAAATTGATAAGTAAAACATTGCCAATAAATAATTAATCCCCCCCAACACTTAAGTTGTACATTGTCCTTAATTTACAAAAATGTAAAGAGAACTGAAAGAAAAATTAGGGACAACAAATATCAAATGAGGAAAAAAAAGGGGAGTAGAAATTTCTATAGACCCTATTTCTAGTTCTTTATCCACGGTAATTTTTATTGACATCAAGAATTCATTTATACCTTAAAAAATAAATGTAAAGTAAATTAAAAGCTAAGAAATAAATGAACTTTAAATTAAATTCAAAATAAAATAAAAGTTGAACACGAATAGAACAACATAAGTGAAATAACACTTTAGTATCATAAAAGGAAAATTAGGATCCTTAAAATGTATAAGCCTTAACGTAATTGAAAATAAACTAAATAGGAGCTCAAATAAACAATATATCCCATGTGATAGAAGTAAGCCGATAACCATTACTCCATCCTTCCCAACGACCTATGTAACATGTGTAAAACATGGTTCTAACTATGAATCTCAATCTTTATATGGTGAAATTTTCTATTTATCCTTTCCTATATTAGTTTCTATTAGTAATGCTTGACATCTCTAGGCTTCTCCTCTATCTCTTCCTCCTGAAGTGCATCAGTAACTTGAGCAATTTTATCTATTAGCTCAAGCACCATTTTATCTTATGCCTCTCCTTTGATCTAGGGGCCTCGACCCCCTTTTTACCTAGTAGAATATAAGTTCCACTTACCTTCCTAAATAATTTCATATGCCACCTTATCATTTTAAGGTCTAAAGTACTCATGCAATACTCAATAGTTAAGTTTAAAAGAGAATAAAACTACATCTAGGCTCGCTAGTCTAATAAGATAAGAGCCTCAATATATTGCATCATGATTTATATTAATCATTTATTCTAAATATATGGTAAACATCTACCTAGGTGACATATTCTCCTCCTAACTATGTACCACAAATAGAACAAATCCTTACATATGATTACTTATATACTCTCCTTTCACCTTAAACATGAATGAGATATTACCTTGTGAAAGTATTGAAAGGCAGAAGAGATAATTTTAAATGCTTTGTATTCACGTATTTAGGTGTTTAAAATCCACATCACAATATAAACGTATTAAAAGTTAGCAATCGTTTATTTCCTCCCTATGTTTAGCATTCCTAAAAGGTTTTTTTTTTTTAGTAGGCATTGTCCGTCATGTCAAAAACTAACCGCACATCTTGTATATAACTCCTCATTTCATCCACTAAATCCATGTATTCCAAACCATTCGAATCTATAATTTTATATTTTTAAAAGGCTTAAGTTTTATGTAATATACCTTTAAAGATGGTCATTGTTGTGCAATATAAGCATAAGGTGCTCATTGTGGGAAGAAACCTAGCTTATATTCATACTCTACTTTTAGAATTGTCATTAAATGGTTATACTTTCTTTCTTTTACCGATAGATGATTAGGAGTTCATGGTTGTATATTTTATGAAGATTAGAACTCACGATGTCAAAATTCCTAAAAATTTGTTTTGCTAGCCATAAATATTCAAATTTCTAGATATTGAATAGAAAAAGTGATTGAAAACAAATAAAATATAAGGTGAAATATCAAAAAGTAGATGGTTTTTTTAGGAAATTAGTTTAGGTAGTTGTTTTTTAAAGAAATTGAGAGAAAATTAAAGAGAGGGACAAATTTTAAGGTCTAGCATAACCTCTTTTGTTTTAAACTTTCTACAACATAACCATAATACAAACTTTCAACTAAGAAAATTTTGACTATATCCCAAACTATGGATCCTCTTTGGAAAGTTCGATAAACACAAAGTTTAGGGCATGCGCATGCTCCTAGGTCGTGGATCCTCATGTTCCTTTTTATATGACAATAGAATTTGGGATACGGGTTTGTTTTAGGCTGTGGATATTCTTGGAAAAACTCACCTACTAACACAGTCTAAGATACATGTCCCATGTATTGTTTAACAAAATAATGCAATAAATAACTGATTTTTAAACTTTCTATTAGGCTAACTCTTGGATATGTACTCTTTAGATTTTTTTAAAGTTTCTCCTAAATCTCATTTGTGCTTTCTTTGGAATTCTAGCTATAGGAAACAAAAACACAAAAGTTAAAAATAAAAAATACAACTATAGCAATATATAAACTTATTAACGAATATAATAATAATAAATTTAAATCAAATGCCAAAAAAATGAAGTATTGATTCATATTTCTAAAAATAAAAGTAGGTAAACTTATAAAGAAATTTAACTTGTAGTTAGGTTGCCCCCTAACAAATGCTTATTTATGAGTCTTTTAGCTAGCCCCTCTCCTAAAACTTGATTAGTTTTTATAGCATTTCGTTGCTCTATTAATCGTCATAGAAAAGTGTGCATTATAAAAGATCTTATTCTCTCATCTTAACCATATCCTTTACTTTTGCTTTCATTTTAATTTTCTGGGCTTATTTGATCCTTCGTCCATAAGCTCTTATTAAATATTGGAATAATAGCATGTCACTATTTAATAACCGTAAATGACATCATCATTTAAAACTATAAGTTGTTAATTTTTAACCTTGAGTTCACCTTCTCTATAATTGATTATTACACTTGCTATAGTTAGGAATAGAATTTTTCTTATATTCTTTAATACATATATCATATAACTATGTAGGGAATATAAACCTATCAGTTTTTACCATCAGATTTTTCTTAACATCTTTAGGATTTTTTTGAACTATCACTAAGATTTATTACCCTTCTAATGGGTTATAGCTCACCCAATCCTAACCTTTTTAGTATAGTATAAGATATTATATTAATACTTGATCCTAAATAAGCTAATACCTTTTTAACATAAATACCACTAAGCTATTCATGAAATGTTAAAAATTATTGAATTAACCTTATTTAGTAATATAATAACTTAAAGGACCTCAATATTGCTTTCATTTAATTTTATCTCTATTGTTTCCTCTTCAGGGTCCTTTTATGGATCTTCTTCTTCTGGACCTTTTTCTTTTGAATCCTATTCGTACTCCTCCAATATACTAATCTCTTCCTTTTTATTATCAAAAATAATCTTATAGATTAAGAAATTATTTATAAATACTCCCTCAGCGGTGTCCTTACCTTACTGTCTTCTTCCTTCTTAGTTGTTAAATTCATCATGTTTTAAGGTAACCTCTTTTACATGTTCCTTAAGGTTGGATACCATTTCACTAGATGAGATGCCTTATGATCTTTATATTATTGTGATAGTAATTTGATCCAGTTGAACATTAGGATTCCTCATCAAGTTCCATGATTTTGAAATTAAAAAGTAGTTACCTACAAGAATCCCTAATTATATCCATAAAATTGATTGCTTATTTTTTTTATGACTACTAAAAGCCAAGCAGGGTTTATCTTTGTGCCTACTGATTACTCTAAGAGAAATTTAAGTGATTTCTATATACAAAATTATATTTCTTACTATTGGGGTTATTTTGCCTATAAAAACTTCCTATAAAATCAACTTATTTACTAATTTAGCCATAGGATTACAAGCTTCATACTCCATTCCTTGATGTTCTCCCTTACAAAATTCACAATTTATTACTTAAGCTATTTTGACGGTGAAATCAAGTTCATGTTATAACCTCCATCTAAACTGTCAATGTTGTCATAACATCTACACCATAGATCCTAGTAGATCTATTCACTTTTGTTCTTCCTAACTACTATTGGTAATTATTTACTGTCATTTTCCTATTAACTATTAGGAAAACTCTGTGGTTTTATTATTCAATGTTTCATCCATTATAACATCTATCATTTGTCTTGTAGAGTTTACTAGACAATTCTAAAATGTCTAAACTTACATTCATGTTTGAAGGATATGGTATGGGAACTTTCTTTACAGATGTTTGAAGGATAAGGTATGGGAACTTTCTTTACAGATCCTTGTATCTCTCCATCATTTATCAACTTTGTTATTTTAAATAATGGAAAGTATTTGGAAAGAAATTTCTCTACAGGACTCTCTCAAATAGTGATTGATGCAATCAGTAATTTTTCATCCATTTTCTTGTCTGATCCCTCAGTCTAAATGGTAGTAACCTCAGTATAATGGTATCTTTGGTTGCCCTATTCATCTTAAATGTATTATGAATCTCTAGAAATTTACTATGTATGCATTCAAATCATTATAAGTTAATCCATTAAATTGTATATTCTATTGCAAATGTAGGATTATCTTTAACTTAATCTCAAAATAATTAACATTTATCTCTTGTATTATAATACTCAATTGTGTTCCCATGAGAGAAGATGTAACATATCCTATCATTATTCTTTATTCTTTTTCTATATTTCTAGGTTGTACTTATGGTATATCTATAAGTTCTTGGTTAGTTTGTTCCTTTCAATTTAAATCTAATATTCTCTCAAGTTTTGAATCATTTTCAATAAATTAAGATTATTAAATTGTTGTTTTACATAACAATTACTCCTAAAATTATAGTAAACAAAAAAATAATAAGATAAGATATAAAGAAAACTAACAAAAAGAAATCTAACAAAAATAGAATAAGAAAAAAATATAGAAAAATTAAAAAGTATATTTCATAAAATAAATTGCTTCCTTAGCAGCAACACCAAAAACTTATTGAGTGACAAAAAGAAATCTAACAAAAATAGAATAAGAAAAAAATATAGAAAAATTAAAAAGTATATTTCATAAAATAAATTGCTTCCTTAGCAGCAACACCAAAAACTTATTGAGTGTTATAGTTAATACTAATAAAATTTTCTTTATTACGAATCTATCACTCACTAATTAAGCTAGTATACCTATCATTGGCAAGCTATATAATAGTAAGTAGGGATCGCATCCTATAAAGAATTAATATAGACTAAAATTCTAACATTGTCAACTAGTCCGAAAATAATAAATAAAAATGTAATTTTGTGGATTCTTGAAAATGAAATATAAAATAAAAATAAAAATTAGAAAATAGCCAATTAAATTAATGTTGAGATAATTTAACAAAAGAAATTTTAATCAAATAGCTATGTTTAGATTAGTACATCTCCTAATAGTATTTTTGACTTATTTATTCAATTAACCTAGATTGGATATATTATTTGGACTAGTAGGATCTCCTAGATATTAAAATCTTGATTATAATTATCTACTCTCTAGTTGGTTAACCTGTATCTCTATCATTGCTACAACACTTTGAATGCAATAGTTTTTATAAAATTCTATAATTAAGAGTTCACCCTAACACTAGGAAGAATAAGGTCTGTATTGAGCAACCCACACAACCCCTCTACCTAAGCTATAGTCCACTTATAAGTAAGCTCTCTTAAGTGAAGCATAAGTGACTTTAAATCAGATTTAGGCATTGACATAAATAATTAGCATTAAATCCCAATAAAAGATATCTATCAAAAATATATCTCTTATCTTAAATTAAACTAAGTTAATCCACATAAAAATAACCACTAGATTTTCCCTATCTAAATATGAAATATGCTTAATTGATTATACATTTATTCCCTAACACTTAGTGATTAATGCTATGGAAAGCTTAAGACATTCACTTTAGTTCATATTTGGTTTTAGGTACAACTTGAAAGCAAAAGACTTAAAGTGAGTCGAAAGTACAACCTTTAAGCCTTCTTCTTAAGAATCACACTCACTTGTTTTTGTGAAACAAGAAGAAGAAGAACTAGAGCAAAAGGAGACAAGAAAATGCCAAAAGGGATGAAGAATGAGAAAGTCATGCCATTAGATATAGCTTATGGCTATGAAAAATAAGTCATGGCTGTGAGAGGTGTACATCCATGATATTTTGCTAACTCACCCGAAACCCCACTTTTTAATATAAATAGATATAATGTAATGGAAAATGGAAATGGAAAGTCTGGGTGAAGAGTTTTGGAGTTTTGAGGCCTCGATTTTGAAGAAGAGAAGGGGCAAAGTGCCATTCCTTTGTGACCTTGAAGGGTTGAGCTTCCCAATGCCGGTTCAAAGTTGATATCATTATCAAAGAACTAGGTTAAGCATTCTTCCATTATGTTTGTTGTTTTTTCTCTCTTAGGAATTGATTATGTTATCTTGTGTTTATTGAATTGGGTATTATGTAAAAATGATAATGTTCTATTTGATTGTTTTGATATATGAACCCATTGCTAGATTGGAATACAATATGTAATCGTTGTGTTTCTGATTCATTTGTGGCAACTGATGATTTTGAATCGTTAGGGATAACATAACCTAGGTTAAATGACTTGAGCTTATGTGGCTGTTTCCTTGATTAACCTATTTTCCTAACTCGTAATGCGTTTGTCTAATTAAATTTAAAGAGCTTGTTATATATTGTTCTATAGTTAGGTTCAATTAACGAGCTTATATTAATTAAACATGACCAAAGAGAAAATCAGGGTTAAAGAGCTTATTGTTAACCTATGATTAATAACTTCTAAGAGAGGTATAAGAATAACAACTCAATGAAGTATGTTGAATTGTGTGTAGGATGAGATTGAATCGATGATGGTACCCCTAACATATTCATGACTTTTCATCGTTTTTAGATTGTTTTCTTTAATTTGCTTTGTTAGATTAATTTTACATTGTTTTGTTATTCAAACAAAACCCCCCATAACCTAAACATTAATTATTTTCATTTCAAAAGCTTTACACACCCTCTTTGTAGAATCAACCTAGACTCATCACTACTATAGTTATAAGTCTAATTATTTTGAGTTGTTTTAGGATCTGCTACGTCATTTATCCACAAAGTAAATTGAAAAAATGAAATTAAAAAACAAAATCAGAGAAGTAAGAAATAATCAAAAAGAACTCTCGACTCTTTTTCACAAGTTGATCTGTTGAGATAATGTCCAAATCTTAATTCTCTATTGAAAAATAACATAGATATAGTAGAAATAAATTAACATACATTTTCCTCTAGCTAATATGTAGTCTGGAGCATGATTATAGCTTAGAATGGGGGTCCTAACTATTTCTTTCAGGTGATAGACAAGGCCTTTGCCATAGTTTTTTCAGTAAACTATAAATCACACTATCTTTTTGAAATTAATATATAATCTTTACACGAGTGTATTTATAAACCATTGAACTTCCTATATTTTTTTCTTGCTTGCACATGGTCTCATACACAGTTGTGGCTTAAGTCAAGTCATTTATTGCACTTGATCCATCTGGGGCCCATGTTAGCACACAAGCATGGGCATAATGTTTTTTTAATTATGATTTTTTCATAATTTTACTTAAGATAGCCTCAAATTCCCAAATAATATAACCTCAAATTCTCAAATAATATCATTCCAATATTTAGTTCAAAAAACTACTAAAAAATACTAAAAATAAGTAAAATAATGTAACTTACCGTAAACATCAAATAAAATATTTAAGAAAATATATACATTGTTTATGCGCATTAACAGGGATATAAAACATAACTAATTATTACAAAATCATCTCCTAGTTTAAGACTGACTTGAGCATTGGAAACATCCTTAAGCAAAAACCTAGTCATAAGGCCAAGCTCAAAGCTTTTAGGAAAAAAAGTATAAATTGATCCTTAAACTTTGATGCTAGGTATATATTGGTCCTTAAACTTTTATTTTTACCAAATTAACCTTAAACTTATTTAAAGTTTCTCATTAGAGCCCAATTCACTGACATATAAAGTTTATGGTGAACACTCTATCAATGTTTAGTATTTCTTTCAACTAAATAAACTAAGAACTCATCTCTATCATCCCTATTTCATTTTTTAACTAGTTGTATTTATATACAGTTTTACCAAAGAAAAGGATGCCACTTATAAATCCAGTGCATCTTGGCATCCATTGTCAAGTTGTAAGAATCAGAATATTAATTCCTTGCCCTCCCTTCATTAAGTTAGGACTTGATGGTAAAAATGTGATCTTGTGTATTAAGATATCCTTTTTCTTTTTCTTTCCTCCTATTGCTTGTTTTCTTCACCTAACACCATGATATCAGTCCATTTAAGCAATAACTACATCATTAACATAAACTTTTGATTTTCTTCTAGTTTTCCCAAAAGAGAAGCTCCACTATTGAAGCTTTGCCCATGATTAATAAATCTATTTAGGGAAAGGAGACAACCTCCATAATGTAGAAATTACATGCTCAAAAATTTCACTATATAAATATTGGAAATATCAATCAACTATAAATGCCTAACATAAAACATTTATAAATTTTCACAATTATAGCAAAAACCTTCATAATAAAAGAAAGGGAATGAAAGAGTGAGTTAGCATTTTATGAAGATTTCAAAGATATTCTAATAACTATAATACTCCATGAACCCAAACAAATATATCTTCATAAAAGATTAGGGAAAAACCATATTCTTTTGCTAGTATGCATTTCAAAAAATATTTTGGAATCCCACCATATAAGCATTAGAGATTATTAAACCAAACCATTTGAAATCAGAGCTTTAAAATTTTTCACATTCTTTTGGCGCTTCTTATAGCCTATTTTCAATACCCCTCATATAATAATGAAGACATTTTATGCATAATCCTTTTTTCCTATTTAGCTTAAGTCTTAGTGTATGCGAAGCATAGGCATGAAAAAGTAATAAAATCTTAAAAATCTAAATAAAGAGTTTAGAGAGAGAGAGAGAAGAAGCTTTCAAATTTTGATTCCAATTCTTAAAGCTCTTAAAGACCTAAACAAAAGACATCAAAATCTCAAAAGAGATTAAGGACATTAGGATACAACATATAAAACAGCTAAAGGAAATCAATAACAATAACAATAATAACAATGTTCTAATAGAAATTCTTCAGAAATGTGGAGTCTGTGGAGGTTCAGAATTATGCAGCCTTATTCTTAACAGTAGAAGGAAATCCCATCTTTCAATTTCTAATATGATTCCTCAATCACTTGAAGAGCAATTATTATAACTAATGTTTAAGAAACTTGCTTAGCAACTAAAGTATTTTGATATAGACCCATATAAATTAGTTTCAGGTAGCGGTCCATAATGTATTTAAATCACTTTCCTCCTATTGATTGAATTTTCCTAAATAAATAAAGGTCTTGTTCGATACTACCTATGGTTAATTCTTAGAATATATTGTCTTTGAATAACTTCTTAGTCATTTTGTTGAATTGTTTGTCTATCGTAATTATCATAATAGGTTAATTAATTTCAATATTTACTTTTTGAAAAAATTTACCACAATAGGAAAAATACTTTTTAGTGTTTCTTATATTATTGATATTGCCATGAAATTATTAGTTTATTCGATGGTGAGATGGTAATAAATAGATTAAGCTAATCTCTCAATATTTAATGGGCTAATCTACCCTTGGATAAATTTTGCTTCTATTTGATTTCAATGAAGATCAAAGGGTTGATCGCCAGTAAAGACAGTTAATAGTAATAGGAATTATAATGAATATAGTGAGGAATAGAAATGAATATGGTTTCCATTCCTCTCTAAATTGGAGGTATAGAGTATTGCCCTAAAAGGGAATATAAAAATATTGTTCATCTAACCATTTTATTCCATTCCTTACCTATTCCTTTCTTCCCATACCAGCTAACCAAGCACCCACTAACTTCTCCATTTTGTTTGCACGAGTAAGAATAGATATAAGGTCTATAGGATATAATCTTTTACATGGATCCCATCTCTTTTACGCAAGAAGCAATTTTGTTTATTAGGGTCACAAAAAATGTTAAATAGGTCAACATGCCACTTAAATATAAATTAGTTCGAAAATATTCATTATTTTACTTCGATTCCTTACCAAATTGATTGTCATTACAACTATGGCAAGCGAAGCCTTATAATTCTTACCAAAATTTTCATTTGTTTCCCATACCATAGCATTAATGACACTAAAACTACCTAATTCTCTTGATCATCTTCATTCAACTTTTAATTTTTCGCCTTTTGTTCATTTAGAACACACAATGGCCTTAATCATATCATGAATTCCTCTAGTAAGCTAAGTATAATTCTAGTAAGGAAAGTATCGAACTAACCATAACGAAGGTTAGACTTGGTTTTTCCTTGATCTGGTTACCATGGGGTTTATCCACTTCTGTGCATTAAATGTTATGTTCTACACTCTTCACCTCCTTTCCTAACACTAGCTTCCTTGTTGGTATTTAATATAAGTCTTCACTTTGTTTAAACATAAGAGAAGGAAGCTAGTTAATCTTCGGTCACTACTTTTGCACTATTCCTCTATGAATCACCTTAATTTTAAAGAAATCAACGAAGTCCTATTTACGACTTAACAACTCTACAAAGTTTGATATTTTTAAATCTTGTATATTAATATATGGGCAACAGGTATACATTTGTGTTTTGTCTTTAATAAAATGTCTTTGTTGCATGATTGGCTTAAAGGAAGATATGTGTGCACTTTTGTCTTTAGGAAAACTTCTTTATTGAAATATGTGTTTTACTTTCAACAAAAACATCTTTGTTACCTGATCTTTGTAAAGGTACATATGCGTCTTTTGGTGTTCAGCAACTGTACACTTTACCTTTAGAAAGCTTTTTAATTATGTGATTACCGTAAAGATATGTTTACGTCTTTTTATGTGCAAATTGGCTTTAGAAAGACTTTTTTATCGCATAATATTCATGACAGTATATCTGCAACAAAATGTCTTATTGCTTGATTGTTTTCTTTAGCGATGAACTACAATAAATGTAGAGAAGACCTAAATTATTAAGAGCAAATAATTTTTATTGATAATTGGGGCGTAGATGTTGTCCATTCTATGTTTTAACCATTTAATATGTACCTTGCAATTGTACGTTTAACCATTTTCCCTCTCAGAATGAGTCGCTTTACTATCTCTTAGGATGCAAGACTTGCTAATGTATATTTTCCATGTTGTCAGGGGATCAACTTCTTCTGCTTACTCTATTGGTCTATCTATCATTTAATAATAAAATTAATAATCTCCTATGATCTGAGAA
Source organism: Erythroxylum echinodendron (assembly GCA_027575705.1). NCBI lineage: Eukaryota > Viridiplantae > Streptophyta > Magnoliopsida > Malpighiales > Erythroxylaceae > Erythroxylum > Erythroxylum echinodendron. Next base: position 35,633,706 of record JANZXR010000008.1, read on the forward strand.
CCAGTTTGTGTACATATTGAATGTCTTACTGGCTCACATATATGGACAATTTAATGAGTCGCTTAGGAGAAGCAGGTCTATGACAACCTTAACCATATGAGCCTAAAAGTATGGTCCAATCTTTCTCAACAGAGATAACAAGAATCAGAGCTGCCCTTTCCAACTTCATGTACCTTTTCTTTACCCCATGGAGGATTTTATTGACGTAGTAGCTCGGCTTTTGTTGGTTCTAATCCTCTCCCATAAAAGGTAATCTAACAACCTAATATGAAACAGTTAAATAAAGTATAAAGACTCTTTCGGCTGACGGGTAAACAAGAGTGGAGGCTTAGAGTGGAGGCTTTAACAGTACAGCTTTAAGTTTTTTGAAGGCCTATTGACACTTTTTTCTTACCTAAAGCTCTTTGCCTATTTAAATGCATGAAAGAATGACAGGTAATTATCAATTGACTAGGACATATTATCTTCTTTTTTTTTAAGAAATTGAATATGACTGAATTAAACCAAAAGGCAAGCAAACTACACCGTTGATGTTACTACAGGACGGACAAGTCTATATAGATCTTTCTAACTGATCACGTAAGTAGAATTACAAAATATTTTTCGTTCCTTAACAGAACTGAGGTGATTACAAGTTTCAAACATTGTTGAAATAGTGACTGCCTGCAAATCTAATCTTTCTTTTTTTTTTTTTGAAAATACTGATATGAAGTCTAATTTTTTGCAGCAATTTGTCATTAAAAGTTTCTTGCTCCTGAGTTATGTCCTGGAAGACTCTTATATTTCTCTCATCCCATATTGTAGCCACTCTAAATGTTAGAGCAATGCAAAACCACCACATGGGACTCACGATCATGACTTGCATCATTCAGCCTCTATCTTCTTCATTCTTTAATTTCCTAGTTTCCATCACTAACAAAGACATCAAGCACCTCATGAAACGTAAAATTAAGATACAATTCTTACTCTAAACTAAACAAACACTTAGAATATATATATATATATATATAAACATTAACAATAACATAATTCTAAGCCTATACTCATGATAATCATCTAAAAAACACTTAAACATCTAGCAAAACATAGTATAATTTACACATATCAACATCCCCATACTTAAAACTTTACTTATCCTCAAGCAAAACTAAAAACTAAAAACATACAAAATACATGATTACATAAACACATAATCAACAATGTTACAATGGCATCAAATCTTATGGACTTAACTTAACCTCAAACACAAACAATTCAAAATGTGCCAACACACTAACTTATTCCTTTCATGTTTAAGTACTTTGAAATTAATATTCATATCAATCAATATATGAACACCCTATTCTGACACTTATGGCACTTGTAAGTATGAACTTATTATTATTAATCAATTAAAACTGTAAACCATCACTAAGTAACCTTTCATGAAAATTCTTGGTATTTTTAAAAGATCAATAGGTTTATTTACTTTATCACTATATATATAGATAGATTTTCTTAAATGATAATCCAGTCTTTTAAAACGAAGGTAAACACCTTGTCAAGAGTGTCCCTCGATTACTCAACTAGCTCACCTTTTTTTATTTAGCTTGGTTAGAGCATTATTCTTTTTTAATGTGAAAACAAACATTTTATCTTGAATGCCCCCATACTCAGTTATGTCACAACTCTTGACTAGCTACCAGCCCTATTCTTAACCAATTTTTTAAAAAAAATGAGCCAGCGACATATTTATTTATTTAAGACACTTTTTTGTTTTTCTTTTACTTTTTGTTTTAACTTTAACCTACCTCATTTCTTTTTAGTCAGTCACTCTCATTAAGTGTATTAATAATGCTAGCCAATTTAATTGACTATAATTATAAATGTATACGAATAAAACTCATAAAGTGAAAAAATAAGTGTCATATTCCTATTAACATACATATTCATCCAAAAGATACTTCAAACACAAAGTTCCCAAGTCACTATGCCTTTACAATTTAAATGAACATGTTCAAAGTTGAACTAATTCCATTCAATTTATGACATTGACTCATTCATATAATGCACATTTATGCAACAAAATGTTGACACTATGTCAAACGGATATAAAAAACTATACAATTGTAAAATTCCTGCACAATTGCTATATACAAATGCAAAATTCACATATATATGATATGCAATTGCATATACATTCTCACAGTTAAACAACACATTGTTCTCAATGTAGAAAGCAAACAATACAAATAAAAATAAATAAAGAACAATAAATACAAAGTTAGAGGTAGAAAACTTATAATGTTTCGGTGATGATGGTGTTGGAGCTAGAACTTGGATTGCAATCATGAAATTCTAGCAATTCACTCCTTATAAAATAAACATAAAAATAAATAAAACTATCAATAAAATAAAATAAAAAATAAAACTTATCCTAATTCTTGGGTTGCCTCCCAAGTAGCTCTTAGTTAATGTCATTAGCTTGATTGTAACTTCAGGTTTATGCTTAACTAGAGTCTACTATAAGTGGCTTGCTTTCACCCATTTTGCCCAATTTCAATTCGGTAGCCTTTAAATAAGCTACATGTTGTAATATAACCAAAAAATGCATAATTGATAATGTTAAGAAAAGCAAGTAAGTTCAGTAATGCCCTTTTTATAATAAATTGTCAATAAAATAGGCAACAACGAAACTTCCTGAATCGTTGGTTGCATCCAACAATTTTTCCTCTAGGAAGGTGAATTGCTCTCTTTCTTCCTCATTCACCCTTATCTCTTCTTTTTCTTCCACTTCGTGAATAGAGACTTCATTATATTCTTTAACCTTTATAGTCATTGTCATCTAGTCTTCTTCATCTTCTTCGTTAGCTTCTTAAACAGAGACTTCCTGTCGGGCCTTACTTTCGGTGCCTAACTCAGACTTACCTGATTATTCATGCTTGCTCTGATACCACATCTATCAGACCCCATTTTCGGAGTTCGACTCCTACTTGCCTGATTATTCATGCTTGCTCTGATACCAACTCTGTCGCTTTCATGCATGCAGAATCTCTTACTACGTAAGTTATTTTCCATAGATAACACCTTGTTCACTTTCGAATTATTTTCTCAAAACTCCTCTTTTATTAGTCTCAGCTCATCAATCTCTACAACTTTCTTGAAGACCTCGAAGGTCGACTTTATCTTCTGAAAGGTCTATTATTTTTATCGTCTCATTGTTTGCGTCTCATTTTCGGCTTCCCTTCGTCTCATTTCTATTGTCTCATTTCTGTCTATTTAGAAGTCTGTGAACAGTAACATAGACGATAGTTTGTGAACAGTAACACAGACGATATCTTACAATCTTCATAACTTTCTCTAGCGTAATCGGTTCGGGGTATTCTCCATATGGTTTGAAAGATGTTTCCAAGGTATACAACCTCCTTGAAGACCCCAAGATCAACTCTATCTTCTGAGGGGTCAACAAAGGGGACAGAAGATATACGTGAATAGTAACCCAGACGATAGCGTGAACAGTGTCACAGACTAAGTCTGGGAAACACAGATGATATCTTTCAAGCATCATATCTTTCTTTAGAGGAATCGGTTTGGGGTATCCTTTATATGGTTGGAAAGATGTTTTCAAGCTCCATAACTTCTATGAAGACCTCGAAGGTCAATTCTAACTCCTAAGGGTTCAACATTAGGACAAAAGATACAAGGTGAACAGGAACATAGAAGATGCACTTCACTCCAGTACTTTTTAACTCCTTCTTATAATCCTTAGTCCTTAATCTATCCTCTATGTTCTATCCTTTATGTTCTATCCTTTGTGTTCTATCCTCTATGGTTGACTTTTATCTTCTGAGTTGACCCTCTATCGTCTGAGAATCTATCGCCTGAAATCTGTGAACAGTGACATAGAGGATACGAATCTCTATATTTGGGTTCGTCTATTAATAGTAACAAAGACGATAAGTGTCCTCTGTGTTTTAGTTCGTCTGTGAACAGTAACACAGACGATATGTGTCCTTTTTGTTTTACTTCTTCTGTGTACAGTAACACAGTCGATACGTGTCCTCTTTGTTTTACTTTATCTATGTACAGTAATACAGACGATACGTTTCCTCTTTGTTTTACTTCATCTGTGTACAGTAACACAGACGATAAGTGTCCTCTTTGTTTTCATTCGTCTATGTACAGTAACACAGAAGATACGTGTCTCCTTTGTTTTAATTCGTCCGTGTACAGTAACACAGTCTATCGAGCTATCATTCACACAGACGAAGTCCATTCGTCTGTGTACAGTAACACAGACGATTCTATCCTCTATGCTCTATCGTC
>JANZXR010000008.1:35638110-35649400 GCA_027575705.1 Erythroxylum echinodendron
ATGAGCACTTAAGCACATCAGAATGGTTCGGGTGGATCCAAAACAGAACGTACTACACATTTCCCTTAAAGGGTCCTATGTAGTCGTGAACAGAACGGACTAGGCAATTCCATTTTCTGGTCTTGCATAGCTGTGAATAGATGGGAGTCCTTGAAGGAGCTCCATGCCACTAGCGGGCAGGCAGGAGAAGCCTTTAGACAAGTGCACTATCTTAATAAAGGGGACCACCACAAACCCATATAACACGGAATTTTCATGCTCTTGAAAAACTTTCTGCCCAAAATGACAGTTTTTGAAGTTCTTGCTTTTCAGATCAGAAACTTGGTTTCAAAAGTATGCAACTTTTTTCAGAAATCAGTCTTGTTTGCAAAACATGCAGAAACTTGGTTTCATAAAGTATACAACTTTGAAGAAAACATCTTTGTATGAAAACATACAACAACAATTGACATTTTGTTCTATACCAGAACAAAACAAACATGCAGCACATTTATGCAAAAATCGAAGTCATTGAAAACAAATATTTTTGGCTTATTTCTTCATTATAAAACTGTAACCCACCTTAAGATCTTTGCTTGGTTCTGTATCCGAATTATGGATGGTTTTCCTCTTGATTTCCTTACCTCTCTTGAACCCCTCCTTGATTTCCTTCATAAAAGAACCATAACTCCGATTTAACAACAATATCCAGAATCGGCTGAACCATAATGCACAATCCTAAAATGACTTACTGTGATTCTTCACCAAGTAATGAGATTCTTAACTCCAATGAAAGCTCTTTCCTCCTTCTTTCTTTTTCCTTTCTTGCATGCACTCCGATCTCTCTTTAAGCTTTACAGAATTTCAACTTAGCTCACAACTCTCTCTTTTCCACTCTCATCCGAAGCCTCTCCTCTTCTATTTTTCTTTCATTCATGCTACCAACTCTGCCAATAAGACAAGTCCACCATGCTTTTCCCAAAAGTCCACTTTACCCTTGGTTCTTAAGCTATATTCCAAAAATGCCCTCAATTTCTTCTCATGCTTCTATTTCATAAGCTATTATCCTTAAGTTAATGGGAAAAATTTTTAAGGGGGCCGACACTTCCTTAAATTCTTCAAACTTAATCATCATTGTCATTTTTCTTCTTCCTCTTACTCCTTTAAAGCTTCGACTTCATCAAATCTAATGACCAAATTTCCCTCCTTCAGATTCTTTAATACCTTATTCATATTGAATTTCACTTATTCATTGCCAATCCTGAGGATGAGGTTGTCTTCATGGACATCTACCAAAGCTCGCCCAACGCTCAAAAAAAGTATACCAAGAATTAGCGAACAGTTTTGATCCTCTTCAAAGTATAGCACGATGAAATCCACAGGAATGATAAACTTATGCACTATTATAGGCACATCAGGGTATGGTAACCATACTCCCCAGATCTGTCAACTGTGAGTGCATGTGGTTAGTAATTAAGGAGTTATGGCTTTTCGTCATGGTGACTGTTTGATTATCATTCAAAGTCCTTGCTTAATAATATTTTCTTGGCATATATAGGTATGCTCTTTAAAGCTTCCACAAAGGGCAACGTAGTTTGCAATTTCTTCAGGTTTTCCATGAACTTTGCAAATTGTATATCAAATTCATTCTTTTAAGGTCTTTATGGGAATTATATTTTCTGTGGGTAAGGTAGAGGATGAACATAAGGAGGTCTTTATTCTTTTCCTCATCCTTTTTCTTCTTCTCTATAAATTAATGATAATTTTAAATTTTTCAAGAATTGTAAGTTACTATTATACTAACAGTGTGCAATGGTAACCTATATCGAAGCAGATTCCTAAACACATCCATCATTTTGCACTATACTAAGACAAAATCTAACATAGTTAAAAATTCTTTTTTTCTGATGAGCATTCCATATTATTGTCAATATTTCTACATTTATAGGCAGTAATGTCCTTTAAAATGTATTCATTATAAAGATAGCTTTTACATCTTAATCGTAAGAATTAACATATCATTTCTAAAATGGTATACAAATGAACACTCAATTATTGTCCAGGTTATATAAAACAATCTTCTAGCTATCTAACTAGGCTATTTACGTGATCTTGTGAGGACAGTTGTTTTACTCCTACCCTTTTTTTCAAAGGTTATTTCCTTAAATCAATTAAAGGGATACAATAAAAGTTTTCATCTTTTTTATATATCAGATTTTCCAAATCAAAAAAATATTCAAAACCAAATAGTTAATTGAAATTCAAGGTGCATGATAGTTGTGCATTAGTCTATGTTTTTTATAGGTAATTGGCATGTGTTTATTACATAGGTAATTGTTGATTATTATTGTAGTTTAGGATTCATTTTTCATGTTTTCATTTAGTTTGATTTCTATTGTTGCTCTTTTATGTTTGATGTTAATTTAAGGTAAGAATTGACTATTTTTATGTAGGAATGAAGATGGAGCTTGGAGATTGAGCTAGAGATCAAAGAGGAGAAAAAATAGGAGACTCTCTATTGCCAATTCCCACAATCGTGGGAATCATGCCAATTCCCATTATCATGGGAATTATAATCTGAGTCATAATATGGGGTTTCATTAAACTTAGGATTTTTGGACTATTAAAGGATAATTAAGCCTCCATCAACAAGGAAGGACAAAAATCCTTCTGTAGAAACACCATCCTTGAGTAAAGAACACAAGTTTCTAACCTTAAGGAAGGATTGAAGTCAAAGATTACCATCAAGATTAGGAAATAGCTCATTAACACCAAAATTTGCAAATTTTGGCAAAGAAGAGAAGGAGTTCTTTTATTCAATTTTCTGTCAATTTTACTTCTCCTATTCTCTGTAAAATGGTTTGTTTGAATGTTGATGATGTTTTGGCGACCATGATTAGCTGATTTAGTTTTAGAGATTGCTTTTGAACTATTTTGTTAAAACTCATATTTTATTAAATTGAATGAAAGAGTATTTGATGATTGTAGAGTTTATTTGTTGTCTTGCAACTAATCGAGAGAGTGAGGAAGATTATTTATGTAAGATTGTACAACAAGAGTTTGTAACCTACAGACTTACAATCATCATGTTAATTCATTAGTTAAAAGAGAGATCTCAACAAATTCAATTGATCACCCATAGGATAGTTTAATAACTAATTGAATTAGTAAAGTCATTGGGTAGGTTGAGAGATCATCCAATTAGCTCCCTTTAATTCGATTAGGGACAATTAATTATATCTTGAGAAAGGGTAGTTAATACATTCAAAAATCTTAGGTAAGACACAATTCGATTGATAAAATAGGAGGTAGACAAAATAGGAAATAAGTAATCTCTCTAGTCTTTAGATTCTTGAGTTGTATTTCTTTGCATATTGGTATTGTTCAGTGTTCATTATTACTATTTAAATTTAAATTTAAATTTCCAGATTATTTGCATTAAACAATTTCATTTCTTAAACAAAATTTTGTCTGAAGTAAATGATGTATGGGCATCAATCCCTATAGGATCGATATCTACTTTTTAACTACAAGTCACAACTCATTCACTTGCGATTTTTGAGAATAAAACAAGTAGTTTGTGTTGCATAGTTTACGCACAAACAAGTTTTTTGAGTCGTTGCCTAGGATTGATTGTTTAACATCTTGATTAATTTAGATTACTTTTATTTAAGAATTTTGATATTTTTCCTTATGTAATTGTAGATGTATGAATACAAAGAGCACATGAAGATAAAAAAAATTAGAAAAGAAGTTTAAGGCGTAAACTGAGACACAACAAGACATCTTAGAGTGCGAGTGAGACATCTGAAGAGCTAGCTAGATGCCAATAAGAAATAGAAAGAACGATGGTGGAAGATAGTTATTATAGGGACCAAGGAACTTTTACAAATTACAATGAGGTGCAGTATAGTTGGGGAAGTATTGATCCTTGTTAGAACACATACACTCCAGAGTGGCAGAACCACCCAGATTTCTATTAGTCCAATAATGCAAGTACTCACATTGGACATCAACAAATATTTGAATTTCAGCAAGATGTTTTTAATTCATGGGATCCAAATTCAACAAAATCATGGATAAGAAAACAAAAATGGAAGATAACCAAAAAAGGATGTTTTTCATCTAGGAGGAAGGTCAAAAAAGACTGGAAGAGAAGTTTGATCAATTTTTTGAAAACTATGCTGCTTCTATTCACAACCTAGAGATTCAAGTAAGACAGCTTTCTTGTGAATTTTGTAAGAGAAGTGTGGAAGACTCCCTGAGCAATATGGAATTATATCAACGAGAGCAAAATGAGGTTATCACATTTAGATATGGGAAGAATAAGAAGAACCAATAGAAGACCATGTTTAACCTTACTTTATAGAAGACCAAGAAATCAAGAAAGAGGATGAAGAAAAGGATGACAACTGTCCCTATTATTCAACAGTTCTTGATCTATCATATGCGAACAATGAAAAATCTTGGGTAGATGTTCATGGAAAGAACTCTATCTTTTGGATTTATGATGATCAAGTGACATTCAACATGAATGATGTATTTAAGAATCCGAAGGATGTTAACTCATTCAGGATAATTGATGTGTTCAAATCTTTTAAAGAATAAAAAGAAGAAGAACAGATGACAACAGACATCGAGTTTGAAGAAGTTACAAAAGTTTTTGTTTAGGAAGCAGAAGAAGCAGAGGAGATGAAGGTGATTAAGAAAGAAAGAGAGCAATTTACCTTCGTACAGGACAAACTGTTGGATTCAATGAAAAATGCAGGGAGTTTTGTTATTCCTTGTTATGTTGATATTTCACTTGGAAAAAAGACAATATTGAGCTTAATTGGTTTTCATATTGTTATCTATATTGTCCGTTTGATTATTTTGCAATTTGTAGCTTACTTACAGGCTATAAAACCAATGTTGAATGAAAGACGTGGTAGCAAGCTGCTTATAATTGATCCCGGCTGAGTTTCCAAGAAAGAGCATTAAGCTACCGACATTAAAAGAAGTACTGTATGAGAGGCAACCTATGGAATTATACTTCCTTTTTAATTGTTTTTGTTTATTTAGTGGTGTGGTTCTTTAGTAACGAGCATGTTTGAATTGAGTTTGATTGATGTTTAATTTAGTTTTTGTTTAAATTTCAACTTGTTTTCTTTTCGAAATTCTTGTTAATAATATTAATTTGATGTGTTTGTACGTTGTGAGATCTTAAAGAACTAATACTAAGCTTCGAAGAAGGTTTAAAATTGTGAGAATCACCTAATCCCACAATTGTGGGAATTAGAGTGATTCCCACGATCGACAGGGAGGAAAACTTTCAGGAGAGATTTCCCATGATTGTCCATCTGGAGGAAAATTTAAGTTTCCCTCCCTTTTTTCTTCTTTCACTCATTCTTCAAAATTTCACTCCTTCTCTCTCTAACCCACGAAAATTCTCCTCTCGCTCTCTAAAACTCTTCAATTTTTCTCAAGATTCTTAATATTTTCTTCATCCCTTTTCATTAATCTTACAGTCCTTTCTTCTTTTATTAATCATTCAAAAATACAAGGATTTGAGTAAGATTTTGCTCTCTCTCTCTCAAAAATCAAATTCACTCATCTTTATCTTATTTTTGCATATTTTCTTCTTACAACGGCACCAAGGAAGATGATGGCTCGAAAACTGGTTGATGAACTCTGCTTGCAAGTATCTAGTGAAGGTAAGTCCGAATTAGTGGTAGCTTATCAGGCCTCATTCTCGACTTATTCAGAGAATGAAGGTATGCGTTACTAAGACCTAACGGATAGAGAAATAGTCACTCCTTGCTATTTTGATTTTGAATTGTTAGAAAGCATAGGAGTAAGACAAGAACTTAAGCAACTAGCTGCAAATATAGGTTGGAAAAAGTTTGTTCGGTATGATGGACCTATTTACTCTACTATAACTTTAGAGTTTTTCATGATAGTCAGGTATAACCCTAAAATAGATGTTTTCTGGTTTAGGTTAGCTAGAAATATTTTTAAACTTGATTATCTTGTCATGCACGAAATTTTCTATTTGTCAAATACAAAAATTCTAGATGATCACACTGATTTTGATGTCTATTCTTATTGGAAAACTCCCACAGGTGAAGAACATTTTGACTCACGCAAGGCACCAAATTCTTTAATCTGGAGTGCTGAGCATTTACTTTTACAAAAATTTATGTGTTTAACAAAAATGAAAGCAATAAATGCTCGACCAAAGAACTTTTCTTTTTATGGTGCATAGATCGAAAAGTTAAAATTAATACACCTTATAGGATTTTTTTATCAATAGTGAGTGATATTAATAAAAAGAGCTCATGTTTTGGGATGTCAAATATTGCTTCTACTTTGGGTGTATTTTATAATGTTAATATAGAGAGTTTACATATAACACCACATCATATGTTTGACATATTATATTTGAGACGCTCTGAGATTTTGGAGTTTCATTCTATGGAGCTCTAAAATCCTCAGATGCGTACTACAGTGAGGAACAAGAGGGGCATCAGTATAGCCACTTCCTGACCCTCCACATCCTGAGCAATCTTGGAGCTAGAGGAGGAAATAGTAGAGGAGGAACCGAGTGCACTAGTATAGGTCTACTGATTGCAATAAATCCTTGACTAAATTGCTGCTAATCAACAACAAATAACATCCCAAATCAACGAGCTCGGCGCCCAATTGTGGCAAGTCCATAAGGAGCAACACAGTTTTAAAAAGAGGTTCCTCAATTTATTTCAGAAGAACAATTTTGAAGCTTCTTCGCCAATACCATTGCCACTATCATCTTTATAAACTTTTCTTACCCTTTTACTTTTAAATTTTATTATTTCTTTTTTTTGGTGTCATTTCATTTTTTATTAGGTTTCATGTCATTTTCTTTCATATAGTTTGATTTCATTTTCCTTTATTTAGTCATTGACTTGTCACATTAAGGATAATGTGATCTTTAAGTGTGGGGAGATGACATTGACTTTCTCAATTGCATTATTAGCATTTTGTTAAATAGGATACATGTTTAGGCATATCATGTGCTTTGTGTCAGCAATGGAACTACACTTGAATCATTCTGATGGATATTGCCATAAGATTTTGTCATGCTAGTTAGAATTAGATTGAATACATAATTGTACTCAGATTAGGCTACTTGAGTAGAAAGTAAACCAAATAGAGTGATGAAAAGTAGTTAATTACATAAGCCTAGTCACAAATTGACATTTGAGCAATGAGGTAGTGTAGAGATGCATAATTAGTTTTCATTTGAGCCAAAGTGAGGATTGAGCCATATGAATCCATCTATAGTCATTTTATTTATTTGTTGAGTGATACTTCCTTAGGCTATTACCTTAAGAACTTGCTTTGAATCAGTTTGAGTCTATTGGACGCATGCTTAATAGAGATGATTAAGGCCCTTTTTGTGTTAACCATTAGCTTAAATGACCTACCCTTTGTATTATCCCTTAAAACACCTGAAATTTCAAAACTCAAAACCTCATTAACCTAACCATTCAGAAGCTTTCTAGAGTATTAAATAATACATTAGTTGGGATCGTTGTGAAAATTTTACTGAGATGAGTTGAGTATATTTCTTCTTGTGGATTACATTGTATTTATCTGCTATTATACTCGTAGTTCTTCCATGTATTATGAAAAAGAAAAGAAAAGAAAAAAAGGTAAAAAAGGAAGAACAAATGAGTAGTATTAATAAGTGCAGAATATTAGTTACATTTGTATATATCCACTTTTTACTTTATGAATGCTTGTATTAACCTTTTTCTCTCTTTACCCACCTTAACCCTTACCACATTACAACCCTAAACAAGTTTTTTTGATCTATTTATGCATGCAATCATTGTAGAGGAGAATTGGTGTATTAGAAAGCCTATGATAGAGTAGTTTCCTATAGGAAGTTTGAGCGAAACACTAATCATCAAACACTTAAGAGAAATGAGTACAAACTATGAGGAAGATTCATTTTGCATCTTTACTTATCTTTGAGTGATGGTGTCAATTCTTGAGTTTGTTTATGTACGCCAATGAAAAAATTAGTCATGATATGTGTTTAACTTGATATTTGACTTGGGCTAAATGTGAGGAATTGTATGCTTTAATATTTATGAAAATGAAGAGATAGAATTGATTGGTTGTATTTATTTTGCTTGAGGACAAGCAACAATTCAAGTGTGGGCATGTTGATAGTTGTACATTAGTCTATGTTTTTATAGGTAATTGACATGTGTTTATTACACAACTGATGATTATTGTTGTAGTTTAGGATTCATTTGTATGTTTTCATTTAGTTTGATTTCCATTGTTGTTCTTTTATGTTTGATGTTAATTTAGGGTAAGACTTGACTATTTTATGTAGGAAGCAAAAAGGAGTAATTTCGAGATTGAGCTAGAGATCAAAGAGGAGAAGAAAATAGGAGACTCTTTATTGCCAATCCCACGATCATGGGAATTATAATCCAAGTCATAATGTAGGGCTTTATTAAACTTAGAATTTTTGGACTATTAAAGGATAATTAAGCCTCCATCATCAAGGGAGGATGAAAACACTTATGTAAAAACACCATCCTTGAGTGAAGAACAGAAGTTTATAACCTTGAGAAAGGATTGAAGTCAAGGATTATCATCAAGATTGGGAAAAATAGCCCATCAACACCAAAATTTCCAGATTTTGGCAAAGAAGAGAAGGAGTTCTTTTATTCAATATTCTATCAATTTTACTTCTTCTATTCTTTATAAAATGGTTTATTTTAATGTTGATGATGTTATGGAGATGATGACTGGCTGATTTAGTTTTAGGGATTGCTTTTGAACTATTTTGTTAAAACTACTATTTTATTAAATTGAATGAAAGTGTCTTTGATGATTATTGATTTTATTTATTATCTTGAAACAAATAGAGAGGGTGAGTAAGATTATTTATGTATTATTGTACAATGAGAGTTAGCAACCTATAGATGTACATTCATCACGTCAATTGATTAGTTAGAAGAGAGGTCTCAACGAATTCAATTGATCACGCATAGGATAGTTTAATAACTAACTGAATCGAAAGAGTCATTGGGTAGGTTAAGTGATCATCTAATTGATTCCCTTTAATTCGATTAGGGACAATTAATTATACCTTGAGAGAGGGTAATTAATACATTCAAAAATCTTAGATGAGACATAATTCGATTAATAAAATAGGAGGTAGGCAAAATAGGGAATGTCTAAATTAAGTGGTGTCTGGGCATCAATCCCTATAGGATCGATACCCGATTTTTAACTATAAGTCACGGCCCATTCACTTGCAATTTTTAAGCGTAAAATGAGTAGTTTGTGTTGCATAGTTTATGCACAAACAATGCACATAACCATATAGATCACTGATACTTTTATATTCTTAGTTCTCCTTGTCCAAATGTATTTTAGTTCTCCTTATCCACTTATAAAAGGACATCTTGCAGAATTCTTTAGTTTCCTTCCTTTCCTTTTTCTTTGTATTCCTTATATCTAATTATCTTTATTTTCTCCTCCATTATAGACAATTAATATTGAGATATATGGGAACGACATTGGAGGGAAAATATAAATGTCGTGTCATCATAACACCCAATAGGGGAAGGTGTAATGGTAGTACAGAGGGAAGGTGTAACATTGCCATTCATAAATAAACCTGACACCTACTTAAAAGAGATAAAACAAAACCATTCATAAAAATGGTTAATCTTTGTACCTATTACTCTAAAAACTTAAAAGTAACATGAAAATATGGGCTTATATCTACCATTGTACGCAAAGATGGAATTCCATCTTTCATTTAAGTTTTTACTTATTTACAAGAAAGGGTGACAACTTTTATTCATAGTTATGATATTAATGAATGCAGTAAAGGTGTGGTTTATATGATGTAGTTAATATATCCCTACTTAAAAATGTATATCTTGCTTTTCAATTTAGAAAATTTAACTAATTTTTAAATAATTTGTTGTTTTATGATTGCATTGAAATTACTAAATAGTTCCATTTAATAAAAGATATGTGCCATCTTTTACTATCAGATCAAAATTTATATAACATTATATAATTTAGGGATAGTTTTATATGTCTACTATATTGCTTATAAATTTAAACAAATGAATCAAAACCTTTAGGAAATTATGGGTTCATATTCAAAAATACCCGTATTAAACATCAAATATAGTTGAACCTCTATTAATAACTCATATAAGGGTTTCTTTTTATAATATAACACCTTGACCATTAAGTATACGTACATGTTAAATAGTCTAGAACATTATGCTCCTTAACTAATTGTTTTCACTAGTAGGTCTGATAATCACCAGTTCATTATGTTTAAAACCACATAGATAATAATAGAGAAAAAAAGTTAACACTTAGCCATTCTTGAGTAATTATGTCTTATGTAACTAAAAATATTTCTGTAAGAGTAGTAGTAAAAATATATTAGTATATCTTAATCTTTAAAGAAGACACCATAAGACACACAAAAATATTAAATAACAACAAAAGGAACTTTGGTCGGTATATATTCCATTTCTTGCATCATAATTTTGATTAGAAATTCACACCACCAAAGTTCCTTCTATGTTATCTAAATATTTCTCTATTTTAGAGGGGACATCATGGACAAACATAAATATAGAAATATAGAGAAAGGAAATTTGGCAGATTTATATTCCTTATATAATCATAGTTTTGATTAGTAATTAATAAAACCAAAGTTCCTTTCTTGAAATTCTTAACATTTCTCACTTCTATAAAAATATATTTGTATTTGATAAACTTAATCTTTAAGTTAGACATCATAAACAAACAAAAACATTGAGTAGACATCATAAATAAATAAAATATTGAGTAATGGAGAAAGGTACTTTAGTGGATATATATTCCTTATCATAATCATAATTTTAATCAAGAATTCACACGTCTAAAAGTCCCTTTTTATTATCTCAATATTTGCCTATTTTCATTTTGCTCTTTACAATAAGATGCTAAAGACATGAATTTTTCTATGAAAATAGGGGACAAGGTTCAAGAGAAGAATAATAAGAATGATCTAGGAAGTAAATTGTACACAAATGATGGACATAAAATTAGAGTGATTGACAGCGCATCATAATACTAGTCAAAATAAAATAACTCAGTTCTTTGGTTCAATCTCGGCCTACACCCTAATTAAGCATATTTCATGGATTTGTTGTTTTCTAATCTCTTCTAGCAACTATTAATCGTGAGTTAATAATTAAACCAAGTTTTCCCTTAGGTTTTGTTTAATCAAGATACGATCATTAATTAA
>JANZXR010000008.1:35649500-35685557 GCA_027575705.1 Erythroxylum echinodendron
AATTAGGAAAACCAATTAATCAAGGCAACAATGACATACGATACGTCATCTAACCTAGCTTATGTTATCCTTAATGATTACGAATCATTAGTCGCTACACATGAATTCCAACATGTCAATTACGGATTATATCAAAATTGTAGCAATGGGTTCGCAATTAAATGATCAAATGAATGCATTAAAATCACCCTTTCACAATACCCAATGAGTTCATACACAAATAATTGAATAATAATAAAATTCCGATTATCCATACATAAAACCCAAATCAATTAACATAGGATAACACAATTAATTTCTAATGACAGAAAGAAACAACAAAAATAATAAAATATACTTAACTCAAGTCGTCAGTGTCGATATCACCTCTGAACCCATGCCGAGAAAGCTAGCTCTTCAAGAGTCTATCCTAAGAAAAATGATTCAGCCCTCGTAACAACCCCAGCCGAAACCCCCTTGTTCGTCACCGCCGTACCTCCTTTTTCTCTATTTCTGTTGGCCTCCCCTTCTATTCTCCTCACTGCTGCAACACTCTCCTTTTAGCTCTCTATTCCACTCTCAGCTACTATAGCTGATGTGACAAATAAAGATGATGGTTTTTTGTCTAGCGACTATCACGCCCCTGAACCCTCTAGCTGCTTCTCACTCCGTCTGTGTTTTGCTTTGTTCAATGTGGCTGTGTGTCATTTGCTACTTCCCAGCTTGGTTGTGCGCTGTCGTTTTGGTTCATGCTACCAACTATTGCATGTATTTTGCTCCTTCATGTTGCTCTGTCATTCTACTCCTTATGCTTCCAACATATACTGTCATTTTTCACCTCCCAGCAGCTTTTTGGTTATCTTTTTTTTGTACTGAATTTTTTTTCTTGCTCTAATTTTCTTTTTCTTACTCTATGGAGCCAAGTGAATATTAATTGTCAAAAAATGGTCTAATTGACGTGCTTTCAACCTACTTTAATTTCTTTGTCTCCAAATTGTACCTAAAATCATATATGAATTATAATATCTTAAGCATTTTTATGTCATTAATTGCTAAGTGTAAATAATTAAATATATTAATAATTAAACACATATCAGTGATAGTTAAAAGAGCTTTAGAGGCACTTGATGATTTTTTTCCTTAGTTAAAAGAGCTTTAGAGGCACTTGACGATTTTTTTCCTTACTTGTATTTTAAAGTAGGTGAAATAAGCAATTAGTAATAGTGTTTCATAAGAGAAGAACTGGGATTATCACTTCAATACTGACTATAGTAGGGTTAAAAATGAAAATAGAGGTGAAAATATATATCACATCTTTGGGTGGGGTTTAATAAAGCCAATACCCATATGTAAATTTTTAGTTTTATGATGCCATTTATAAACATGGTTTAAAGATAGTTATCATGAACTCACTTCTCCTTTCCAAGTAACAAGGCCTTAAACATTATAAAAGGCTCATGCACTATCATAACACATCCTATGCATGCAATCATAATATGGCCCATGTATGAGTGCTTACTAGAATTTAAATAACATGATTAACTACATGCTACTTAGTTAACTGTGTTATACAAAAGCTTTAATAAATAAATTTTCATGCACAAATCTATGTATTTCACATTTCTAATTCAATTTTTTAAATAAAACATTATAGACTTTATAGTTTATACACTAAACCATCTTAATCAAAACCTCAAACGAATGTAGTTTTATGCATAGTTGTGTATCATAGTGTATACTTCATAATTTCGTATAAAAAATTTAATAACAACGTGCTTAGTCATACAATCATGTATCTATCCATGCTTATCAAAAACTTTAATGCATACAATTTATTATAAGGTTAACCACACGAGACTATTTAATAATATTAATCAAAACTTTTAGATGATACAATTTGTTGCACAAGCGTGCATCAATCCATGTCTATCATATTGATTTATTGTTTTATTTCTACTCGCACATTATATTCGTATATTTTATTGAAGCTATTACTTATATTAAATATGTCCTCGTAACATTTATTTGTAGCTGTGGAATTGAAATCATTGATTGATAGCATATTTGTATTGAGGTATAGTATTCATTTCACTCAGTCACTATGCTCTCATTAAGTAGTGTAGCTGTTACTTATCTATAATGAATGATGGTATTTTTTTAGCATAGACATGATACTAAGTAAAAAAAGTACTAATAAAATATGTATTAAGGTAGGATATGGTTTCTACTTAAAAACCGTATTCTCATTTTTTATAGAAATTGTTACTTATTTTAAATGTCTATTAATAACTTTTGCTTATAATGGTGGTGTTGAATGCACTAACAATTAGTATAGTTTGTAATGATTGTAATTTTTGTATATAGATGCTGAATTGAATAGATAAAGTACTATTATGGTTTGCATAGAGGGAGGGTATGGATTATACTTAAAGATGGCGTTCCCATTTTTCACAAAAGTTGTTATTTTTTTTAAATGTTTGCTAGTAACTTTTGTATATAGTTGTGGTATCGAATGTACTTAATTCTGGTATTTTTTCTCTTTTTATTTTATGTATATAAGATGCGAACTAAATTAAGAGGAAAACAAATGAAACCACCTAGATTAAAGAAGAAT
The DNA here is from genome assembly GCA_027575705.1 of Erythroxylum echinodendron. Taxonomy (NCBI): domain Eukaryota; kingdom Viridiplantae; phylum Streptophyta; class Magnoliopsida; order Malpighiales; family Erythroxylaceae; genus Erythroxylum; species Erythroxylum echinodendron. The sequence goes on from JANZXR010000008.1 coordinate 35,652,094, forward strand.
CCAAAAACCAAATGTTGAATTAAAAAGAATTATGGAAGGAAAGAATTGGATAAGATGGATAATGAATGACAGAATCACAAAAAAGAAGAAAGAAAAACAAATAAATACTTAAGTATAGATAGCACCTAATTTCAAGAACCAAAGCTTTGATACTATATAGGGTGAAACTTAGGCTAAAAACCACCTAATACTTGACTTATAAGAAATTAGGATCCTATTATCGTTTTCAAATTAAGCAAGGAAACTCAACTTAACTAAACCCGTTGATCAAAATAAAAAAGATAAATATTTTGAATGCCACAAGTTGCCTTGTTAAGATCAAATGAAGCTTTTGTTAAGGAATCAAGAAAAATTCTCATAAAAATTGAAGAAAACTCCTTAAATTGATTTCTATGTCGATGACTATTATGAATTACATCAACTAGACACCTTTTATAGACATAAATACCTAAGAACTATAGTCCTAAAAAAAGAACATTCATATCATAATCTAATTAGGAAACAACTAAATGAATTTGACAAGTTAATCCCTATCTAAATAGAGCTACGAAATTTAATAAGCTAAAACTTTAATCCTACAAGTTCGGTGCTTGTCCAAGACTTACACCAACACCGATTTTGTTCTAGAACTTTATAAGTGCTAAAAAAATACGAGTCTAGTGCTAGTTACTAGTACACTCTAGCACCGATTTATTTTTGCTTCTCTAGTGTGCAAACCCGGTGAAAAACTAGCTTCAAACACCAGATATCACCAATACCAATTACACTTTGTTTACTCATTATCTAATTTTTCCAATCCTTTTTCTTCCTATGCTAAGAATGTTACATCTTTAACAAGAAGTAGAAAAGTGATCAACTTTGGCACTGCATCTGATTCATCTTGAGTAGCCCCCTTTTCTTTCATTTCTATGATTAATCTTTCCAAAGCTACCTTCATACATTTGTACTTTACCCTAATCAATGGACCTCCAATTCTTTGTAAAAGATCACAAAAATAATTGAAAATAGATGTTGATGCGCGTTAATGTCCGTTAGGCTCTATGTCTTACTAGAAAGTTTGACACTTTCCATCTAAGGTCACTTACTTTCCATTAATAAATTTGAAAGTGTACGGGTGGTTCCAAGTTCATTAGGTAATTCTAGAAATATAAACGTAGGGAAAATTGTGATCATTTTTCCATTGAATACTTTTCATTCTCTCACGTACTTTGAGTTTCGCAGAGGCTGTTGGCAGTTTGGGTTTACTACGTTGGGTAAGTTCACATCTCAAACCATTTCATTTCTTTCTTTATTTATTTTGTCCTTTATTTTGACTAAAGGACAACACGTAGCCTTTTGATGCCGTGTGAATGTGTTTGTGAGCGTGCCAAGAATTTAAAGTATTTCCAAACTAAAGAAATAAGGAAAAAAGATTGTGCCTCGTAATCTAACTGAAATCATAACAACCGTTTATTGCTAGAAAAGGGACAAAAATCTAACAGAAAGAACTTTGCTTTATTGGTAAACAAATCGGCAAAATGCAATGACTAAGAAATTGAAAATTTGTTAAGAACAATTGAAAAGGAAAGGACTAGGATAGGGAAAAATAAAAGATTGCTGAAAATAATAAGCTAAAGAATTCAAAGATTTGCTAGGATGCCAGGCTTTTTGATATGTCAGAGGTTGGATCCTTTTTTCTTCTTCAAAACTCCTATTTATAGCCAAAGATGTTGAATGTCCCAATCCAATTCAAACTTGTAATCCTGATCAAATTATATCTCAGTGAATAGAGATAAACATTGGATGAAACTCTATCTTATCCAATAGAGATAGAGTTTGGGCTGGGGTCTATCATCTTATCCTTTTATCTTCTCTTTAAAATTGGACTCCTAGACTCTCAATTCAACTCCAACTCTAATACGTCCTTCTATGTTGGACACTGAAATCTGATGGGCCCAGATCAGTGTCTGGACTTCGAACCATGGACTTTCTTTAGGCTTTGGATTTTTATCGGACCAAAGTAGTAAAAATAGGCTGAACTCTTTTTTCGATGTAAACATTTGCCCCCTGCATCAGTGGGCTTATAAATATAAGCCCTATGGTGGTCTTCGAACATCTGGTTATATCCTTTAGATACTTTGTCTCTCGAGGTTATACTCAAAGGTCCTCCACCTATGATTGGTAATAACTCAAGTAATTCCCTATGCTAGCCATCCGGACATAAGTCATTGAATGGAAATGGACATCAAAATTTTAAAAGGTTCTCTGATGGATACCACGCCAAATAGCAACCCCGAGGCAGACCCATTTGATGCTCCCTTTTAAAACATAACCTCTTCAGCTCTCAAAAGACTCTAGTGTTGCCAATATATAAGGGCTACTCCTCACTCGAAGAGACGGTTTTCGAAAACTTTCCCAAAGCTTCTTCTCCTTTTCTTATCGTACTCCTACCGTTCTGTCGTCGTCACCACCATCGCAAAATCTCTCAGTGTTCTTCTTTCTAACATCGTTGAAGCCCAGTCGTCTGACAGAGTTCCGTCGCCGTCGACGCCCATCGGTAAGCCTGCGCTTCCTTCTCCTCTTTTTCATTTCTACGACTTTTTGCTAACTCTAACAAACCGCGTCTTTCTCCAGAAACACCATCACTTTTCTTCTTTCTACCATCGAAAGCTCTGCAAATCGCTCAACAGGATTTCAGGTACGAATCTTCTCGAACTCCATCATTTCGATTTTGGGTGACCATTGTACTTTCTGGTGACTACTGCGATTTCTGGTGACCTTGAAAGTTTCCAATGACCTCCAAGGTTTCGGGTGTCTCTGAAATTTGAAGTTTGGGAATTGTTGCTTGATTGGTGTAGTGAGTACTGGGGTGTGTTTTAGGAGTGTGCTTGCTTGCAGGTAATTTTGGAAACTCCCAATTACAGGGGAAACTCTGTCAAAATTTCTTCAGAAACTGACCTCCCATTTTTGTATTGCAAACTCGAAAATCTCTCTAGCTCTTCCTGCATCTATGAACTTGGTCACCAAATGGGTATAGACCTCTCTTTTGTGTTTCTTCTCCCTTCAAAATTTTCTTCGGTCTAAACATCTTTTATTATTCAGGGTGACTCTCGACAATGCCTGACTGTTTCTCTGTCCTCCTTAACTACTCCGGGCATGCCTTTTCTGCTACTTAAGGGAGAGACTCTTTTTTTCCATCACGATTCCTTCACCGCGCCTAGTAAACAAAGGACGTGGATCCCCAATGCATCGGAGTATGGAGCTTGGGCGGCCTCCTTACGGCCACACTTTGAGAGTCACTGGAAGTAGGCTGCTGTTGTTGACCTCATTGGGTTGTCCCTATACCAACAGTATTTCGATAGGGAACTGATCATGAGGGCCTTATGTTTCTGGAGTCATGGCTGCAATTCTTTCCTCTTTCCCCATGGTCCAATGTCGGTGACTTTGCGGGTTGTGGTGGCGATTAATGGCCTCTCTTTGCGGGGAGAGGAGGCAGCTTCTGCTATTTTCTTAGAGGAAGACAGCTCTTTGGAGGATTCATTGGTTTCTCTGCCTGCCGCTTCTTCCTTCAGTGGGGTGAGTGTCTCTTAACTCCCCTCTGCTTTTCAACATTTCTAACTACTCATTTCCCATCTCTTGTAGGTGGTGAGGCAAGCCAAAGACTTGGACCTGCCAAGTCAAAACTTGGCTCTGATGTAGTGATTGGTCACCAAGTACATTACTTGTTCCCTAACCGGAAGACTTACCAAGGAGATCAAGAACTTGGCCCTCACGCTCCACCAAGGTCAACAGGTCTCCCCTGCCAGCATTTTCCTTGGTCACTGTTATCGGGGACTATTTGTGGCTGTTACCTCGGAGCCATTCAAAGAGCTACCTCCGTTTGCTTGGCTTCTCCAACTGCGGCTCCTTCTATACTTCCCAGCTCTGCGCTCTTCGGCTGCTATTTGGAGGAACGAAGTTGCCTTTGGGATTACAGCTTCTTATTGCCCCTGCCCTTACCTCAGGAAGAGGTAGTGAGGCATTTTCTGAACTTGAGGGGACAAGGTGCTCCTCCTTTGTTTCTTTTTGACCACGGTGAGGAATGGGATGTCCTCCTGGTACATTTACAGCGGTATGTGTCTGGCATGCTTGAGGAGAATGAAAAAGATTGGCGAATAGTTTGCGAGGCTCGACATCTTTTGAGTGGGACCTCTGCTATGCTGAAGGGAGGTGGTAAGCAGCTGGGAGTCTGCTGTGAAATTTATATGCCACAACTGTGGCGCCATCAGTTTGGTTTGACGCAGGGCTGTCCGGACGCTATCCAGCGTCTCTCTAAGCCGGATGGTAGTAAGGTCTCTTTATTAGAGGCCGAAATTAAAGAGTTCATCGAGAGGCAATAGGAGAGGCTATCGGACATTGGAATCAGGCTGATCATCTGTGTTGAAAGGGATCTGGCCTCGATGACCAATTCCTTCGATTCCTGGTGGCGGCATGTTTCCCAAACCTTCATTCTTTCTCTACCTACCCAAGGCATGTCTGGCAATTTTCTGACCTTCCTCTTTATTACCCAGAACTTTATGCCGATATTTAACTTTCTCTTTTGCTTTCAGGTGTCCTCTCTCCCTCGACTTCCAGAGGAAAATTGTTTGCTACCTCTGCCAAAAGCAAGGTTCGCAAGGCTAATCAAGGTAATCATCATTTCTCTCCATCTCTTCCTTTCTCTATTTCCTTCTAATTTCATCATTGGTTTGCAGCTCCCTCAGGTGAGAAAACACCTAAACAACTCAAAGTCTCCTCCAGTTTCAAAGTTAAAAAGACACTGGACAAGAAGAAAACTGCTTCTATTGGCTCCCGCAAATCTAGAAGGTTAGCTAGTCAACCAAAATTTAGGGCAGTCACTGGTACCCTGGAGGTCACCAGTGATGAAGGCTCAGAGGGGGCAGGTGAAGAGGAGGAAGTTTTGAGCTTCCACGAGGTCATTCGGGGTTTGGAAGTTGCTGGTGACCAATAGGACACCAAACCTGTGGTCACCGAGGACATCATGGGCACCAGAACCACCGGTGACTAGGCTTCTTCTCCCACGACGATATGGACTTTGCCTTGCTAGCCTCCTTCTTCCTTTATGCTAGTACATCCTTATTGACTTGTCTTTATTCTCTATAGGCTCTGGCTTCCATTAGTTCTGCACTGGAGGAAGAGATCTTTTGGGAGGAACCCTTTGGCTGTGATGGACTTAAGTGTCTTCGATCCTCCTTCTGTTGTCCCCATTGTGGTGTCTCCAAAGGAAGCAGTTGTGCCTAAGGAAAAGGTGAGGGCTTTCTTCTCTTCTGATTTTGACTCATTGGATGAAGCTACTGTACAGGAGTCACTTCAAGCTATGGAGATTTTGCTGTCCTCAGATCTCTTGGCCACTGAGAAGGTGGTGCTGAACTCTTTGAAAGGCAGGATTAGTAACTTGAGGGCCCAATTTTCAGTTTATTCCAGCCAGAAGGAAGATGCGAATCACCAAATGAGTCACTTTCAGGATCTGAACACTTCCTACGGACTTCAAAAGAAAGCAGTGGAGACCCTTTCTGAGGACGTCAAGCAATCGAAGCTGGCAGTTGACAACCACATCGCTCAAATAAAAGCTTGGGAGGAGGAGATTGCGGAACTTCAAGGAAAGGTTGTTGCTGCTCAGCAAGAAGTGTCTGGGCATTAGGTCTCCTTAATGGGTAAAAAGGAAGACTTAAGGGTGCAAAAGCAGGAAGCCACCGAAAGTGGTGAGGAGATGAAAAACTCTATCCTTCCATTATAGCTTGTTCTTCTAATCTAAGGAATTCATGACTGCTTAGTTTAGTGGGATGAGATCTGCCATACCCAATATTCGTTTCTGTGAAACATTTGTGGATTGCTTGTGTAGCCTGCTTTATAAGCGGCCTATTTTTTAAAAGACTTTTTACATTTAGCCTCTTACTGTTTGAACTTGAATTTGCTATGGATGAATGACGAGCCAAACTTTTATTCCATTTATTTATGTTAAACTAATTACTCTTACACAAATTTGGGCAGCCTACTTCATAAAATTTTATCAGTGGCCGCCTATTGATGCGAGCATTTAAATCCTACTCTTTTTGAATATTTTCCCACATAATGAGATAATATCTCTTCAAGTATTTGCCGTTGATGTACTTGCTGTGAGTTTCACCGGATAGACTTGATAACCAGTAAGCGTTCCCAGGTAATACCTTGTGGACTTTGAATGGCCCTTCCCAATTCGCTGACCATTTCTCGTACATCTGGTCTTTACTCCCGATGGGCAGTACTAACTTCCAGACTAAATCACCTTCATCAAAATTCTTTCTTGTTACTTTATTGTTGTAGGCTCTAGCCACCTTCTTCTTCTGTAGAACCATCTTATTAAGGGCATCCATTCTCACGTGGTCCAATTCTTCTAGTTCCATCATCATGGCTTGTGAGTGGTCCTTTGGCGTCAAGTTGTTTTGCTATGCAACCTTTGATGAGGGCACCACTAACTCCATAGGTAATACAACGTCATGTCCAAAGGTCAACGAAAATGGGCTCACCCCAGTTGCACTTCGTTTTGATGTCCTGTATGCCCATAGAGTCTCAAAGAGAAAGTTGTGCCAGTCCTTAGGATTATCCTCCATCATTTTTTTTAGAATGTTAATTATGACTTTGTTCGAAGCCTCAGCTTATCCATTTTCCTGAGGATAATAAGGATTTGACCTTAGTAATTTAATACCGTAATCGACCGCGAATTCCCTGATAAATTTTCTAGTGAACATTATCCCTTGGTCAGTGGTAATTAACTTAGGAATCCCAAACCTTTGGATCAAATTTTCCTTGATAAACTGAATGACTTCTTTCTGCTCAACCCTCTTCATTGGTAGAACCTCTACCCACTTGGTGAAAAAATCCATAGCCACTACGATAAAAGAATGGCCTTTAGATGACGCTGGGTAAATTTTCCCAATCAAGTCAATGGCCCACCCACGAAAAGGCCACGGCTTAATTATACTTGTCAATTCTGCGGCTGGTAGTCTCTAGATTTTCTCATGTCTCTGACACTATTTACAGCCCTTAGCATACCTGAAACAGTCATCGAATATATGAGGCCAGTAGTAACTGTGACTACGAATCAACCAATGCATTTTCTATCCGGATTGATGAGTGCTACACACACCTTCATGCACTTGTTTCAAGACTTCCATTGACTCCACAAGGCCTAAACATCTAAGGAGGAGGCCATCGGCACTATTCCTGTACAAAGTGCCTTCCACTAGAAGATAATTCGGCGCCTGCATCTTGATTCTATTGGGTGTCCTTCCTTTTGGGTTTTCCAAGGATTCTCTGATAGAGCTTCTCCAGTCACCAGCACACTCTACATTGGTGTTAAACACATCCACTAGCATCCCTCGTCCTTCGATGGAAGGATGATTTTTCTTTTAGATAACGACAAACTTATGCATCAGCTCATCGGTCATTTTCGCTCCGGAGCCCACCCTACCCATTGAATCTACCTCCCAATTGTCTTCTTACGGAACTTAAAATAAATCCTCGCACTCAAAATTGTCTTGAACCTCAATACCAAAGTATGGTGCCAAAGAGAAATTGCTACACTTATATTCACCATTTAGTTGTCTGATGACCAGTTGCGAATCCCTATTTATGGCTAAGCCTTTGGCACCGAATTCTTTGAGGATCTCTAACCCAATTATTAGAGCTTCATACTCAGCTTGATAGTTAGTGCATGGAAAGTTGAGATTGAAAGAGAGCGTAGTTTTGATACCTGTTGGGGATATGATAATGACTCCTGCCCCAGTGGCATCAGTCATGCTGGATCCATTAAACTTTAAAATCCATGGGGCTCTTTCTAAATAGAACACGTTCAGGTCCGGTTCTTCAATATTGGGGACTTCTACACTCGGAAGGTCAGCCAAAAAATTTACGATGGCTTGCCCTCTCAATGATAATCGACCTTGTCAACATGTACTTGATCACATCAGTGTTGGACACCACAAACACCAAATATCCTATCATGTAATGCCTTAACTTCGTACACTCAAAATATAAATCCAGACATACTTTCTCAATCGGAGAGTATCTAACTTCAGCATCTTTGAGCGTCCTACTCAAATAATAAATAGCTTGCTCGTTGCCTTTAGTGTTGTTCTAATCTAAAATGCATCCAATTGAGGTTTCTGATGCTACTAAGTATAAACGGAGGGGATGGTCTTCCCTTAGCAACATGAGCACTAGTGGTGAAGACAAATATTCCTTTATCTTATTAAATGCTTGCTGGTGTCTATCTTCCCATAGAAATTCTTCTTCTTTCTTTAGTTTGAGCAGTTTCAAGAAGACCTTTGTCTTCCTTGCCAAGTTAGAGATAAACCTCCTTAGGTAATTAATCTGACCCAGGAACCTTTGTAGTTCCTTTTTGTTTTTAGGAGGCTCTGCCTATGCAATCACTTTGGCCTTGTTGTCATAGACCTCCACGCCCCTTTGATGGATCAAGAACTTGAGAAAATTTCTAGCTCTGACTCCGAAGGCACACTTTAGCGGATTGAGCTTGAGCTGGTGTCTCCTTAGTCTCTTAAATCCCTGCCTGAGATGCTCTACATAGTCACCTTGTTTTTTGGACTTGATAACCACATCATCGATGTATACTTTGACAATCTTTCCAATAATATCATGGAAGATGAGGTTTATGGCACTTTGATAAGTCGCTCCTATGTTCTTTAACCCAAAAGGCATCATACCCATTCGAATGTACCAATTGCCCCTAGACATCGAAACGCTGTCTTATGAATATCATCCTTGGTAATTTTGATCTGATTGTAACCAGCAAAATAATCCCAAAATGTTAATATTTCATGGTTGGCCGTGGAATCAATAAGCATGTCACTGACTGGCATTACATACACATTCTTGGGTGTGGCAGCATTTAAGTCCTGAAAATCTACACATACTCTAATTTTCCCGTTCTTCTTGACTACAGGGACTATATTTGCCAGCCACTCAGTGTACTTAGCTGGACTAACAAAGCCTACTTTGAGAAGTCTTTTTATTTCTTCTTTCACTTTCATCTCGACTTCTTTGGACATCCTCCTGGGTGGTTGCTGAAAGAGACAAAATTCAGGCTTGATGGGCAGTCGGTGTTCCACCAAACTTTAACTTAGCCCTGGCATATCCTTGTAATCCCATGCAAAACAGTCTTTGTACTCGTGAAGCAGCTTGGTTATCTCCTCACGTAATTCTTTACTAACAAGGTTGCTGATATATGTCACTTTAGGATCCTCGGCAGAATTCAAGTTTATTTCTTCTAAAGGGTCCTTCACTTGGAGTCTCTTATCTTCCATTTTGGGTGGTACGACTTGTAGCTCCTCCATATTATTTTATCTCTTACTATTTTTGGGATTTCTTCTTCATAAACTAACTCAGTCCTTAATATCTCGATTTCATAGTTGACCACTAGTTGTTTCTTAGTCTACTATAAAATTACTTCCTAGGTGACCCTTACAGCCCCAGGCTACCCTTCTTTACTTCCTTAAGCCTGGCTAGACATCGTCTTCTTCCATCGGCCTCGGTGGATTGATGCTTTTGTCCTTCTCACTGGCACTATGTGCTTGGAGTAGAAAATGCTTGTCTTTAGCGAACTTCATCAGCGTGGGCTTGCCTTCTTTGTCCGATCCCTCAAAGGTAATTGGTGTGATATCTCTGTGGTAATAACAGGCATCCACCAAATTGACTTTAGCACTAAAAGGATTATTGTCTGCCTTAAGGTAACCATTTCCACGTTGTCTCCATGCCAGAACAATAAGAACTAGTGAAGAGAGGACGGAACACATATATTTGCGTGAATCCAGTCCCTGCCCAGAAGTAACTTGTAACTCGCGTTAGTGTTGATTACGAAGAAAGCAGACACACACGTCTTACTCCCCACTATTATTTGTAGTGGAAACGTCCCCGGTCACTGTAGTCACCACTAGGTCTGTAGCAATGATGTCCTCTTCTCTTTTCCCAAGTGCTAATAGCACTTTCAAGGCAATCACGTTTATAGCTGCTCCATTGCCTACCAAAACTTTGTTCAGTGGCTTTCCATTGACACAAGCCTATATGTACAGTGGTTTAGTGTGATTCACTATCAACAGCTTGTCGAATGTCAGAGCTTTGCTCTCTTCGGTGTCCTGCATTTTCTCTGAGAATTTCTCCGCTAGACTTTGTTGTTCTTCTACAATCGTAACTTTTCCTTCATCTCTCGGCTTGTCTTTCACCTTGTTATCAGGATCGACACAGTAAAAAATAACTGGCAATAACACTGAAGCGACTCCCAAGTAATAAACAGGGACATCACTGACGTTGAAATAACTTTCTTCTTAGTCCTCGATACCACCATCCTCTGTGGCTTTCTTCCGAACTTGCTCCTCCGAATTCCTCCTTTATAGTGCTCTACCATTTGCTTGGTCATGTTGACTAACTTCTTCTCCTTATTAAGCATTTGTTGTTTTTCCACCAAGTGAGCCATAGTCTGAACTTAAAGTTAGTTTCCAGTTCTTCTTTTTCTCGGAATAGTCTCTCGGCCAACTTATTGCGCTGCAACCTTCTTTTCTTTGTTTTACCATTTTTTTGAGCAGTAGTAAGTATTTCCTTTTTATCCTTCCTCCTGCTTTCTACCCGAATCCACTCTCCATCTTTCTTAGGCATCGGTGACTTGACAAATTTTGGGTGACCGCCAGTGTCAATGGCTACTTGGTCACTAGCTTCCTAGTTATTTCTAGTGACCCGACTACCGATCCTTTCTAAGGCACTGATTCTCTCTTGGCTTTTAGAAGTAATGGCAAGGCCGTCTTTGTTTTCCCACATGTTCCACCCTTTAGGCCTCCACACTTGATTCGTATGCTCTTGCCTTCTTTTTTGGTTGAGTCAACTTCTCATATCAATGCTTGCTACGTTCACCGACCCCACTGGAAATGGATTCTTGTCAATGAGCATTACTTCTTCTGGGAACTTGAGAATTTTTCTGTTGATGCGATCTTGAATCACGTTCCTGAAGGCCCAGCACATGTTGGTAGAATGCATCCATGCGTTATGATATTTGCAATAGTCTTTAGCCTTCATCTCCTCCTTGATAGGCAAAATGAGATCCTCCGGTAAAGAGATAAAATCAGTTTTCATGAGATAATCGAAAATTTCCGATGTCTTACTTACATCAAAAGTGCACCTGGTCCCCCTCTTGTCGTTATTTTGTTGCATTCCAGGAAGCATCTTTTCCAGGTGTGGGCATACTGTGCTTCCAGTATCAGATATGGCAGCTATAGCAACCTCCACTTCAGTGTTATGGACTTCCTTGAAATAGGTCCCCATGGGCTGCTTTTTGAGCTTATGGTCTTCTTTAAGTAGCTCCTCGTATTCTGTCACCTTTATATCCAACTCGAAAAAGTCTTTAAAGTCTATCCCTTGAAACTTTTTCCTCAACTCTAGGTCCAAACCCTTTTGTTCCATCTTCACAAACTCGGTCTCCAGAATATTAATCCTGCACTTGTTTCTCGTCTTTTTGAACCTGGCAATGAAGTCATATGCCCTCTCTCCGACGCGCTGAGTGAGTATGGACAAATCCACGATACTGACTTCAGGCTCACTCCTGTAAAACTGAGCATGGAAGACTCTCGTCATATCTGCCTAACTAAACACGGAGTCTCTTAGCAGTGACACGTACCAAAAGAAAGCAGCTCCAGTTAACGAATTTGGGAACAATTTCAATAGAAGGTATTGGTAGTTGTTATAGCTAGAAAATTTCGAGCATTGAGTGGTGAACCTCACTATGTGTTCGATGGAAGACTGCCCGTCTTCTCCAGAAAACAACGTGAAATCTGAAATTTGTACACCCCTGGGAAAGGCTGCTCTGTCTATGAATTCAGGATAAGGTTTTCTAAATTCAGGTCGAACAATCTGATTGAACCTAGGGCCATACAATTCTTGGGCAATCTCATGAAGTGCATCCCTGGTAACATGATCGATTGCCTGAGTGTTCTGCTCGTGCATTGCTTGGCCCATAGTCACCGGCTACTGAACAGCCTGGTGACTTGTACTCCTTGGGAGTGCCTGCATCTGGTTGGTTACCAAACTCCCATTGCCCCCTGAGCTCATTCCCTCTTCGTAAAGATGAGGTTAAGTTGCTAGTCTAGTGTGGCTGTGAAACTAAACAGGGGTCTTATGGTTGATGGATACTAGAGGCATAGCAGCACTCGGTTTCCCCTTCTGTGTAGTGGCTGGTAAGTGGTCACCAGCTGTTTCTCCTTATTGGGGCTGTCAATCCTAGTCCCGACCACCTTCACGGGAGAAGTTTCTCCTTGGATGATGACCCTTCACCTCCAGTTGGAGTGACCATGAGTGCCACTAGCTGATTTTTCCTAGCCACTGGTAGCTTGCTGGCCTATGATTCAGCCTAACGCAATGTCTTGCTTGACTTTTCTCCACCTATGCCTTTGTCTTTCTCTGGCATGGAAAATCCAATGACTGCACCCAAAATCTCTTTTTGATTACTCCCTATGGTGTTCAAGAGAGTGCGCGTTTTAGCTGTTAATTTCTCTATGGCTTCCGGAACCTTTGTTAAAAGGATCTCAATATTGCTTGCTTAAATTAACTCAACGAGTTGAGGTTGGTCTTCCTGTGTTGCTATTGCAACGTTTTCCATATCATCTTCTCCACCGAGGGAAACGTCAGTACTTTTACTAGATCTTGTTCTCGTCATTGTGTGGTCCCGCCGGGTGTGCCAAAAATATGTTTGGCCTTTATTTTTACTAAAGGACAACACGTAGCCCTTTATTTCAGTTTGCATGTGTTTGCGAGCGTGCCAGGAACTTAAAGTATTTCCAAACTAAAGAAATAAGGAAAAAAGATTGCACCTCGTAATCTGACTGAAATCAAAATGACTGTGTATTGCTAGAAAAGGGACAAAAATCTAACAGAAAGAACTTCACTTTCTTAATAAACAAATCGGCAAAACGCAATGACTAAGAAATTAAAAATTTGCTGAGAAAAATTGAAAAGGAAAGGACTAGGCTAGGGAAAAATGAAATATTGCCGAAAATAATAAGCTAAAGAATTCAAAGATTTGTTGGGATGCCAGGCTTTTTGATATGTCAGTGGTTGGATCCTTTTTTCTTCTTCAAAACTCTTATTTATAGCGAAATATGTTGAGTGTCCTAATCCAATTCAAACTTGTAATCCTGATCAAATTATATCTCACTGGATAGAGATAAACATTGGATGAAACTCTATCTTATCCAATAGAGATAGAGTTTGGGCTGGTGTCTATTATCTTATCCTTTTATCTCCTCTTTAAACTTGGACTCTTAGACTCCCAATTCAACTTCAGCTCTAATACGTCCTTCTCTGCTAGACACTGAAATCTGATGGGCCCAGGTCAATTTCTGGACTTCGAACCATGGGCTTTCTTTGAGCTTCGGGTTTTTTGGCCCAAAACAGTAAAATGGGCCGAACCTATTTTTCAGTGTAAACAATTTATATCGATAAAATAATGATGAAAAATAATATTAAATAAATTTGAGTTGCAAGAATTTACTCTATTTTAACAATCCAGATAAATTTAATAATATAATATAATATTTAAATCAAATCAAATCAAATTAATATCACATTTTGTATTACCAAATTAGATTAGAATTTATCAAATTAGGTCTTATATTTATGAATATCTTGAATTGAAGAGTAGGGTCTTGCTTTTATTATAATTTGACATAATCTAATCTTTAGAAAATCTTACTTTCAACTATCATATTTTCACATTGTTTTTCATCTTCTTAATTTTTATTTTAACTTATTTTTAGTATCCTTTTTATTTATGTGAATGTGTTTATATTAATTGCATCTTTTAGCTTGGTATTTATATTAATGTATTTTTCTTTCTTATAAAAAGTGAGTAGATATTTATTTATTTTATTGAGTATACACTTGTAATAGAATTAAAATTTCATTGTTATAAAAATAATATTTTTATATAAAATATTATTATTATTATATAAAATATTATTATTATTATTATTATTTGTTATTTATATTTTAGTAAGAACAAAAATTACATATAAATACAAAATTTTGTTGAAAAATATAATGAATTGTATATAATATTATGAAATAAATATGTATATATAGTATTCCTTTTATAATTTTTATAGTTACTAAAAATTGCCCCACAACCTAACATTCTATCTCCACACCTACCTACAATTGCTTCTGAAACTCTCAATGTCTTATGGGCTTATCAAAGTTGAAAGACAAAAGGGTCCAAACCACTATCTTCTTCATTTTTTGTGTTAAGATTCAAATTTTGATTCTCTTTCAACGAAAAGAATTCTCTATTTTCACTTACAAAGTTGGGTCATTTATGTCAATGGATCAATACTCACTAATAGATAAGTCATATCATTTATGTCAATAGATCACTATTTACCAATAACTAGTTTGAGAAGTTCTTACTTCTCTCTAGTCTACGAGTTAATCCTCTCTTCTTACTGCTGCAACCTTTTCCCCTACTCATCCTCTAACCTACTATTCCCTTGGTGTCTGCTTTGGCCTTCTTTTTCATAAGTTGGGCCTTGACCCCTGATTGGGCCTTCCTTTTCATTGGACCCTTCTTCTTTTGCTTGCCCTTACCGTTGGGCTTAGAAGAAGATGCTATATTAGCTTCTGGCCCATGAGCCTTGATATTTAATTTCTCCTCTATACTTTAGAGGCTATTCATCAACTCACTCAAGGTATAATCCTTGCTGTTGAGCTCATAGTCCAACTTAAACTACTAAAAAGAAGAGTTTAATCTATTGATGATCATAATCATCTGCATGTCCGCATCCATGTCCGCCCCAAACTGTAGAGATTACACTAAGCATATAATCCTGCACTAGTTTACCAAGTTTTTGTCTGAGATTATGAAAGGTTTGGATAGCTCTCACCCTAGCAGACCTGTTCCTCACACCAAACTTCTCATCTAGGTGATGAACCATTGCACTAGCAGTTTCATAAAAGAAATTTACTTTTGCAACATACTGCTGACAGAAGCTAGAATATAGCATATAGTAGTCTTATCAGCATTTTGCCATTGCTCATGTTGTTAGACTTGTTCAGGAGTTGAATCTCCACCCGGAGGTGCAAGATCATTTTTAGTTAATACCTATGAAATCCATTCATATTGAAGAACAATGTCAAGGTTATGTCTTCATTTATGAAAATTCTCTCCGTTTTTCAATTTTTTATTTGTCAAAAGCAAGGTGAGTGGATTCATTTTGTGGTTGATTATGTCTGAAAATATAAATTATTAACGAATGAGCATACTAGTCAACAATATTATAACTTTGTATAAAATCATGATGCATGTATATATGACGATAGATTTAACAAAACTTAAAAAAATTAAAACTTTATACGACAATTATTTTTCTTATCTATAACGGACTAAGTGACGATAGGTCATCTTATCCATTAAAAGAAAAACTGGGACCCTCCTACTCAAAAAATTACCAAGCATCTTCATGTCTAAACTTTTGAGTAGTGCCATGATTTGGTCTATACTTTTACCAACAGAGCTACGGTGGGTAGGATATCGATAAAATATGTTGAGTGTGTAACCATTTGATTCATCCACTAAGGTACTTGCAAACCATGCCTCAGTGGGAGGTCACATTCGCTACCAATAAGTGGACTTATCCTTTAGGAGACCCAAACCATACAAGATCTAGGATTCATGCCCTCTGGTGGGGAGTAACACTTCACCATATGCAAATGGGCTATCATATGGAGATTGTGGACTCTCATGTGAGCATCCTCTCCCATTCAATCTTTTTAGGCTTTAAGTTTTAATAAAAACCATTTTGTCTAAATACAATTTATTATTCATCCTATATTGTTTCATTATATATATATCATATATAATGAATGCATGGCAAAGCCTAGGGTTGGAAATTTTCTAAATGACATGCAATGACATAATATCACATATTATTTGCATTCATTTATCCATTCGTCACATGAACTTTTAAGCCACTTTTGATTGTCCATCCTAGAAACATAAATACAATTACAAGGCTTTTAGGCCCAACAAAAGATTTTTGAACTTGGATCTTCTGCTTCGAACTCTTCACTCACATGACCCGGCCCATTTGGTAAAAAGTATGTAATGGCCTTTATTTTCCAACAAAATTTTGATTTTTACAAAAACAAAATTTGTCCAAAAGAAAACAAAAATATGCACTTGTTTTTCACGAAAAACCGAAGCTTACGAATATGACATAAAAAAATTCCAACACTTGTAAAAACCAAAACTTTGGATTTTCATAGAACCGAAAATTTTGTTAAAAGAAAATTCCAGCCCTTTGGTTTTCAGAAAACCGAAATTTGGCCCAGACACCATAATCAAAACCAGAACTTTACCTCTTCATTTCTTCAATCCATGACTTCTTCATCTTCATCATTACATGATTTTGTACATTACATAATCAAAGAAAATAGAAAAATAAATCGAAGGAGGAAACATGACGATGAAAGGCAACCCTCCTTGTTACAAACCAAATGAAGAAAACTTACAAGGTAACTTTATAATCTATGGACAACCAAAATAGCAAAACATACACCATATGCATTTCTATCACATAAAAATATGAGGCATACAAAAATTGCCGACTCATACATCACATATAGGAACCGAAATCATGCATAAGAAAATGGCTTTGATACCAATTGTTTACTCGAAAACTAAAGCATGCAAGATTTGGATAAAAATGGTAGATTTCAAAACTTTTTTTTAGAAATCAAATTTCAGTAGAAGCAATATAACCAAATCAGCATGCCAAGCCATACATGATACGGTATAAGGAAAATATTTAACATAAGAACAAGATGGTAGAATTATATTAACTCCTTTGCTACAGCTTTAATTCCTCGTTGTGTTATCCTATCCTCATCAATGTATCCTTTCTTAGGTGATGTATCCTCTTCTCGTTATTGTGTCCTCGACCAATCTGATCTACCACTTGTTTTCCTTGGATGACTTGGTTAACAAGATCCTTTGGTAGGAAAGGAGAAGAAAACTTGAAGAGATTTTTCCTTAGAAAAAGAAGCCAAAGATGAGACACCTCTCATACAAATTTCGACTATCGCATGCAAGATAAGAGAGAGAGAGATAAAAATTCAACAACCCCTTGTATACTATCTCTCTCAAGTTCGGTTAAGCCTCAAAAGAAAGAGGTGAAGTGCATCAAATGCATCACATCCTTCCTTAATCAATCATAAAGAAGCCAATAATCTCATTTGTTTTAAGATGGCTATATGAAAAGACCAATAACCTAAGATGATACATCTCATTTTCGATTTTGTAATAAAAGAAGGAAAGGGTCCATCAAATGCACCTCTTTCTGCTTTAATCCAATGAATGCTAAATGGTTATGTGCTATCATTAAAATACATGCTATCATTAAAAGACAACCATTAAACCATTTAATGATAAGGTTATAACTCCATTTAATGATGGTAAAGCATGTAGCAAACCATCTTAAATGTAGCAAACCAAAAATCCACCTTCTTTTATCTTTAATAACTTTGATTTAATTTAATTAATCAAATTAAACCAAAGTCTAGCCCATTTCTAAATGTTCATTTGGGCTTCTAATTAAAGTAAGCCTAACATTCAATCATAGGCCTTATAATCTCTATTTGTATTTCTTACTTTGCTTGATAACCTTCCTAGAAGCCAAATGGGGAATTTAATTAGACTTATATAATTCAAGCTCCAATAAGCCCAGAATTAATTTAATCATATTAGAATTAATTCCAGCTTATTAACTAAATGTCATTCCATTAAAGACAATTAGTTGAAATTTTCAATTACTAAATATTACGAGAACACATGTTTCAAATAAGATGTCTAATTACAAACTCTAATTTGAACCATATTATAGCCATCTGCACAATAAAAGGTAAAATTACCGTTTTGCCCTTATGTTAATTTTTCCTTCTAGATCTCTCGTTTTACTCTATATGGTGACTAACAAATAAGATCTCATCTTGGTGTTAAGACTTTTAATCATCAATCTCCATAAAATATCTAGAAGTGATGATATCACTATAAACTTTTTATTTGAGTGAGTATTCCCTTATACATTTTCAATTAATAATTCTAACATGCAGACATTTGATTGATACTCTGTAAAAATCCATTCCGATCATATTAAGAATTATAATGAAGCACATGTAAGTTCACTACTCATCAAGAATGTGGCCCATAATAAACAAATGCTTAAGTGTATATTTTAAGATTAAAGTAATGGCCTACTTTGTTCTTTAAAACATACGTGATTCTAGATTCATTTAATAGTGCCGTTATGGATAGTCAACTACTATTATGATATGACACTCATCATTCCCTTGAAGTAAACTCTTTTACTTACATGAAGATAAATTGCAACACTACAGTTTAAACAATAATCAAGCGACCAATTTGATTATTCACTGTGGATTAATTATTTTAGATTCTAATAATATGCATGTTTCTCATACATCTCTGTGTATATGTACATTACTTACAAAAGAATCTTAGTACCTTATGACTAGTTTTATTATGCTCATGCATATAAAACCAAACTCTTTTGTTTTATTAACAATAAATATTTTCATTATAAAAAGTAACTGGAAGAAAATTAAATTATAAGTAAATACACTTGCTTTCTAGGGCACTATATTTACTTAACTCCAACAACTCAGTGTTAAGAGAAATTAATTTAAGCTCAAGATGATTGTTACCATTCACTACATAATACAAGCTTTAGATTAAGAGAAATGCAAAGCTTAAAAGAGTATCAAGAGGCTCTCAAACTCAACAATTCAGTCATCAAGCAAAAAGCTAGATTGAATTGGATGAAAGATGGAGACTATAATACAAGATTCTTTCATTCCTCATTACTTGTTAGATGTAACGTGAATAAAATTTCAGTACTGCAAGATAATAGTGGTCTGGAATACTCGGGACAAGATAGCTTACAGAAGTTAGCAAGAAACTACTATACACAATTAATGGGGACTGATCAAAATACATCGTAATTATTACAAATGCAGTGCTATCAACCTAACTCGTCTTATGTATGCAGATGATCTTATGCTCCTTAGTGGATCGGACTCACATTCCATTATCATATTGTTACAATTTCTGAATATGTTTACTGAGTGGTCTGGATTATAGCATAACACTAAAAGAGCAGCCTCTTCATATCTTCAAATACAAGAAATAAAGAAAAAATTAGTGAGATTGTTAGCTTAAATGTACATCATACTCTATTCAGATATCTTGGAGTGCCAATCACAACTTCAAAGCCAAAATTTAGTGATTGTTTGCCCCTCATCGAAAAGATCAAAGCTAGAGTGAATGCAAGGCAAATTGATTTCTCTATTATGCTGCCAAGTTAACTCTCATTATTTCTATTCTGAGCAGCCCACACTTACGTTCGACTGCATATATTATGCTACCAAGAAAGGTAACAAAGGAGATAGACAGATCAATGAAAGCATACCTATGGACAAGCATGAAGTTACTATCATGAAGAAACAAAGAGGCTTGGAATCATCTCTATCTTAAATATGCAAAAACTACTGATGTGTAAAAGAATGTGGAGGTTATACAATAATCACAATGCACTTTGGATTAAATGAATACATGCATATCACCTTAGGAACAAAAATTTCTAGACAAGAGAAGTCTCCTAGATATTTAATCAGCTAACGAAGATGAGAGAAATGGTTTGTCCCTTTTTTAAGCATAGGAATGGAAATGGAGAAAGAACTTGGGTTTAGTTTGATAATTGGTTAGACACAAGTTCGATCATACATAGGTAAGAGTTTAGCCATTTGATCAATAGAATCCATAGAATCTCAAAGTTTCCTCATTAATCTACAATGGTGAGTGGAGTGGAAATTTTAGGGGTTTTGCAATGTTAGAAGAGCTCTTACCTCAGTTAAATGGTGTTGAATAAGAAGATAAAATATTTTGGACATTCAACTTAAACAGAAAATTCTCCAATCATTGTTACTATAAAATGAATGTTAATTGATCATTAGCAACCCTTTGGTATAACCTACTGTGTAGAAATGCTCTGATCCCTAAAGCCTCCATAATCACTTGGCTAGCAATTAGAAATAGTCTTAGAACTAAAAGTCAATGGCATGGCAATATCGATCCCACTTAGGTATTGTGCAAGAGGGAAATGGAAGATAGAGATCTTCTCTTCTTTCAATGTAGTTTTGTTAAGGTTGTTTGGAGCAGAATTCTTTACATGATTGCAAGTAACAGCATCACATATGAGTGGGAGAAAATGTTAAGTTAATCCACTCTCATCAAGGAAAATCCAATGGAATATTTATTAAAGCAACCTTCTCCTCTACCCTTTACTCTCTTTAGAAGGAAAGAAATAACAAAATGTTCAAGAACATTGAACTGGAAAAATGGCAGCTAGCTGATCAAATAATCAACTGGATTAGATTAACCATTTTGGTCAACAATGCACAAGCAACACTCTCCTCAAACATGAAGAAAAAATGAAAACTTTAATCTATTGTTAAGAGGTTTATACTTTGTAATGTCTTAATTCTAATGAACTTCCAATTATTTTGAATGTAAGCTTAATAGCTTAGAACTCATTGTAATGTTGTATTAGTTTGTCTATAGTTAATACAATTTATTCATTTCTCAAAAAAAGAATCTAAAACTTTTTAAAAATATTAAGAATAGTAAATTCTAATTTAGTAAGATTCAACATATTGGGATAAGAAAAATGTATACTTTTTCTTTATTAGATTGTTGTGACAATAACATGTTACAAATTGAGGAAAATATAAATGACAATAACAATATTGAATAATTGAAAGAGTAATTTCATCCAAATTCTAGTATTATATCCTCTTATGCCTTATTTGTCACATCAAGTACTTTAAACTCATAGTATCTTAATTCTGCTTGTTGTAACTATGTGGCCTCTAATTATTTTATTCTGGAATCCTTAAAAACACCATCAATCCCATATATTGTTTATATTACTAATAATTTTATTATGCATGTTCAAAGTATATGGACTACTTACTTACCCAAATTAGTTTCACCTGAAACTTTTCTTATTCCTAAACTATTATTAAATCTTATTTTTGTTGTAAAATTAAGAACTTGATGTTAACTTATCCTTTTTAAGTTGTGGTTGTATTGTGTAAAATCCACAAATAAGTTAGATTCTTAGGTCATGGCACAAGGTTGGACAACTATTTAAGGTTATTTTCCTAGGTCTCCCATCTAAATGTATTGTTGGTGCTATCACTTCTCATATTTGCCATTCTCGTCTAGTTCATCTTTCTACTATTGGATTAGGATCTTTAATCTCTTTAAGCTTTGTTAATATCAAACACTTTAATTGTGTCTCTTATCAACTTTCCAAAGGTCATGTTTCATCCTTTTTTCAATTAATAACTATTTTTTAATATTTTTAATATGATTTACTTTGACATTTAAGGCCTTGCTCGCTCCTCATAAAATTATAGGTGGTTTGAGATATTATCTGATCTTTATTGATGTCTTTCTCATTATACGTGGATTTATCTAATGCATCATAAATATGAACTATTTTATATTTACACTTGCTTTAATAATATGATTCAAGCTCAATTATCTTGCAAGATTAAAATATTTCACACTGATAATGTCATGTAATACAATGATAGAAATTTCATTGCTTCCTTGTTCAAAAAGAGATTATTATTTAAAGATCGTGTCTGAATACCTCTCAATAAAATGGTCGAGCATAATGCAATCATAGGCATATTTTTCATTCTATTTAAGCCCTCCTCATATCCTCTTCCTACCTGAAATCTTTTGGGGAGAAGTGGCTCTTAATGTTGCCTACATTATCAATCATATCCCTTCTCCTATTATAGGAAACATCTCTCTTTATGAGCGCTTATTCAATTATGCTATTGACTATTGGTCTTTTAAGGTTTTTAGTTGTGTTTGCTTTCTTCTTCTACAAGCTCGTGAATACACTAATCTAGAACTACAAGCATGCTTATATTGTTTCCTTAGGTATAACGTAAAACGTAAAGATGTTGGGATCTCCTATCTCAAAGACTCTATATCTCTCGATATGTAACATTTTGAGAATATAAAATGTTTTCTACACTTTCAAAATTCCAGGTTAGTAAACCTTTCCAACACTCTTTTTCTAACCCCATCATATCTTTATTTCCTGATACTACTCCTATTTTATCTTCCTCAATTGTGGATACTCCAACTTCACCAATCAACTTTTCCCCTTCTACTTCTTCATCAGAACCTCCTAAGTCTTAACAATTTCTTCTTTATTCTACTTAAATAAGTCACCCCTTTGTTCGTCTTAAATATTTTCATATTTATTCCATTGTTGTCTCTTTATATGAACTTCACATTTATAGTGAGGCCAACTTTGACCCTTTATGGTATAAAAGAATGGCAAAAAAAGTACAAGATCTTTCCAACAGCAGTGCTTGGGATTTAATTGTCTTATTTCCAGATAAGTATGTTATTAGCTACAAGTAGGTCTATAAAATTAAGACTCGAACTTATGGATATGTTGAAAGATGCAAAGCCAGACTAGTTGCTAAATGGTTTACTTAAGAATATAGAATTGATTATCAGGAGACATTTGCTCCTGTAGTTTGCTTGACTTCAATCCTTTGTCTTATCACGGTTGTTGCTAAGAATCATTGGGAACTATTCCTAATGGATATTAAGAATGCCTTTCTTATGATCTCACCGAAGAATTGTATACATAACCTTCTTATGGATATGATCGTCCATTTAATAAAAATTTTCACCTTCGCTATGCCTTTTGTGGACTTAATTAAGCTCATTGAGCTTAGTTTGCCAATTTTAGCTCAACTATTGATCACCTTGGCTTTATGATCATGCCTTGTTCCTTTGTAAAATAGATCAAGGATGCACTCTTCTCTTTCATATTGATGACATGATAATTACTAACAATGACACTCAGGGTACCTCTACTCTTAAATCCTTTCTCCATCAACAATTTGAAATAAAAGACTTAGGGTAATCTAAGTTATTTTTTAGGTCTTGACGTATCATCTGATGACTCTAGTTACTATTTTTCACAAGCAAATTATGTCACTAATCTTATCTCTCATAATGGCCTCATTTACTACTAGCTAATTTGTATTCACTACTAGCTAATGTCTCTTGCTTTATCACTAAAGTAGAATATCATCATCTTGCTGATACTATCTCCAAATTCATCTGGTTATAGCGGCTGCTTCAGAATATAAATGTCACTTCCTCTTCTGCAGTTACTCTCTTCAGTGATAATCACATAGTTATGCAAATTGCTCACAACGATGTCTTCTATTAACGAAACAAACACGACAAAATTAATTATCACCTTGTATATCACCACGAGCTTCACGTCAGTGTACAACTTGTTCCTATCTCACTAAATCACACCTGCCTTAATAATTTGAAATCTTATCTCTAAACTTAAGTTATCTTCATTACCACCTTGAGTTTGAGAGGGAAGAGGAGGGAGTATTAACACATTTTAGAGTCAACCATAAGTATTGATTTAGCCGTATAATGATATATGTTGATGATTCAGTCCTAGAATCATGTACTTAATTTATTTATAGCAATTTAAATATAAATACTCTTAATATATTTGTGATTATATAAGCATAAATATGGAGACTTTTCTCTCACCCTTTCTCTGCCTCTTCCATCTTCATTTTCAAAACAACATCGCCCAATACTTATTATACTTTTAGTAGGTTCTGAGGACACATATCTTTAGTTTTACTGTTGTAAGTATTGAAGCTTTGGAGTTTTGGGATGATAAAAATAGGAGAATTCGAAGTTATGATCAAACACGTTAACAAGAATGGTGATGGGAAGGTTTATCAGTGCAGTTCAACTGTTGTCTGGGATCAATTCACCTGTTCCTGTTTCGGTGTGCCACCGTGTGCCCATCTAAATCCATTCGTCCATTAACTAGGATCAATTCACCTGTTCCCGTTTCGATAGGCACAGGGTGGCACACCAAAACGGGAACAGCCACCTTGTGCCCCTGTCTTCTGGTACTGTTTGGGATGGAATTATGCATTAAAGGGACAAATTCGAAGCCTCTGTGTCATTTGTCCTTATACTCTCTATTTCAATAGCATTTAAACCATTTAATTTTTCTCTTTCCTAATTATTATATGGTTGGATATTCTTTGACACATTGAGGCACAGGAAAAACAAGACAGAAGATTTAAATCCGAAAGAGACAAGAAATAGTGCGCAGTTTGTAGGAATGGTTTATTAAGGGCTTGAGGGAAGGAATATTCTTAGGTTACTATAGGCTAGAGGAGAAAAAGAGCAGTGGAGTGATTTATAAATTATTTTTATTTTTTTTCATTATAGATGTATTTATTAACTTGATAACACTAGCATTAATAATGAAATAAAATAACAATAAATTAAATTTTTATACAATTTAATTTATAATTTTAATTAATGCAATAATGAGTAAATTTTAAATTTAAATTATAGCTTTACATTTCTTGTTATAAATAATAAAATATAAATGTTTATATGGTTTTTATTTGCGTGCTTAAAAGGACCAGTTAACAAATCAGAGTCTAAACTCTAAAATCTAAATGGGATGTGCGTGGGCTTCATCTGTCGTACATTGCTGCAATGGCAACAACGATAAAACAATAAAGCAAACTTTCACGTGACAGCTTCTGAAAATGCTGTGATACACCGATATAAAAGATAAAGCGGGGGGAAGATTTCGAGAAAAAGAGACTGGTCATTTTCCAGCAAATGCTGAACCACTCTGCAATGCCCGCGTGCCTAGTGCTTCGGTTGTCACACTTTTCCTTGCAATTCGCTTCCTCTAAAGCCGAATACGTGCCCAGGCTTCAATGCACATTTCTTTACCAATTATTTCTTTGTTTTAACTTTTTGGAATTTGGAGTAAACGACTCAGCATTTATCGAGAGTAAAAGTAGACACGTTTCAACGGATTTAAAAAGAGAGAAAACAAGACTGAATTATTCAAAGTACAGGCTAGAGACATCCATGTTTAACAATGCAAGTAAACAGAAGTACATCACTTTTTCTTTAGCACTTCAATCTTAGAACACAGGCACTTGTAGTAATCTATTCGAGTAATACAAAGGCATATTAGCGCATTTAAAAGTTGGTGTGGACTGTCTAGTGACAGAAGATTACTTTAAGTTCACGTGGCGAAGAGCAATCGTGCATGAAAGAGGGGCTATCATGTGCATAAGTGAACGTGGCAGGGCATGCGTGCTTGAAGAAATTTGAGAAGCTCGAAGCTCGACACGTCTGCGGACTGTTGTAGTGGTTTCTGCAGCAAAGCTCGTCGGTTCCAAACGCCTCACATCCACTCTTGCACCCAACCACATGTCCGTGACCGGCTGGTGAACGTACCTGAAGTTTCTCGGGACAGGAAGCAAGCAGATCTGCCCTGCAACCCACAACAGGGCAAAGGCCTTTGCCTTCATGTGGGGTCACGGTCATAGGAACGTTAAAGCCATCGACAAGCGATACACCATAGGAGGAGACGTCGTTGTGGCCGTGATGGAGGCTGAACTGCGCCAGAGTGGCAGGAGTAGCCCCACCGAATCCGTTGCACTCGATGCGATTGGCACAGTCTCCAGTGACGCAGTGGAATTTCCCGCCGTCGTGAGTGCATCCGGTACGACCCCAGATACGGCCAGACCAGTGCTGGGTTGGCGCCGGAAATGAGCGGTGGGTGAGAGTTGTGAGAGCAAAGCCGCCCTTTTCAAGAACTGGGTGACCGGCGTTCGGCTGAATAGCTGGGTAGATGGTGTAGGGACAGTTGTTGACTAGGGTTAAAATGAGGCCTGGTTGGGTTGCTTCGCCATATAAACTCAGCAGGAGAGCAGTAACAGCAGTGAAGACAAGACTAGTAGCAGAGGCCATATTTGGTAGGGAGAACAACTGGCTGTGGTCGAGATAAACCAATGGCTTTGATCGATGGGCAGTACTTATAAGCGCTGAAGGTTCGGTTGGTGTCGTCTTTGCATGGGATTCCAAGGGTGAAACACGTGGGCTCTTCTTTTTTCCTGTGTGAGATACAACTTAATGTACCAAAATGCCCTTTGAATGAATGGGTAGGTGGGAGAGTAGGACTGGAAAGTCGATTTCATTGTATTTTAATGTCTTTTAATTGGGTTTTATACGATCAATGCTTTGAGAACCGAGCAGGCGCGCACTGAAGGTATCAGGACAGGGTTCATAATCAGATGTTTGAGAGGCGAGTCTTCGCAGTTTGTTCCAAAATTGTGAACCAGCTCTGTTTGGACAAGGACCGATGGGACCCAACGGTAGGCAGGTAAAGGCTAAAGTGCTCGCTACGGATTTAAAAAATTGTCAGCTTTTCAGGGTTCCCTGGCCAACAGTATTCCCGTAGAAATTAGGGTTAAGTCGTGTTATCGTTATGACGTTACTATCTTCTTTTATAAGCATTTATTTATTTATAAATCTTATTTATTTACTAAATAGATAAATACTTGTAAAATAAAATAAAAAAGGTAATGTAAAATCTGATCCCGAAATTAAGTGGGAATGGGCCGAGTTGGATCAGAGACAGGGCCATGGTGACGTGTGAATCAGCTTGTTATTCGATCTATCATTTATTTAAAATAATATCATTTTGAAAATAACAAGTGAGTCAGGAATTAAATTGAGCTGACCCGCAGCTTGCTTGAATTGACCATGGCCCTATTAACTCGACTCATAATCTGATCAACATGGACAAAAAATGAGCCGAAGCAAACCACTTTTGACATGCCTGCAGCCATGAGCCATTAGAGTGAAAACACGGACTTTTACTTTTAGGACCTAAAACGGGGTGATTCACTCCGTAACTTTTATTAATTATTAAACAGGTTTAAATCAACTAGAATTAAGGTACATAAAGAACCGCGTAATACTTTAAAACTCAACTGGTACAGTACTAAAGCCTAGCAATAATCCTCTTCAGGTGAAATAATTGGGGTGACCATAATTATAAAAGTAAAAAAAAAAGCATTTGCAATATTAAGAATATTGTACCAAATTTAATATTAGATTTAATTTTGGTACAGTATGAAATTAGTATCAATTAATTCTCGGTACCTTTCGAATAAATTTTTAAAAATTATAAAACAATTGTTAAATTTTATAAAATCACAAAAATTCTTTAATATATTCTACTATATAATTTTAAATTTTACATCTTCTCTGAAAATTTTACAATAATATAAATTTAAAATAACAACTATCTCTTTA
Organism: Erythroxylum echinodendron; assembly: GCA_027575705.1. Lineage (NCBI taxonomy): Eukaryota > Viridiplantae > Streptophyta > Magnoliopsida > Malpighiales > Erythroxylaceae > Erythroxylum > Erythroxylum echinodendron. Next base: position 35,679,446 of record JANZXR010000008.1, read on the forward strand.
TTTTTATTAATATTACTTTTAACATATTTTACATATAAATAATAACCACAATTAAATAAGAATTATCATATAGATATAAAAGTACTTAAAATATTATGATTTATATCTCATAGTGAAGAATAAGGTAAAAGACATATACTTCTCTTGTAGTTTATAAATGTTTAGGAAACTTTATAATCTTTAAAATTCTTAAAATAACTTCTTTTAATTTTCAGTTTTTTAGAAAAAACTTCTTCTCTTAATCTTTGATTAAAAAATAATGACAAAATACACATAGTATGAACATCAGACATGGAGTAGTCAAATGTTTTTTTGTATGACAAAAATACTCTAGCTCTTAAACTTGAACTAAATTAATTAAATATAACTTAAACTAATAATTTCTTATAATTATCGTAAATCATTAATTTAAGTCAAATTTAATTTATTCAAGTCAGATTTAAGAATTGAGTTGGGTTACTATGTTAGTGACATTTGATAAGTTCACATGTGATGTCCGGTTTTCATCGTTATTTTTTAATTAAAGTCTAAGAGAAGGAGTTTTCTAAAAAATAAAAAAAATAGGCATTTTTTTATTTTAAAGATTAGAGAGTTTTTTAATTTCTTAAATGACAAAAGATGTCTATATCTTTTACTCTAAATAATAATTACATCAAAACATCATATAATAAGAACGGTGTAGGACCATAAGCATTACAATAAGAATTTGTGCCTAGGAATACAACAAAGTAGAAAGTGAAACCTAAAACAAAAGCGCTCACAGTTAAAAGTTTTATATTTATACTATAGATATATAATTTAACATATACATCAAATACAAGTGAAATTTAAAAGAAGGAGAAAAATGGAAAACTTGGAAATTTATTCAGCGACATACACACTGGCCTCGATTATTAGTTGGTATAAAATCTTTATCATTGAGAGGAGTCTCTCTCATCTATGAAACTTGGTTCTTCAAAAACTCAATTTGCTAAACGATCGATATGATCAAGATAAATAAAATCTATAAAACTGTTTATTGTACTAAAAGTCTTAATAAACAAATAAATATTAATTATAAAAATATATTTAATTTACTAATATTAATAACATACTTTTTTTTTAAGCTTTAAGTTGTATTAAATAAAAAACAAATCATTCAATCTTTTTATGTTCTAATTTATTTCTCCTTTTTGGAATGCATGAATTCAGATGTCATCTAATTCCTTTTGCACCCAGTTGCATTCACATCCAATTATACTCACATATTGACTTAAATTTTGAATTGTAAACCTTTGCAATTCAAATTCACCACTTTTGAACAATAAAAGTATCCTTACAATTAAAATGAGGTAATGACTAATTTTAAACAAGTAATAAAAATGCAGAAATTTATATATGAATTAAATTTGTCTCTTTGACATTTTAATAGGTATCCTAAAATCAATGCACGCATCCTTATATGCCTCTATTTATGAGATATAGAGATCTTGCATTGTCCCATGTAAAACAATTACTTTGATAATTGATAACATTCCTTATTAACTTCAACTTTCATTGTATAACTTCATCTAAAATTGATACTAGGATTAAAAATGCTCTAGAAGTAAATAACATAGAGTAAATTTTCCTTTCTCATTTTTCATTGATGACTGCAATATAAGGTATATACAACAACAACAACCTATTTTTTAGATTGACCTTAATTACTTCCTTCCCTATCTTCATAGCATCCTAAAAGTAACTGCATTATTGCCTTTTCATCACTATCAACCATACAAAATACTCCCACAAAAGACTCATAAATTTTGATGACAAATTTAGATTGAGATCGAAATTCATGATCTCTAACTATAACTCTAGAAACCTTCATTCATATATTAGACCTAGTATATTGAGATACAACTTATTTATTACTCTTAAACATTTATGTCAGCTTCTTCTTCGTTAGAACACAATACTGAAGTGATAAGAAGTTAGTTTTAAATCTTGTAATAGTAGGATGATACAAATTCCTACCATTAGTGAAACCCTTTCCCATTAAATTTAGAACCCATATATAATTATAGATGAACTTAATCACTTTTTTTTTTGCTGCTTTTTACATAGTTTCATCAATGATAGAAAAGTGTATAGCATCTCCTATATTTTGGAGCATCAAGTTAATGTAATGTTCAGTATAAAATAAAGAGTCCAATAAAAATAATTATATCTACTTTGCAACCTTTTTCTAGCTGCTTTATAAGCATAAATTATTATAAATGATGAACTGTACAATGCTTTCAAACCCAATTTCATTCACAAATTCATTAAATATCTCAAACAGAGTATTAAAATTGCTTAAAAGAGTATATGCATCAATGGACTTTAAAAACATAGCTCTCTAAGCTAGTTAAACCAAACAATTGATAATAGGCTTATGTCTTCTATTTGTCCTACCATCACATATAATTAAATACCTATAAATTACCTAAGCCACTCTTCTTTACCTTTTATTTTATGAATAGAGCTACTCGAAAGATTACCTCCATAGTCATCAGTTGAAAGAGCTTTATATCCTAAATTGTAAAAGGCAATAGCATCCAACATAAGTTGACAATAAAACTAAGAAACATTTGAATGATATACCTACTTCATTCTACCATCTAGCCATTTTCATGTCCATATTATGATCTTTTTTACATTTTAAGGTATTGTAAATAAAAGGTCAAGTTTTAGGACTTTTTTGTGGAGCGAAGGTGTTAGACACTTATCTTCTTATCTTCTTCACATCAGTTGCAGCAATCCCTTTTTTTGTTAGGTAGGAATAACATTTTAAAATGACCATTAAAAAAGAAATTCCATTACAAATTTTGTAGTTTGATCTTTGTCTTTTATCTTTCTCATTCTGACAGTCTTTAAGCACAGTCTTCATGTTCCATTTCATATAATGACTAATATTCTCAAAGGCACCATATTACTTTTGATCCTAGCTAAATGCTTCTTTAGTCTAGTGATTCCCCTATCTTTGAAAAGTTTATTATAATAAAAATAAATAGTATGGTTCTTAATACCATGAACTAATATAGTATGAGCCCAAGCTAGATTATCGAATCTTCTTGAAGAAGTTGAATTGTACTTCCCTCCATTTATTTACAAAAATTAATATAGACATATATCAATATTAAATTAAAAACTTTATATCAAAGATAAAGTTTTTCACATGAAATTAAATTTACTAAAAAAATATTGACGCTTTTATAACATGAATTTCAAATTTAAAAATGCCAATAACAAACCAGAAACACATGATAAACGAAATATATGACAACCTTAATCTACAAAATGTGATTTAGAGGCAGGTTTTTCAAATTGTGATTTATTGGATAACATAGATGAAAATTCGAAGTGCAATTCAATGTGTTTTGTGTGAAAGATCTAGAACATTTAATAGGTTAGTGGTTTTAGTCTCGATCTTAATAATTTACTTTTTCAGTTTGATACTATTCAAATTCAATAAAAGAAGCACATCAATGTAAGGACAGGGTTATATGCCATTTGTCTAATTTGTTTCGAGGTACTATTAAACAATACCCAACATTCCTCAACTGTCACTATAATAAACAATACATTTAGCCACGTTAAAAAAATCATCGCCAAAAGTCACAATTCGCGACGATTTTACAAAATCGTCATTAAAAGTAAGAATTTAGCGACCAAACAGAAAAGCGTGACAAAAGGAAATACATTTTGCGACGAATAATATAAATCATCATAAAATGCCAAACATTTAGAATCATCACTAAATGATGCATAATGGGTGACGATTTCAGCTTTCTATAAATCGTCATGATAGTTTGTTAAACATTTGGTGACTAATCCTGGAAATCGTAATCAAGGAGTGACAATGGGAGACATGTGAAATCATCAGTAAAAAGACGTTTGGTTTTTGCTACGATTTTGATATTGTCGCTAAAAGTTTTCATTTAGCGACGATATTTTTAAACGTCACCAAAAGAAATATATTTGGTGAAAAAATTTTTAAATCGTTACAAATGGTTACACATTTGGTGACGATTTTCAAAAATTTTTAAACTAACATTTTTATAATCTATCATAGTTAAGATATGTTTTATTGGAGAATTGTTTTGAATTTTTACAACATATTATTAAAAAAACACACAACATAATTTTAAGTGTTAAACAATATTAATAATTAATCATTAATATTAACTAACATTGCAAAAATTAGTTATTAAAAATTTAAATAATTTTATCAATATAATAATATTATATATGGAGTAGTACGAAGTTTGAATTAGAAGTTTAACAATTCATACAGTCATAGAACTAGAACAATATAATAATCCACATTCAATAGTACAAAGCTTGACCTTTAACTAGCAGAGAGGTTGTTTGACAAATTCTTACAGATACAACAATACATCAACTTTAAAGCTAAGTCCCATTGATTGCATCAATAAATAACAATGATATAGTTATTTATTTGGATTCCAAGTGACATAAGAGTCAGTAAAGGTAAATAAGTCCCCGATTTCTGGATTCCGAAGAAGGGTCTTTGCACGTTCGAAGGCATCAATTAAAATAGTAATAGTGCTTCCCTCAGGTGTAGGGTTTTTGACACCCTCTTGCAGCAACTTTTTCGCTATAGCTAAACTTATAGAGGATACAGTGAAAAAGTCACTAGATTTAGTATGGAAGACAAGTTGGCCAAATAAACTACTAATATGAAACAGTTTACCTAAAACACAATTAGTATTGTTACACTACAAGAAAATCGCGTAATAGCGTAGGAATATTTCCGATAAAAAAAATCCGTCGATAATTACTGACGGAACGTCAATATTCTGTCAAAAAATAGAATGTTTTACCGATAGACAATAAATCCGTCGGCAATACTGTAGAAAAAAATTTCGCGCAAAATCTCCGACCGAAAATAACGACGCCAAAAGTCTCAGTGACGGAAAAAATGAGGGAATCGTTCCTGCAATTTAATTGCTTCGCCATTTACCGACGGGAGTACAACCGTCGGTATTTAGCTTCCAGTTACCGACGGTATAGCATTCCATCGCTATATCTTCGAGCAATATACCGACGGACAGTCTTTTCTGTCAGTAAATTGTTAACAGACGTCATCGTGTCAATGAAGAACGGACGATACACCAACGGAATAGCGTTTCTATCGGTAAATGTATCGACAGAACCCCCGTCTTCCGTCGGTAAATATTTTATGAACAAATGTTACCAACGGTAATAATATGCCGTTGGTAATCTTGACGGCGCGTACCGACGGCAGTTGATCCTATCGTCAGAAAATGTCGGCAGCAAACCTAGTTTGCCGACGAAATATCTTATTCGTCAGTATTTGAGTTTTTACTCTAATAAAAACGCCGCGTTTGTACTGACGAAACGCTTGTCTTCCGTCGGTAAATATTTTATGAACAAATTTTACCGATGGTATTAATATGCTGTCGGTACTCTTGCTAGCGGATACTGACTACAGATGATCTTACCGTAGGAAAATGTTGGCAGCAAAACCTAGATTACCGACGGAATAAATTATCCGTCGGTATTTGAGTTTCTACTCGAATATAAATGCCGCGCTTTTACCGACGGAAAGGTATTGTCCGTCGGTAACTGTCGGCAGATGTCGCGCTTTTATCGACAGAATGGTCTTGTCCGTCGGTAACTGTCGGCGGCCGCGTATTCTGGAAACCTAAGTTACCGACGGAATGTTGTGTTCCGCCGGTAATCCAGCGGCTATAACTCGCACCCGACCCCCCTCCCCTCCCCTCGCGCTTTCATTTCTCCTCTTTCCTTACAATTCAGAGTTTTCCAACTCCTTTTCTCACATTTTTCGATCGTGTTTCGATTATTGTCTTACTTATTGTGCGTTGTTTGAGGTAAACTCTCTTATAAGTGTATTATTTTACAAAAAAAAAGCATGTTTTTAAGTTTTAAACGTGAATGTTGGTTAGGTTTAGATTATGCATATTGCGTATAAAGTGTTCGATTATATGCCTTTTATAATATTTGAAATGTTTTTTGTAATTTTCGTTTTAATTTGAGAATTTGAATATGTAATTTTGATAAAATGTTTAGTGCGAAGTTTTAATTTATCAAATTTAACATT
>JANZXR010000008.1:35703164-35746788 GCA_027575705.1 Erythroxylum echinodendron
TTTATTATTCATGTGCATATATGAATGCATGAATATATCAGAAACACTTTCAATTATTCTAACCCATTCAAAATGACCAAATTGCCCTTTCCCATAAGTGAGGGGATGTTACAAAAGCTACCTATTAGCACGATCGCTCAGCACCTCTGGTGGGTAAAACAGCTCGTTAGTACTGTCACTAGGGACTAGGCACTACGCACCTTTGCTGGGAAAAACAATCTGTTGGTGTGATCACTAGGCATCTTAATTGGGACAAATAGCCAGTTGGCACACATTCGGTGTGCAAAACAGCTTGTTGACATGATTGCTAAGGACCTTCGGTGTGAAAAACAAAATGTTGGGCACCTTCGGTAGGAAAAACAACTCGTTGGCATACCATTGATGAGCAAAACAGCCCGTTAGCACGGTTACTAGGCACCTTCGAGGGTAAAAATAGCCCGTTGGCACTCTCGCTAGGCAACTACTGTGGGAAAAATAGCTCGTTGGTACACCTTCAATGTGTAACACAGCCCTTTCACATGGTCGCTAGGCATCATCGATGGGCAAAACAACCAGTTGGGCACCTTCGATCAGAAAAACAGCCTGTTGGCACTCCTTTGGTAGGCAAAATAGACTATTAGTACAACTTTGATGGGCAAAACAGCTCGTCAGCACAGTCGCAAGGCATATTTGATCAGAAGTATAGCTTGTAAACACACATTCGATATGCAAAACAACTCGTTGGCAAGGTCGCTAGGCATCTTCATTTCAAAACCAGCAGTTGGCACAACTTCGGTGGGCTAAACAACTCGTTGGCATGGTCACTAGGCATCTTCGTACAAAAAACGACCAATTTGCATAGTGTTTAGGTATCGTCAGTAGGAAAAATAGCCCATTGGGCACGTTCGTTAGGAAGCATAATCCGTTGGCACATCTTTGGTAGGCAAAACAACCTATTGGAATGATCTTTCAGCACCTTTGGTGGGAAAATAGCCCGTTAGCACTGTCACTAGGCACCCTCAGTGGGAAAAACAGCCCATTGGCAAACCTTTGGTGGGAAAAACACCATGATCGCACAGTCGATAGACTCTTTCGATCAAAAAACATCCCGTTGGAACACCTTCGGTGGGAAAAACAGCACATTGGCACGATTGTTAGGCTCCTTCAGTAGGCAAATCAGCCCGTTCCCAAGTTCACTAGGCACCTTCGATGTGAAAAATAGCTTGTTGGCACACCTTCGGTAGGCAAAACAGCCCATTGGTACACCTTTGGTGGGTAAAACAACCCATTGGCACAGTCGCTAGGCATCATCGATGGGCGTTACAGTTAGTTGGGCACCTTCATTGGGAAAAACAGCCTGTCGGTAGACCCTCGATAGGCAAAATATCTCGTTGGCAGTTCTTTGATGGGCACACGCTTTGGGACGATCGCTTGGCACCTTCAGTGAGAGAAATAGCCCGTTGGGCACCACCAGTGTGATACACAGCCTGTTGGCATGCCTTCGATGGGAAAAACAGCATATTGGCGTGAATGCTAAGATCCTTTGGTGGACAAAATAGCCCGTTGGCATGGTCGCTAAGCATCTTCAGTGCAAAAACAATAGTTGGCACAACTTCAATGGCAACATAACCCGTTGCCACAGTCGTTAGGCACCTTTGTAGGAAAAATAGCCCATTCGTACAGTCGTTAGGTACCTTTGGTGGGAAAAATAGCCCATTGGCACACCGTCAGTAGGCAAAATAGCCCATTGGAGCATCTTAGGCTGGAAAAATAGCCCATTGGTATGTTCGCTACGTATCTTCGACGGGAAAAATAACATGCTGACAAAGCCGTTAGGCCCCTTCATTGGGCCAAATAACCCGTTGGCACAGCCGCCAGGTACTTTTTATGGCAAAAATAGCCCGTTGGGTACCTTCAGTGGGAAACACAACCTGTTGGCTCAACTTCAGCGAGGAAAATGGCCTGTTGGCACAGTCGCTATGCACTTTTCTTGGTACAAACAACCCGTTAGCTTTAATGCTAAGCACCTTTGGTGGGAAAAACAGTTCATTGGCGTAAGCACTAGGCACCTTAGCTAGGATAAAAAGCTAGTTGGAACACAATCGGTAGGTAAAAAAACTCGTTGGCACGGTCGCTAGGCACCTTCGATGGGGAAATAGTCCATTAGGTACGTTCGTTGGGGAAAACAACCCGTTGGAACACTTTAGATAAGCAAAACAACCTATTAGCACACCTTTGATGGGGAAAACAACCCATTGGCATGATCAATAGGCACCTTCGGTGGGAAAAACAACCCATTGGTACACCTTCAGTGGGCAACATATCCCTTTCACACGGTCGCTACCCATCATCGATGGGCGAAACAGTCAATTGGGCATTTTGATGGGAAAAAACTCGTCGTAACACCTTCGGTAGGCAAAATAGACTGTTGGCACACTATTGGTTAGCAAAACATCCCGTTGAAACGGTCGCTAGGCACCTTTAATGGGAGAAACAACCCATTGGGCACTTTCGGTGGGAAACACAGCTCATTGGTACACCTTTGGTAGGCAAAACAGCCTGTTGGCAGACCTTTGGTGGAAAAACAACCCGTTCACACGTTCGCTAGGCATTTCTTGTAGGAAAAACAATTCATTGGGTACCTCAGGTATGAAACTTAGCCCGTTGGCACACTATTGGTTGGCAAAACAGCCTCTTGGCACACCTTAGATGGGCCAAATAGCCTACTAAAAATTTCTATAGTCATCTTCCAAGGAAAAAATAACCTGTAGGCACACCTTTAATGGGCAAAATAGCAGGTTGGCAAACCTTTGGTGGGCAAAACAACCCATTGGTAGGTTCGCTAGGCACCTTTGATGGGAAAAATAGCCCGTTGGCACACCTTCAGTGCGCAAAACAAGGCACCTTTAGTAGGAGAAACAACCTGTTGGGCAGCTTTGATGGGAAGGATAGACTATTGGCACACCTTTGATAAGCAAAACAACCCGCTGACATACCTTCAGTGGACAAAACATCCCATCGACACAATCATTAGGCACCTTCGGTAGGCATTGTTGGCATATTTATGGGGCTCATTCGATAGGAAAAACATGTCATTGCCCCTAGTTCGATGTGCAACACATTATGTTGGCATAGTTGCTAAGCATCTTTGGTGGGCAAAACAGTCAATTAGGCTCCCTTTAGTATGAAAAACAACCTATTGACATACCTTCAATGGGTAACATAGTCTATTGGCACATCTTTGGTAGGAAAAATAGCCCGTTGCCATGTTCACTAGGCCCTTTGATGGGAAAAATAACTCATTGGCACACATTTGATAGGCAAAACAGCCCGTTGGCACACCTTTGGTGGGCAAAACAACCTATTGGCACGGTCACTAGGCACCTTGTTGGGAAAAATAACCCGTTGGGCACCTTCGGTATGAAACACAGCTCATTCGTACCCCTTTGGTGGGGCAAAATAGCCTGTTGGCATGGTCATTAGGCACCCTTAGTGGGAAAAACAACCCGTTGGCACACTCATTATGAAACACAACCTATTGGCACAACTTCGGTGGGAAAAATAGCACATTGACACAGTTACTAGGCGCCTTCGGTGGATAAAATAACTCGTTGGTATAGTCACTAAGCACCTTTGGTGTAAAAAATAGTCCTTGGCACACCTCAGTGGGTAAAATAACTCATTGTCACAGTCGCTAGGTACCTTTGGTAGGAAAAACAATGCTTCGGCACAGTTGTCAGGTACCTTCAGTGGGAAAAATAGCTTTTTCGGCACCTTTGGTGTGAAGCACAACCCGTTGACACACCTTTGGTGGGCAAAACTGCCTATTAGCACGATCGCTTGGCACCTTTTGTGGGTAAAACAGCTCGTTATTACTATCACTAGGCACTACGCACCTTTGCTGGGAAAAAACAATCTGTTGGTGTGATCACTAGGCACCTTAATTGGGACAAATAGCCAGTTGGCACAAATTCGGTGTGCGAAAAGCTCGTTGACATGATTGCTAAGGACCTTCGGTGTGAAAAACAACATGTTGGGCACCTTTGGTAGGAAAAACAACTCGTTCGCACACCTTTGATGAGCAAAACAGCCCGTTAGCACGATCACTAGGCACCTTCGAGGGTAAAAATAGCCCGTTGGCACTTTCCCTAGGCAACTACTGTGGGAAAAATAGCTCGTTGGTACACCTTAAATGTGTAACACAGCCCTTTCATATGGTTGCTAGGCATCATCGATGGGCAAAACAGCCAGTTGGGCACCTTTGATGGGAAAAACAGTCTATTGGCACTCCTTTGGCAGGCAAAACAAACTATTAGCATAACTTTGATGGGCAAAACAGCTCGTCAGCACAATTGCTAGGCATCTTTGATCGGAAGCATAGCTTGTAAACACACAATCAATAGGCAAAACAACTCGTTGGCAAGGTCGCAAGGCATCTTCATTTCAAAACCAGCAGTTGGCACAACATTGGCGGGCTAAACAACTCATTGGCATGGTCACTAGGCACTTCGTACAAAAAACGACCCATTTGTATAGTGGTTAGGTATCTTCAGTAGGAAAAATAGCCCATTGGGTATGTTCGGTACGAAGCATAATCCGTTGGCACATCTTTGGTGGGCAAAACAACCTATTGGAATGGTCGTTCAGCACCTTTGGTGGGCAAAATAGCCCGTTAGCACTGTCACTAGGCACTTTCGGAGGGAAAAATAGTTTGTTGTCATGATCATTAGGCACCTTAGGTGGGACAACAAGCAAGCTAACATACATTCGGTGTGCAAAATAGCTCGTTGGTATGGTTTCTAGGGACCTTTGGTGGGAAAAACAGCCTGTTGGCCACCTTCGGTGCAAAAAACAACTCATTGGCACACATTCGACAGGCAAAACAACCTGTTAGCACAATCATTTGCCACCTTCGATGGTAAAAAACGTTGGTTGGCATGTTCGCTAGGCACTTGCTATGGGAAAAACAACCTATTGGCAAAACTTTGATGGGCAAAACAACCTATTAGCACACCTCTAGTGGGGAAAAACAGCCAGTTGGCACAATCACCTAGCACCTTTGGTCGCAAAAACAGCCTATTGGCATGTTTGCTAGGCACGTTCAATAGGTGAAATAGCCCGTTTTGCACCTTCGGTCAGAAGCACAACCTGTTGGCACACCTTCGGCAGACAAAACAGCCCTTTGGCACAGTCACTAGGCGCCTTCGGTCAACAAAACAGCCCGTTGGCATGTTGCTAAGGCAGCTTTGGCTAGAAAAACAGTCTATCGGCGTAACTTCAGCAGGCAACACATCCCATTGGCACAGTCGCTAACCATCTCTGGCTGACAAAATAGTCAATTCGGCATTATCAATAGAAGAATAGCCCATTGACACACATTTGGTAGGCAAAACTACCTATTGGCACACATTTAATGGGCAAAATAGCCCATTGGCATGATTGCCAGTCAGTTTCGGTGGGAAAACCACCCTGTTGGGCTAAATAGAACGTTGACATCATCATTAGGGGCCTCTGATAGGCAAAATATCCGATTGGGATGTTCGCTAGGCACCTTTGGTGCGAAAAATAGCCAGTTGATAGAGTTTTGGTGGGAAAAACACCATTATCGCACAGTCGCTAAACACTTTCGATGGGCAAAATAGCCTGTTGACACAATTGCTAACCAACTTCGATAGGAAAAATAGCCCGTTGGGCACCACCGGTGTGATACACAGCCTGTTGGCACCTTCGGTGGGCAAAAAAGCCCATTGGAACTATCGTCAAGTATCTTCAATACAAAAATAGCAGTTGGCATAACGTTGGAGGGTAAAACAGTCTATTGGCATGATCACTAGGCACCTTAGGTAGGATAAACAGCCAGCTAGCACACATTTGGTGGGCAAAATAGTTTGTTGGCTTGATTGTTAAGGATCTTTAGAGGGAGAAACAGCCTGTTGGCCATTTTGGGTGGGAAAAACAACTCGTTGGCATAACTTTGATAGGCAAAACAACCCGTTAGCAAACCTTTGGTTGGCAAAACAGCTTGTTGGCACGGTCACTAGGCACCTTTAATTGCAAAAACACACCGTTGGCACATTCACTAGGCACCTACAGCGGGAAAAACAATGTATTAGTACACATTTGGTGGGTAATACAACCCTTCAACAAAGTCTCTAGGCATCATCAACTGACAAAACAGTCAGTTAGGCACCTTTCATAGGTAAAATAGTCCATTGGCTAGGCAGAAGAGAGTGTTGGCACACCTTCAGTGGGCAAAACTACACATTTTCACTGTCACGATGCACCTTCAATGGGAGAAATGGCCTGTTGGGTAGCTTCAGTCAAAATCATAGCCCGTTGGCACCCCTTTGGTAGGTTAAACAACCCGTTGGCTTGCCTTCAGTGGACAAAACAGCCCATTAGGCAAGCAAAAGAGACTATTGACACACCTTTGGTGGGCAAAACAACACGGTGGCACTATCACGATGCACCTTCAATGGGAGAAATAGTACATTAGGCACCTTCAGTTAGATGCATAGCTCATTGGCACTCCTTTGGTAGGTAAAACAGCCCGTTGGCACACCTTCGGTGGACAAAACAACCCTTTGGCATAGTCACTTGGCACCTTCGATGGGCAAAATAGCCCGTTGACATGTTGACAAGGCACCTTCGGATGGAAAAATAGCCCATGGGCACATCTTTAGTGGGCAACACATCCTGTTGGTACGATCGCTAAACATCTTTGGTGAGCAAAACAGTTAGTTAGGCACCTTCAATGGGAAAATAGCCTGTTGGCACATTTTGGGTGTGAAAAACAGCACATTGGCATGATTGTTAGGCTACTTCAATGGGAAAAACAACCTGTTGGCACGTACGCTAGGCACCTTCGATGGAAAAAATAGCCCGTTGGCACACCTTCTGCGGGCAAAACAGCCTGTTGGCAGACCTTTGGTGGGTAAAATAGCCTGTTGGCACAGTCGCTAGGCATCATCGATGGGCAAAACAATTAGTTGGGCACCTTCAATGGGAAAAATAGACCATTCCTAGTTTGCTGGCACTCATTTGGTGGGCAAAACAACCCATTAGGACGGTCATTTGGGACCTTCAGTAGGAGAAACAATCTGTTGGGCATCACCGATGTGAAACACAACCCATTGGCACACCTTTAATGGGAAAAACAACACATGGGCATGTTTGTAGGCATGTTTGTAGGCAAAAATGATCCATTCGCACAGACATCAGGTACCTTCGGTGGGAAAAATATCCCATTGGGCACCTTCGGTGAGAAGCACAACCTATTGGAACACCATCGGTGGTAAAACAACCTATTAACAAGTAGCTTGACACCTTTGATGGACAAAACAGCCTATTAGCACTATCACTAGGCATCATCGGTGGGAAAAAAATATGTTAGCACTATCACTAGGAACGTTAGGTGGGACAAACAGCCAGTCAGCACACATTCGGTGGGCAAAACAGCTTGCTAACATGATTGCTAAGCACCTTTGGTAGAAAAACAGTCTGTCAGGTACTTTCAGTGGGAAAAACAACTTATTGTCACACCTTCGATGACCAAAACAGCATGTTGCCACACCTTTGTTGGGTAAAACAACCCTTTGGCATGGTCATTAGGTACCTTCGGTGGAAAAAATAACCCATTGGCTCATTCGTTAGGCAGCTGTTGTTGGAAAAACAACCTGTTTCGCTAGGCATCATCGTTGGGTTAAATAATCAGTCAGGCACCTTCAATGGGAAAAAAGCCCATTGGCACACCTTGAGTAGGCAAAGCAGACTACTGACACACCTTTGGTGGGCAAAACAGCCAGTTGGCATAGTCGTGAGACACCTTTAGCGGGAGAAATAACCCGTTGGGCACCTTCGGTCAGAAGCACAGAGCATTGGCACACCTTCGAAGTGCAAAACAGCTCGTTGGCACATCTTTAATGGACAAAGTAGCTCGTTGGAACAGTCACTAGGCACCTTCGGTGGGCAAAACAACCCATTGACACGTTGACGAGGCATCTTTGGTTGGTACATCTTCAGTGGAAACACATCCTATTGGCATGGTCACTAGACATCTTCGGTGGGCAAAACAGTCAGTTAGGCACCTTCAGTGGGAAAAACAGGTTGTTGGCACACCTTCAATAAGCAAAATAGTTTGTTGGCACACATTTGGTGGGTAAAATAGCTTGTTGGCATGGTCGTTAGTCTCCTTGGGTCAGAAAATCAGCCTGTTGGGCTAAATAGGATGTTAGTATGATCGCTAGGGACCTTCAATAGGCAAAATAGCCAATTGGGATGTTCTCCAGGCACCTTCGATGGGAAAAACAACCAAATGGCACACCTTTGGTGGGAAAAACACCATGGTAGCACAGTCTTTAGAAACTTTAGGTGGGCAAAATAGCCCGTTGGGACATTCACTAGGCACCTTTGATGGGTAAAATAGCCCGTTGGCACACCTTTGGTGGGAAAAACACCATGGTCGTATAGTCACTGGACACTTTTGGTGGGAAAAATAGCCCTTTGACATGGTCGCCGGGCATCTTCGCTGTGAAAAACAGCCTTTGACACACCTTCAATGGGTAAAGCGACCAGTTGCAATGGTCCTAGGCACCTTTGCTGGGAAAAACAACCCATTTGCACGAACATCAGGTACCTTCGGAGGGAAAAATAGCCCTTTTGGCACCTTGGTGGGAAGCACAACCCGTTGGCACACCTTTGGTGGGCAAAATAGCGCAATAGCACTATCACTAGGCACCTTCAGTGGGGAAAACAGTCCTTTAGCCCAATCACTAGATACCTTATGTGGGACAAACAGCCAGTTAGCACACATTCAGGAGGTAAAATAGCTCATTGGCATGATTACTAGGGAAAAACCGCCTGTTGGGCTCCTTTAGTGGGAAAAACAACTCGTTGGCCTGTTGGTTCACCTTTGGTGTGCAAAATAGCCCTTTGGCACAATCACTAGGAATCTTCAGTGGCAAAAACACCTGTTAGCAAGTTCGTTAGGCACTTACTATAAGAAAAATAGCCCGTTGGTACACCTTCTATGGGCAACACAACCTTTTCACTCGGCTGTTTGGCATCATCGATGGGCAAAACAGTCACTTGGGTACCTTCAATGGGTAAATAACTCGTTGGCATACCTTTTGTAGGCAAAAGAAACTGTTGGCATACCTTCGATCGGTAAAATAACCCATTGGTACACGTTTGGTGGGAAAAACACCGCGGTGGTACAGTCGCTAGACACCTTTAGTGGGTAAAATAGCCTATTGGCACAATCGCTAGGCACCTTTGGTGGGAAAAACACCACGGTCGAATAGTCAGTAGACACCTTCAGTGGGAAGCATAACCCATTGGCATACCTTCAGTAGGCAAAGCAGCCCATTGGCACAGTAGTTTAACACCTTTGGTGGATAAAATAGCCCGTTAGCACGGTCATTAGGCACCTTCGGTAGGAAAAGCAATTTTTTGGCATGATTACTAGGAACCTTAGGTGGGACAAACAGCCAGTTGGCACACATTTGGTGGGCAAAACAACTTGTTGGCATGATTGCTAGGTACTTTAGGTGGGAAAAATAGTTTGTTGGGCATCTTTAGTGGGAAAAACAACTCCTTGGCAAACCTTGGATGAACAAAACTACCTGTTGGTACACATTTAGAGGGAAAAAGAGCCCTTTAACATAGTCATTAGGCACCTTCGGTCTGCAAAACAACCCGTTGGCATGTTGCTGAGGTAGCTTTGGCAAGAAAAACAGCCTATTGACATAACTTAGGTGGGCAACAGATCCCATTGACACGGTCGCTAGCCATCTTTGGCTGGAAAAATAGTCAAGTAGGCACTTTCAATGGGAAAATAGCCCATTAACACACATTCGGTAGGCAAAACAGCCCGCCAGTACACATTTGGTGGGCAAAATAGCCCGTTGGCATGATTGCCAGTCAGCTTCAGTTGGGAAAACCAATCTATTGGGCTAAATAGAATGTTGGCGCGATCGTTAGGGACCTTCGATTGACAAAATATCACATTATGATATTCTCTAGGCACCTTTGGTGAGAAAAATAACCAGTTGACAGAACTTTGGTGGGAAAACACCACGGTCGCACAGTTACTAAACACTTTCGGTGGGCGAAATAGCCCGTTGATAGGTGGGAAAAGCAGCCTGTTGGGCACCATGAGTGAGATACACAGCCCGTTGGCATCTTCGGTGGGCAAAATAGCCTATTGGAATGGTCGTCAAGTATCTTCAGTGCAAAAATAGCAGTTGCCACAACTTTGGTAGGCAAAACAGTCTGTTGGCGTGATCACTAGGCACCTTATGTGGGACAAACAGCTAGCTAGCACACATTTGGTTAGGAAAATAGTTCGTTGGCATGATTGGTAGGGATCTTCAGAGGGAGAAACAGCTTATTGGCTATTTTCGGTGGGAAAAACAACTCGTTGGCACAACTTCTATAGGTAAAACAACCCGTTAGCACACCTTTAGTTAGCAAAATAGCTCATTGGCATGTTTACTAGGCACCTTTGGTTGTAAAATCATCCCGTTGGCACATTTACTAGGCACCTGCTGCGGGAAAAACAACCCATTGGTACCCCTTTGGTGGGTAACACAACCCTTTCACAAAGTCGCTACTGGAAAAATAGTTAGTTAGGCACCTTTCATGGGAAAAATAGTCCATTGACTAGGCAAAAGAGAGTGTTGGCACACCTTCGGTGGGCAAAACGACATTTTGACACGGTCACTATGCACCTTCAATAGGAGAAATAGCCCGTTGGGCAGCTTCAGTCAGAAGCATAGCCCGTTGGCACACATTTGATAGGTAAAACAACCCATTGGCATGCCTTCGGTGAACAAAACAGCCCATTGGGCAGACAAAAGAGAGTGTTGGCACACCTTCGGTGGGCAAAATGACGCATTGACACGGTCACGATGCACCTTCAATGGGGGAAGTAGCCTGTTGGGTACCTTCAGTCAGAAGCATAGCCTATTGGCACACCTTTGGTAGGTAAAACAATCCGTTGGCACACCTTCAGTGGACAAAACAGACCTTTGGCATAGTCACTGGGCACCTTTGGTGGGCAAAATAGCCCGTTGACATGTTGAGGAGGCACCTTCGGTGGGAAAAATAGTCCATAGGCACACCGTCGCTGGGCAACGCATCCCGTTGGCACGGTCGCTAAGCATCTTTGGTGGGCAAAACAGTTAGTTAGGCACCTTCAATAGGAAAACAACTTGTTGGCACACCTTTGTTTGGAAAAACAGCTCATTGGCACGATTGCTAGGCTACTTTGATGGCAAAACAACCCATTGGCATGTACGATAAGCACCTTCGATTCAAAAAAAAGCCCATTGGCACACCTTTTGTGGGCAAAACAGCCTATTGGCACGCCTTTGGTGGGTAAAATTGCTCGTTGACATAGTCACTAGGCATCATTGATGGGAAAAACAACCTTTTTGTAGCTTGTTGGCACACATTTGGTGGGCAAAATCGGTATGAAACACAACCCGTTGGCACACCTTTAATGTGAAAACCAGCACATTGGCACGATTGCTAGGCACGTTCGGTGGGCAAAATAGCCCATTGGCGAGGTTGCTACGCATCTTTAATGCAAAAATAGCAGTTGGCACAACTTCGGTGGGCAAAACAACCTGTTGCCACTATCAGTAGGCACATTTGTAGGGAAAATGACCCATTTGCATAGTCATCAGGTATCTTCAGTAAGAAAAATAGCCCATTGGGCGCCTTTGGTGGGAAGCACAACCTGTTGGCACACTTTTGGTGGGAGAAACACCCCATTGACAAGTAAGTCGACACCTTTGTTGGACAAAACAGCTCGTTAGCACTGTCACTAGGCACCTTCAGTGGGAAAACAATCTGTTGGCACGATCACTAGGAATGTTAGGTGGGACAAACAGCCAGTTGGCACACATTTAGCGAGCAAAACAACTTGTTGGCATGATTGCTAAGCACCTTCGGTGGAAAAGAAGCCTATTGGGCACCTTCAGTGGGAAAAACAACTTATTGGCACACCTTTGATGACCAAAACAACATGTTGGCACACCTTTGGTGAGCAAAATAGCCCATTGGCATGGTCATTAGGTACCTTCGGTAGCAAAAATAGCCCATTGGCTCCTTCATTAGGCGCTTATTATGGGAAAAACATCCCATTGGTACACCTTCGGTGGGCAACACAACCCTTTCACACGGTCGGTAAGCATCATCATTGGGCAAAAAAGTTAGTTGGGCACCTTTGATGGGAAAAAAGACCGTTGGCACACCTTGGGTAGGCAAAAAAGACCATTGGCATACCTTTGGTGGGTAAAACAACCCATCAGCGTAGTTGAGAGACACCTTTAGTGGGAAAAATAACCCTTTGGGCACCTTCGATCAGAAGCACAGAGCATCAGCACATCTTTTGTAGATAAAACAGCCCGTTGAAATGGCCACTAGGCACCTTCGATGGAAAAAACAACCCGTTGGCATGTTGGCAAGGAACCTTTGTTTGGCACATCTTCGGTGGGTATCACATTCTATTAGCAAGGTCACTAGACATCTTTGGTAGGCAAAACAATCAATTAGGCACCTTCAGTGGTAAAAACAAGTTGTTGGCACTCCTTCAATCAGCAAAACAACTTGTTGGCACACATTTGGTAGGAAAAATAGCCCGTTGGCATGGTCACTAGTCTCCTTTGGTGGGAAAATCATCCTGTTGGGCTAAATAGGATGTTAGGACGATTGCTAGGGACCTTCAACAGGTAAAATAGCTAATTGGGATGTTTACCAGGCACCTTCGGTTGGAAAAATAGCCTATTGATGTACCTTTGGTAGGAAAAACACCATGGTTGCACAGTCTCAAGAAACTTTTGGTACGCAAAATAGCCCGTTGGCACGTTCGCTAGGCACCTTTGATGGGTAAAATAACCCGTTAGCACACCTTTGGTGGGAAAAATACCATAGTCGTAGAGTCACTGGACACTTTCGGTGGGCAAAAAAGCCCATTGGCACGGTCACCAGGTACCTTCGCTATGAAAAACAGCCTTTGATATGCCTTCAATAGGTAAGGAGACCCGTTGTAATGGTCCTAGGAACCTTGTTGGGAAAAATAGCCCATTCAGATAGACATGGGGTACTTTCGGTGTTAAAAATAGCCCTTTGGGCACCTTGGTGGGAAGCACAACCTGTTGGCACACCTTTGGTGGGCAAAACAGCCCGTTGGCAAGGCCGCTCGGCACCTCTGGTCAGTAAAACAGCCCATTAGCACTATCACTAGGCACCTTTAGTGGGAAAAATAGTCCGTTGGCCAGATCACTAGATACCTTAGGTGGGACAAGCAGCCAGTTAGCACACATTCGGTGGGTAAAACAGCTCGTTGGTATGATTGCTAGGGACCTTCGGTGGGAAAAACATCCTGTTAGGCTCCTTCGGTGGGAAAAACAACTCATTGGCACACGTTAGATGGGCAAACACCCCGTTGGCACACCTTTGATGTGCAAAATAACCCTTTGACAAAATTTCTAGGAATTTTCGGTGGCAAAAACACTCTGTTGGCATGTTTGCTAGGAACTTACTATGGGAAAAATAGCCTGTTGGCACACCTTCAATGGGCAAGACAACCTTTTCACTTAATTGCTTGGCATCATCGATGGGAAAAACAATCAATTGGGCACCTTCGATGGGTAAAAAACCTCGTTGGCACACCTTTGGTAGGCAAAACAGACTGTTGGCATACCTTCGGTCGGCAAAACAACCCATTGGTACATGTTTGGTGGGAAAAACACTGCAGTCGCATAGTCGCCAGGCATCTTCAGTAGGAAAAATAGCCCATTGGCATGATTGCTAGGCGCCTTCAGTGGGACAAATAGCCTGTTGGCATACCTTTGGTGGGAAAAACAACACGGTCAAATAGTCGATAGACAACTTCGGTTGGAAGCACAACCCATTGGCAAACCTTAATTGGGTAAAATAGCCAATTGGCACAGTAGCTCAACATCTTTGGTGAACAAAATAGCCAGTTAGCACCGTCATTAGGTAGCTTCTGTGGGAAAAACAATCCACTGGCAAGATCACTAGGAACCTTAAGTGGGATAAACAGCCTGTTGGCACACATTTGGTGGGCAAAACAGCTTATTGCCATGATTGCTGGGCACCTTCGGTGAGAAAAATAATCTGTTGGGCACATTCAGTGGGGAAAACAACTCCTTGGCACACCTTAGATGAACAAGGCCTGTTGGTACACATTTAGAGGGTAAAACAGCCAGTTGGCATAGTCACTAGGCACCTTCGATGGCAAAAACAGCTAATTGGCGAGTTCGCTAGGCACCTATTGTAGGAAAAATAGCCCATTGGTACAACTTCGGTGGGTAACACAACCCTTTTAAATGATTGCTATGGACCATCGTTGGAAAAAATAGTCAGTTGGGCAACTTCGATGGAAGAAAAGCCCGTTGGCATATCTTTGGTAGGTAAAACAGACTATTGGCACACCTTTGGTGGGCAAAACAACCTACGGCACAGTCGCGAGGCAACTTCAATGGGAGAAATAACCTGTTGGGCATCTTTGGTCAGAAGCACAGCCCGTTGGCACACCTTCAGTAGGCAAAACAACTCGTTGGCACACCTTCAATGGGAAAAACAGCCTATTGACATGGTCACTAGACACCTTCGGTGAGCAAAACAGCTCGTTGACACATTGGAGAGGCACTTTTGATGGGAAAAACATCCCGTTAGCACACCTTTGATGGGCAACACATCTTGTTAGCATAGTCGCTAGGCATCTTTGATGGGAAGAACAGTCAGTTTGGCACGTTTAGTAGGAGAAATAGCCCGTTGGCACACATTTGGTGGGCAAAATAGCCCGTTGGCACAGTCTCCAGTCACCTTCAATGGGAAAACTAGCTTGATGGGCTTAATAACACGTTGGCACGATCGCTAAGGACCTAGAATAGGGAAACTAACCTACTGGGATGTTTGCTAGGCACCTTGGGTGGGAAAAACAACGTATTGGCACACCTTTGGTGTGAAAAACACCACAGTCGGACAGCCGCTAGAAACCTTTGATGGGCAAAATAACCTATTGACATGGTCACTAGGCACCTTCGGTGTGAAAAACAACCCGTTGGGTACCACCAGTGTGAAACACAGCCTGTTGGCACACCTTTGGTTGGAAAAAACAATACATTGGTACGATTGCTAGGTACCTTCAGTGGGCAAAATAGCCCATTGGCATGGTCGCTAGGCACCTTTTGCTTAAAAATAGCTGTTGGAACACCTTCGGTGGCCAAAACAACCTGTTGTCAAGGTCAGAAGGCACTTTCAGTGGGAAAACAACCTGTTGGCCCAGTCTTCAAATACCTTTGATGGGAAAAATAGCCCGCTGGGCACCTTTGGTGGGAAGCACATCCCCTAAGTGCACCTTTGGTGGGCAAAACAGCCTATTGGTGCAGTCTCTCAGCACCTTAAGTAGGCAAAACAACCCATTAGAACTGTCACTAGGCACCTTCGATGGGAAATATAGCTCGTTGGTGTGACCATTAGGCATCCCAAGTGGAAGAAATAGCCAGTTGGCACAAATTCGATGGGCAAAATAGCTCGTTCGCATGATTGCTAGGGACCTTCGATGGGAAAACAGTCTATTGGGCACCTTCAGTGGGAAAAACAACCTATTGGCACACATTCGATGGGTAAAACAGTCCGTTGGCACACCTTTTGTGGGAAAACAAGCCATTGGCATAGTCACTAGCCCCCTTCGATGGTAAAAACAACCCGTTGGAACGATCAATAAGTATTTACTGTGGGAAAAATAGCCTATTGGTACACCTTAGGTGGGTAAAACAACCCGTTGCCACAGTTGTTGGGCAAGTTAGGTGGGAAAAATGACTCATTGACAGGATCGTTAGGTACCTTCGATGGGAAAAGTAGCCCCTTGGGGCAAAGAGCCCATTAGCACAATCAGTAGGCACCTCTGGTGGGCAAAACAGTCCATTGGGCACTTTCAGTGGGAAAAACAGCTTGTTGGCACACCTTTGGTGGGCATAATAGAACATTGACATGATTGCTAGCACCTTTGATGAAACAAACATTTGTTGGCACACCTTCGCAGTCGATGGGCAAAACAGCTTGTTGACCCGGTTGCTATGTAGCTTTGGTGGCCAAAACAGCCTATTAGCATTATCTCTAGGCACCTTCGGTGGGAAAAACAGTCCATTGGCGCAATCACTAGGCACCTTAGGTGGGATAAAAAGCCAGTTGGCATACATTCGGTAGGTAAAACAACTTGTTGGCACGGTATTTTAGCATCGCCGGTGGGAAAAACAACCCGTTGGCATACCTTTGGTAGGCAAAACAGCTTGTTGGCACACCTTTGGTGGGAAAAACAACCCGTTGGTAGAACTTTGATGGGAAGGCAACCCTTTCAAGTAGTCGCTGGGCATCATCGATGGGAAAAAATGTCATTGGGGTACCTTTGACAGGAAAAAGCCCCATTAGCATACCTTCGATTGGAAAAACAACGTGTTGGCATACCCTTGGTGGGCAAAACAGCCCATTGGCACGGTCACTAGGCACATTTGGTGGGACAAATAGTCCGTTGGTACACCTTCGGTGGGTAACACAACCCTTTCACACAGTCGCTAAGCGTCATTGATGGGTAAAAATGTCAGTAGGGCAACTTCGATAGCAAAAAACCCATTGGCACACCTTCAGTAGGCAAAAAAGACTATTGGCACCCTTTCGATAGGCAAAACAGACTGTTGGCAAAATTGTGAGACACCTTCAGTGAGTAAAACAGCCCTTTGGGCACTTTCATTTAGAAGCACAGCCCATTGGTACACCTTCGGTAGACTAAACAGCCCATTGCCACATCTTATGAGGACAAAACAGCACGTTGGACTATTTGCTAGGCATCTTTGGTGGGAAAAACAATCCGTTGGGCACCTCCGATGGGAATCACAGCCCTTTGACACACCTTTGGTGGGTAAAATAGCCTATTGGAAATTTCTATAGGCACCTTCGAAGGGATTTCCCATAAGCAAACCTTCAGTGGGTAAAACAGCCAGTTGGCTCACCTTGGGTGGGCAAAACAACTCGTTGGCATGTTTTCTAGGCATCTTCGATTAGAAAAAATAGCCCGTTGGCTAACCTTTGGTGGGCAAAACAGCCCGTTGACACACCTTTGGAGTGTAAAATAGCCTGGTGGCATAGTCGTTAAGCATCATTGATGGGTAAAACAATTAGTTGGGTACCTTCAATGAGAAAACAACTAGTTAGCACACCAACAGTGGGTGGCAGTAGCTAAGCACCTTTAGTGGGAGAAATAACTCATTAGGCAGCTACGGTGGGAAGGACAGCCCATTGGTATACCTTCAATAGGCAAAACAGCCTATTTGCACACCTTCGGTGGACAAAATAGCCCATTGACACAGTCGCTAGGAACCTTTAGTAGGCCCTATTGGCACTTTCGTGATGCACACTCGGTGGGCAAAACAGCCCGTTGCCACACCTTTGGTGGGAAAAAAAGCCCATTCGCATGGTCGCTAGGCACCTTCAGTGGGCAAAACAGCCATTTGGCGCACATTCAGTGGGAAAAATAGACCATTGGTGTAACATCCCCTCACCTATTGCCATGAATAGGAGTGTATAAGTGTACAGTGACATATGCATGCATTCATAGCGCTCCGTTATCTTAGGTTATGTGTCGGAATGACCCACGGGCGTTCCGGTACGTACTCTAGGGTAATGGGGTGTTACAATTGGCACAATTTTTATAGGCAAAACAAACCATTGGAGCATCTTAGGTAGGCACTAGGTACCTTTGATGGGAAAAACAACACATTGGCATAGTCGCTAGGCCCTTTTGATGGCAAATAGCTCATTGGCATAGTTTACAGGCACCTTCGGTGAGAAAAATAGCCCGTTAGGTACCTTCGGTGGGAAACACAACACATTAGCCCACCTTTGGAGGGTAAAACAGCCTATTAGCACTGTCGCTAGGCGCTTTTGCTGGGAAAAACAATCCATTGGCTCAATCACTAGGCAACTTAAATGGGATAAAAAACCAGTTGGCACATATTCGGTGGGGTAAACAGACTATTGGCATATCATTGGTGGGTAAAACAGCTTGATAGCACAGTTGTGAGGCACCTTCAATAGGAGAAATAGCCTGTTTGGCACCTTCGGTTAGAAGCACAACCTGTTGGCACACCTTCGGTAGACATAACAACCCGTTGGTACACAAAACAACCCATTGCTGCGGTCCTCAGGCACCTTTAATGGGCAAAATAGGCCGTTGACATGTCGGTGAGGCACCTTTAGTGGGAAAAATATCCCATTGGCGCACCTTCGGTGGGCAACACATCCTATTGGCACGGTTGCTAGAAATCTTAACTGGGAAAAATAGTTAGTTAGGCACCTTAAGTGGGAAAAACAGCTCAATTGGCAAACCATTGTAGACAAAACAGCCCGTGCACATATTTGGTGGGAAAAATAGCCCGTTGGCACAGTCGCCAGTCACCTTTGATGGGAAAACCAGCCTGTTGGGCTAAATAGCATGTTGGCACGATTGCTAGGGACCTTCGATAGGTAAAATAGTCATTTGGGAAGTTCGCTAGGCACCTTCGGTAGGAAAAACAACACGTTGGCACACCGTTGGTGGGAAAAACACCATGATCGACCTGTTGCTAGACACTTTTGATGTGAAAAATAGCCCGTTAGCACGATCGCTAGGCACCTTCAGTGGGAAAAACATTCCGTTGGGCACCACTAGTATGAAACACTGCCGTTGGCATGTCTTTGATGGGAAAAACAACACATTGGCACGATTGCTAGGGACCTTTGGTCAACAAAAAAGTCCGTTGGCACGATCGCTAGGCATCTTTGGTGAAAAAATAGCCATTGGCACACCTTCGGTGGGCAAAAGAACCTGTTACCATAGACACTAGGCACCTTCTTAGGAAAACAGCTTGTTGACACAGTCACGAGGCACCTTAAATGGGGGACATAGCCAGTTGGGTACCTTAGCTGGAAGTACAGCTCATTGACACCCCTTCTATAGGCAAAACAACCTAGTGGAACACCTTTCGATGGACAAAAAGCCTGTTGACATGGTCACTAGGCACCTTCAGTGAGATAAATAGCTCATTGGCATGTTGGTGAGGCATCTTCAATGGGAAAAACAACCCGTTAGCACACCTTTGGTGGGAAACACATCCTTTTGGCACGATCGCTAGGCATCTTTGATGGGAAAAACAATCAGTTTGGCACCTTTAGTGGGAAAAATAGCCTATTGGCACAAACGCTAAACACCTTCTTTGGGAAATGCAACTTGTTGGCCTGAATAATACATTGGCACGATTGCTAGGGACCTTCGATAGGTAAAATAGCCCACTGGGATGTTCTCTAGGCACCTTTGGTAGAAAAAACACCATAGTTAAACAGTCACCAAACACCTTTGGTAGGCAAAATAGCTTATTGACATAGTCACTAGGCACCTTTGGTGGAAAAAACAGCCTGATGGGCACAAATGGTGTGAAAAATAGTCTATTGGCACACCTTCAGTGGGAAAAACAGCACATTGGCATGATTGCTAGGCACCTTTGGTAGGCAAAACACGGTCGTTAGGCACCTTTGGTGTAAAAAATAGTAGTTGTCCACTGATTAGCACGATTGCTAGGCATCTTCTAGGCAAAAAACATTCATTGGCACACCTTCGGTGGGTAAAATAACACGTTACCGTAGTCGTGGTGGGCAAAACAACCTGTTATCATTGTCACTAGGTAGCTTTAGTGGGAAAACAATCCATTGGCATATATTAAATGGGAAAAATAACTCGTTGGCGATGTCATTAGGCTCCTTCGGTGGGGAAAACAGTTTGTTGGGCACCTTCTGTTGGAAAAACAACTCGTTGGCATAACTTTGGTAAGAAAACAACCCATTGGCATAGTCACCAGCCACCTTAGGTGGGAAAAAAGCCCGTTGGTACACCTTCGGTGGGCAACACAACCCTCTCACACAGTTGCTAGGCATCATCGATGGGCAAAAATGTCATTTGGGCACCTTTGATGGGAAAAAAACACGTTGACACACCTTTAGTGGGAAAAACAGCCCGTTGGCACATCTTTGGTGGGCAAAACAGCCCATTGGCATAGTCACTAGGCACCTTCGATGGGGAAAATAGTCTGCCAGGCACCTTCAGTGGGAAAATAAATTTGTTGGCACACCTTTGGTAAGTAAAATAGCCTGTTGGCACACTTTTGGTAGGTAAAACAGCCCATTGGCACGGTTATTAGGTACATTTGGTGGCAAAAACAACCCGTTGGCATATTCACTAATCGAATTCGGTGGGAAAAACAACTCGTTGGTACACCTTTAGTGGCAGCACAGCCCTTTCACACAGTTGCTAGGCATCATCGATGGGTAAAAATGTCAGTTGGGCACCTTGATGGGGAAAAACCCATTGGCATTCCTTTGGTAGGCAGAACAGACTGTTGATACACCTTTAGTGGGCAAAACAGATCGTTGGCATGGTCACAAGGCACCTTTAGTAGGCACTTTCAATGGGATGCATAGCCCGTTAGTACACCTTCGGTAGGAAAAATAGACCATTGGCGTACCTTTGGTGTGAAAAACAACACATTGGCATGTTCGCCAGACATCTTTAATGGGAAAAACAATCCGTTAGGCATCTTCACTGGGAAACATAACCTAATCGCACACCTTTGGCCAATAAAATAGCCTATTGGAAATTTCTGTAGGCACTTTTGAAGGAATAGCCCGTAAGTAAATTTTTGGTTAGTTCACCTTAGGTAAGCAAAACAACTCGTTGAAACGTTCGCCAGGCACCTTAAATTGGAAAAATTGCCCGTTGGCACATCTTTGGTGGGTAAAATTGCCTAGTGGCACAGTCGCTAAGCATTGATGGGCAAAACAGTTAATTGGGTACCTTCGATGGGTAAACAGCCTATTGACACAGCTTTGGTAGGCAAAACAGCCTGTTGGCACACATTTGGTGTGCAAGACAGCCCGTTGGCATGGTCGCTAGGCACTTTCGGTGGGAGAAATAGCTCATTAGGTAGCTTCGGTAGGAAGGACAGCTTATTGGCACACCTCCAGTGGATAAAACAGCCGATTAACACTGTCATTAGGAATCTTCAATGGGCCCAATTGGCACGTTCGTGAGGCACATTCAAAGGGAAAAACAGCTAGTTATCACTCCTTCGGTGGGCAAAACAACCTATTGCCACACCTTTGGTGGGAAAAACAGCCCGTTGGCATGATCGCTAGGCACCTTCGGTGGGAAAAACAGCCAGTTAGCACACATTCAGTGGAAAAAATAGCTCGTTGGTACACCTTCGGTAGACAAAACTACCCACTGGAGCATCTTAGGTGGGAAAAATAGCCCATTTGCACATTCACTAGGTACCTTTGGTGGGAAAAACAACACATTAGCAAGGTTGTCAGGCCCCTTCGGTAGTTTAAATAACACATTGGCACAGTCACTATGCACCTTCGATGGGAAAAACGCCCGTTGGGTACCTTCGATGGGAAACACAACCTGTTGGCCCACCTTTGGTGGGCTAAACAATCTGTTGGCGTTGTCACTAGGCACATTTTATGGGAAAATAGTCTGCTGGCGTAATCACTAGGCACCTTAGGTGGGATAAAAAGCCAGTTGGCACACATTCGGTGGGAAAAACAACTAGTTGATACACCTTCAGCAGGTAAAATAGCCCGTTAGCAAACCTTTGGTGGACAAAATAGCCTATTGGCACGTTCGCTGGGCATCTTTGATGGGAAAAACAATCCATTGGGCACCTTTGGTGGGAAGCACAACTCGTTGGCGCACCTTTTGTAGGCACTTTCAATGGGAAAAATTTCCCGTAGGCATACCTTCAATAGGCAAAATATCTAATTGGCATAACTTTGATGGGTAAAACAACCCGTTTGCACATTTGGTAGGTACCTTCGATTGGAGAAATAGCCCATTGGCACACCTTTGGTGGGCAAAACAGCTCGTGGCACACTTTTGTCTTGTAAAACAGCCCGGTGGCACAGTCGCTAGGTATCATCCATGTGCAAAACATTTAGTTGGGCACCTTCAATAGGAAAAACAACCCATTGGCACCTTCGGTAGACAAAACAGCCTGTTGGCACACCTTTGGTGGGAAAATAGTCCGTTGGGACGGTCGCCAGGCACCTTCCGTGGGAGAAATAGCCTATTGGGTAGCTTCGATGGGAAGGACAGCCTATTGACACACCTTTGATATGCGAAACAGCCTACTGGCACACCTTTGATGGACAAAACAACCCATTGACGTAGTCACTAGGCACCTTCGGTGGGCCCTATTGATAGGTTCGTGAGGCACTTTCAATGGGAAAAACATCTTGTTGGCCAACCTTCAGAGGGCAACACATCCTATTAGCATGGTCGATATGTATCTTCGGTGGGCAAAATAGTAAGTTAGGCACCTTTAGTGGGAAAAACAGCTCATTGGCATATCTTCAGCGGGTAAAGCAGCCTGTTGGCAGATCTTTGGTGGGAAAAATAGTCTGTTGGCACACCTTTTGTAGGCAAAACGGCCTGTTGGCATATCTTTAGTAGACAAAACAACCGGTTGGTATGGTCACTAGGCACCTTTGTTGGGAAAAACAACCCGTTGGGAACCTTCGGTGGGAACACAACTCGTTGACATACCTTTGTTGAGATAAAACAGCTCATTGGCATGTTCTCTAGGCACCTTCGGTAGGAAAAATAGCTAGTTGGTACATCTTCGGTGGGCAGCACAACCCTTTCACACAGTCGTTAGGCATCATCGATGGGCAAAATAGTTAGTTGGGAACCTTCAATGGGAAAAAAACACATTGGCACACCTTTGGTAGGCAAAACAGACTTTTGGCACACCTTCAGTCATCAAAATAGCCCATTGGCATATCACGAGGCACCTTCACTGAGAGAAACATTCGGTTGGTATACCTTTGGTTGATAAAACGTCCAATTGGCACGTTCGCTAAGCATCTTTGGTGGGAAAAACAATCCATTGGGCAACTACAGTGGGAAACACAGCCCGTTAGCAATTTCTGCAGGCACCTTTGATGTGAAAAATAGCCAGTAGACACACCACCGGTGGGCAAAATAGTCGGTTAGTACTTCTTTGGCGAGAAAAACAAACCGTTTGAACGATCACTTCACACCATCAAGGGGAAAAATAGCCCATTGACACACCTTAGGTGGGTAAAACAGCCCGTTGGTAAACCTTTGGTGGGTAAAATAGCCCCTTGGCTTACTCATTAGGCATCATCAATAGGCAAAACAAATAGTTGGGCACCTTTAATTAGAAAAACTACCTATTGGTACACCTTTGGTAGGCAAACTAGCCTGTTGAAACAACTTCAGTGGGCATAACAACCTGTTATTATGGTCTCTAGGCACCTTCAGTGGAAGAAATAGCCCATTGGGCAACTTCAGTTGGATGGACAGTCTGTTGGCACACCTTCAATATGCAAAACAACCTATTGACAAACCTCCGGTGGACAAAACAACCAATTGACACAGTCGCTTGGTAGCTTTGGTGGGTCCCGTTGGCAAGTTCGCTAGACACGTTCGGTAGGAAAAACGTCCCATCGGCCCACCTTCAGTGGGCAACACATCCTGTTGGCACGGTCACTAGGCATCCTTGGTGGGCAAAACCGTCAGTTAGGCATCTTCAGTGGGAAAAAGAGCTCGTTGGCCCAACTTCGGTGGGATAAACAGCCTACTGGCACATCTTTAGTGGTCAAAACAACCTGTTGGCACAGTCGCCAGCAACTTTGAAGGGAAAAATAGCCCATTGGCATAATTAGGTAGGCGAAATAGCCCATTGGCATATCTTTGGTGGGTAAAACAGTCTATTGCCACGATCGCTAGGTACCTTTGGTGGGAAAAATAGCTTGTTGGCATGGTCGCCAGGTACCTTTAGTGGGAAAAATAGCCTGTTAGGCACCTTAGGTAGGAAACACAACCTGTTGGAATAACTTCGGTGGGGAAAATAGCTCGTTGGCAAAGTCTTTGGACACCTTTGGTAGGTAAAACAGTCGGTTGGGCACCTTCGGTGGGAAAAATAGCTTATTGACAAACCTTTGATGGGTATAACAGCTGGTTGGCAAGCTTACAAACTGCCTTCAGTGGGAGAAATAAGACTTGGAACACCTTTGGTGGGAAAAATAGCCAACTAACACACCTTTGATGGGAACAAAAGCCCATTGCCACGGTCGCTAGGCACCTTTGGCGCAAACAACAGCCAGTTGGCCACCTTCGGTGGGAAATGCAACTCGTTGGCACACCTTTGATAGGTAAAACAACCATTAGAACACCTTCGGTGGGGCAAATAGCCCGCTAGTATAGTTACTAAGCACCTTCGGTGGGTAAAACAACCCATTAGGCACCTTCGGTAGGAAAAATAGCTCGTTTGTAGGCCTTTAATGGGCAGAACCAATTGGCACAATGACTAGGCATTTTTGATGGGCAAAATAGTCCGTAGGGCAAGGTCAGTGTGAAAAAAAACTTGTTGGCACACCTTCTGTAGGAAAAATAGCCTGTTGGAACACCTTCAATGGGCAAAATAGCCCGTGGGCACGTTTGCTAGGCACCTTCGGTGGGAAAAACAGCCTGTTGGCACACCTTTAGTAGGGAAAATGTATATTGGCACGGTCGTAACGCACCATCAGTGGGTAAAATAGCCCGTCAAAATAGTCGTCAGACACCTTCGCTTGGAAAAATTGCTCATTGGGCATCTTCGGTGGGAAACATGACTCTCAACACACCGTTAGTTGGCCCCTTTCGGTGGGCAAAATAGCTTGTTAGCACGTTCACTAGGTACCTTTAGTAGGAAAAACAATCCGTTGGGCACCTTTGGTAGGAAAAACAACCCGTTGGTGCAACTCCGGTGGACAAAACATCCCATTTGTATGATCACTAAGCAACTTTAGTGAGCAAAACAACCCATTGGGCAACATCGGTAGGAAACATAGCACATTGGCACATCTTTGGTGGGAAAGATAACATATTGGCATGATAGCTAGACGCCTTCGATGGGAAAAATATCCCATTGGCACTGCCATTAAGCACCTTTGATAGGCAAAGTAGCCAGTCGGAACAACTTTGAAAGGCAAAACAGCCCGTCCACTTTTTCGTTAGGTACCTTCGGTAGGACAAACAATCCATTGGCACTTCTTCAGTGGGAAAAACAACACGTTGCTATGGTTGCTAGGTTCGTTCAATGTGAAAATAGTCTATTGACATTGTCCCTAGAAACCTTCGGTGGAAAAAATAGCCCAGTGGGCACCTTCGATGGGAAGCACAATCCGTTGGCACACCTTCGATGGGTAAAACAACCCGTTAGCAAGGTCGCTAGGCACCTTTGGTGCGTAAAATAGCCCGTTAACATGATCAGTAGGCATCTTTAATGGGAAAATTTCTCGTTAACGTGGGCACTAGGCACCTGCAATGGGAAAACTGCCTGATGGGCACCTTCGGTGGGAAACACAGCTCATTGGCGCATCTTCGGTGCAGTAACAGCCTGTTCGCATGGTCACTGCGCACCTTCAGTGGGTAAAACAGGCTGTTGGATGCATCGACGGGAAATATTGCCTGTTAGCACATATTTGTTGGAAAACAGCACATTGGCACGGTCGCTAGGCACCTTTGATGGGAAAAATACCCCATCAGAATGTTCACTAGGCGCCTTCGGTGGGAAAACAGCTCGTTGATACACCTTTGGTAGGAAAAACACCAAGATCACATGGTTGCTAGGCACCTTTGGTGGGAAAAATAGCCCGTTGACGTATCCTCTACGCAACTTTGGTGGGCACAACATCTCATTGGCACTATCGATAGGCATCTTCAGTGGGCAAAACAGTATATTAGGCACCTTTGGTGAGAAAAAAATCCCTTTAGAACACCTTCAATAGGCAGAATAGCCTATTGGCACACATTCGGAGTGAGAAATAGCGCATTGACATAGTCCCTAGGTGGGAAAAAAACTTGTTGGCACATCTTCGTTGGTTAAAACAACCCGTTGGATCCCTAGGTAGCTTCAGTGGGAAAAACAACCCGGTGTAATGGTCGTTAGACACATTTGGTGGGCAAAATAGCCTATTAGCATGGTCACTAGGCACCTTTAGCGGGAAAAACTATCCGTTGGGCACCTAAGGTGGGAAAAATAGCCCGTTAGCACACCTTTTGTGGAAAAAATAGCCCATTTTCACGGTCACTAGGTAACTTCGGTGAGCAAAATAGCTCATTGGGCAACATCAACAGGAAAAATAGCCCGTTGGCACATCTTTGGTGGGAAAAATTGCATGTTGGCACAATCGTTGGGCATGTTTGATGGGAAAAATACCCTATTGGCACTTTCAATAGGCACCTTTGACATACAAATTAGCCAGTTGGAATAACTTCGAAGGGAAAAACTGCCCGTTGGCCTGTTCATTAGGTGAAGAACCCATTGGCACTCCTTCAGTAGGGAAAACAACACGTTCGCATGGTCGCTAGGTTCGTTCAGTATGCAAAATAGCCTGTTGGCATGGTCTCCAGCAACCTTTGGTCAGAAAAATAGCCCAATGGGCACCTTCGATGGGAAACACAACCCGTTGACACACCTTCAGTGGGCAAAACAACCCATTGGCAAGTTCGCTAGGCACCTTTGGTGGGAAAAATATCTCGTTAGTGTGGTCACTAGGCACCTGCAATGGGAAAACTGATCATTGGGCACCTTCGGTGGCAAACACAGATCGTTTGCACACCTTCAGTGGAATAATAACCTGTTCGTATGGTCATTGCGCACCTTCGGTGGGTAAAACAGCCCGTTGGGATGCATCGATAGGAAACATTGCCTTTTGACACATATTTGGTGGAAAAAATAGCACGTTGGCACAGACACTAGGCACCTTCGATGGGAAAAATACCCCATCAGAATGTTTGCTAAGCACCTTTGTTAGGAAAAGAGCTCATTGGCACACCTTTGGTGGGAAAAACACCAAGGTCGCACGGTTGCTGGGCAACTTTGGTGGGAAAAATAGCCCATTGACGCATTCACTAGACACTTTTGGTGGGCAAAACATTTCATTGGCACCGTCGCTAGGCATCTTTAGTGGGCAAAACAATACATTAGGCTCCTTCAGTGAGAAATGCATCCCTTTGGAACACCATCGTTAGGCAGAATAGCCTATTGACACACATTCGGAGTGAAAAACAACACATTGACATATTCGCTAGGTGGGAAAAAAACCTGTTGGCACATCTTCGATGGGCAAAACAACCCGTTGTATCCTTAGGCACCTTTGGTGGGAAACACAACCCATTGTAATGGTCACTAGACACATTTGGTGGGCAAAATAGCCTGTTAGCATGGTCACTAGGCACCTTTAGTGGGAAAACTGCCCGTTGGGCACCTTAGGTGGGAAAAACAGCCCGTTAGCGCACATTCTGTGGACAAAGTACCCCGTTTGCATGGTCACTAGGTAACTTTAGTGAGCAAAATAACCCATTGGGCAACATTGATAGGCAAAATAGCCCGTTGATACATCTTTAGTGGGAAAAAGAGCATGTTGGCACAATCGCTAGGAAACTTTGATGGGAAAATACCCCATTGGCACTTTCATTAGGCACCTTTGATAGGCAAAATAGCCGGTTGGAACAACTTTGAAAGACAAGACTGCCCGTCGACCTATTCATTAGGCACCTTCGGTAGGAAAATGAACCCATTGGCACTCCTTCAGTAGGAAAAAAAACACGTTGGCATGGTTGCTAGGTTCGTTCAATATGCAAAATAGCCTGTTGGCATGGTCCCCATTAACCTTCGGTCAGAAAAATAGTCCAATGGGCACCTTTGGTGGGAAACACCACCCATTGACACAACTTCGGTGGGCAAAACAACCCGTTGGCAAGGTCGCTAGGCACCTTTGGTGGCCAAAATAGCTCGTTAGCATGGTCAATAGGCACCTTCAATGGGAAGACTGCCCGTTGGGCACCTTCGGTGGCCAACACAGCTCGTTTGCATACCTTCAATGGAATAACAGCCTATTCGCGTGGTCACTGCGCACCTTCAGTGGGTCAAACAGCCCATTGGGAAGCATCAATGGGAAACATTGCCTGTTGGCACATATTTGGTGGAAAAAATAGCGCGTTGGCATGGACACTAGGCACCTTTGATAGGAAAAATAATCCATCGGAACGTTCGCTAGGCGCCTTTGTTAGGAAAATAGCTCGTTGGCACGCCTTTGGTGGGAAAAACACTAAGGTCGCACAGCTGATAGGCACCTTCGGTGGGCAAAATAGCCAGTTGGTACATTTGCTAGGCACGTTTGGTTGGCAAAACATCTCGTTGACACCATAGCTAGGCATCTTCAATAGGCAAAACATTATATTAGGCACCTTTGGTGGGAAAAACAGCTCTTTGGAACACCTTCAACGGACAAAATAGCCCATTTGCACACATTTGGAGGAAAAAACAGAACATTGACATAGTCGCTAGGTGGTAAAAAACCTGTTGGAACATCTTTGTTGGGCAAAACAACCCGTTGGATACTTAGACACCTTCGGTTGAAAAAACAGCCTATTTTAATGGTCTTTAGACACATTCGGTGGGCAAAATAGCCTGTTAGCATGGTCACTAGGCACCTTCAGTGGGAAAAACTACCCATTGGGCACCTTTAGTGGGAAAAATAGCCTATTGGTGCATCTTCAGTGGACAAAACTGCCCGTTTGCATGGTCACTAGGTAACTTCAGTGAGCAAAAGAGCCCGTTGGGCAACATCGGTAGGAAACATAGCCCGTTGGCACATCTTTGGTGAGAAAAATAGCACGTTGACATAATCGCTTGGGACCGTCGATGGGAAAAATACCCCATTGGAACTTCATTAGACACCTTTGATAGGCAAAATAGCCAGTTGGAATAACTTTGAGGGGAAAAACTGTCCGTCAGCCTATTCTTTAGGCATCTTTTGTGGGAAAAAGAACCCATTGGCACTCCTTTGGTGGGAAAAACAACACATTGGCTTAGTTGCTAGGTTCGTTCAATGTGTAAAATAGCCTATTGACATGGTCCCCAACAACCTTGGACCAGAAAATAGCCCAATGGGCACCTTTGATGGGAAACACAACCCGTTGGCACACCTTCGATGGGTGAAACAACCCGTTGGAAAAATCGCTAGGCACCTTTGGTAGGCAAAATATTTAGCATGGTCACTATGCACCTTCAATGGGAAAACTGCTCGTTGGGCACCTTTGGCGGCAAACACAGCTCATTTGCACACCTTCGATAGAATAACAGCCGATTGGCATGGTCACCGGGCACCTTCGATGGGTAAAACAGCCTGCTGGGATGGATCGATGGGAAACATTTCCTGTTGGCACATATTTGGAGGAAAAGATAGCACGTTCGCAAGGTCGCTAGGCACCTTCGATGGGAAAAGTATCCCATTAGAATGTTCGTCAGGCACCTTTAGTGGGAAAACAACTCGTTGGCATACCTTTGGTAGGAAAAACCCCAAGGTCGCACGATTGCTAGGCACATTTGGTGGGAAAAATAGCCCGTTGGCACATTTTCTAGGAACCTTTGGTTGGCAAAATGTCTCATTGGCACTATTGCTAAGCATCTTCGGTAGGTAAAATAGTACATTGGGCACCTTGGGTGGGAAAACAACCCTTTGGAACACCTTCGACGGGTAAAATAGCTCATTGGCAGACATTCTGTGGGAAAAACGGTGCATTGACGCGGTCGCTAGGTGGGAAAAAATTTGTTAGCACATCTTTGTTTGGCAAAACAACCTGTTGGCACGATCTCTAGGCACCTTCGATGGGAAAAGCAACCTATTGGAATGGTCATTAGACATATTCAGTGGGCAAAATAGCCTGTTAGCATGGTCACTGGGCACCTTCAGTCAGAAAAACTGCCCGTTGGGCACCTTCGGTTAGAAAAATAGCCCATTGGCACACCATGAGTGGACAAAATAGCCCCTTCGCATGGTCACTATGTAATTTCGATGAGCAAAACAGCCAATTGTGCAACATCGGTAGGAAGAATAGCTCATTAGCACATCTTTGGTGGGAAAAATAGCGCGTTGGCATGGTTGCTAGGCGCCTTCGATGGGAAAAATACCCCATTGGCACTTCCATTAGGCACCTTCAGTAGGAAAATAGCTTGTTGGCACACCATTTTAGTGGGAAAAACACCAAGTTGGCACGGTTGCTAGACACCATCAGTGGGCAAAATAACCCGTTGGCATATTCACTAGCACCGTTGGTAGGCAAAACAACCTATTGGAACTATCGTTAGGCATCTTCGGTGGGTAAAACATTACGTTGGGTACCTTCGGTGGGAAAACAACCCTTTGGAACACATTTTCTATGCACCTTCAATGGGAAAAATAGCCCGTTGGCACATCTTATGTGGGAAAATTAGCACATTGGCATAGATACTTGGTACCTTCAGTGGGAAAACTATCCTTTTCACAGGGTCGCTAGGGACCTTCGGTGAGAAAATTAGCACATTGAAATGGTTGCTAGGCACCGTTAGTGGGTATAATAACCCGTTGGCATGGTCACCAGGTACGTTCGGTGGGAAAAATAGCTCGTTGGGCAAAATAACATGTTGGCACAGTCACAAGGAACCTTCGACGAGTAAAATACCCTGTTAGGATGTTAGCTAGTCGCATTTGATCGAAAAAACAACCCCTTGGCACACCTTCGATGGGAAAAACACCACAGCTACATGGTCGCTAGACACCTTCGGTGGGCAAAATAGCCCATTGGTGCAGTCACTAGATACCTTGGGTGAGCAAAACAACCTGTTGACACATTTGCTAGGCCTTCGGTGGGAGAAACAACACATTGGCACACCTTCAATGGGCAATATAGTCTGTTGACACGATCCCTAGGCACCTTTAGTGGGCGAAATAACCTATTGGTGTGATCAGTTGGCACCTTTGTTGGGTTAAACAACCAATTGGCACACATTTGGTAGGCAAAACAACCTGATGGCACGGTCGCTTGGCACCTTTGGTGGAAAAACATCACTTTGGCATACCTTCGGTAAGCAAAACAACGGTTGGCACAACTTCATTATTTAAAAAAGCCTATTGGCGCACCTTTGGTGTGCAAAATAACTTGTTGGCACGGTCATTAGGCACATTCGGTAGGAAAAGCAACCCGTTGACACACCTTCGATAGGAAAACAGCCCGTTGGCATGATCACTGAGCACCTTCGATGGGAAAAACAGCCTGTTGATACACCTTCATTAGGCGAAATAACCCACTAACATGGTCCCTAGGCATCTTAGGTGGGAAAATAGCCTATTGGTGTGTTCGCTGGACTAGTTTGGTGGGTAAAATAGCATGTTGGGTTGGCCACCAAACATCTTAAGTGGGCAAAATAGCCCGTTTGGCAAAATAACACGTTGGCAAGTATTCTAGGGACCTTAGGTGGTCATTATAGCCTATTGGGATGCTCGCTCGGCACCTTCAGTGGGAAAAATAACTTATTGGCACAACTTCGGTGGCAAAAACAACCCATTGGCATGCCTTCGGTGCGTAAAACAACCCGTTGCCACAATCACTAGGCACCTTTGGTGGGAAAACAACCCGTTGGCACTGTCTTCAGGTACCTTCGATGGGAAAAGTAGCCTGTTGGGTAGCACAACCCGTTGGCACACCTTTGATGGAGAAAATAACCCGTCGATGGACACCTTTCACGGGAAAGCAACCCATTAACACTGTCACTAGGCACCTTTGGTAAGAAAAATAGTCCATCAGTATGATCACTAAGCAACTTAGGTGGGGTAAACAGACAGTTGGCATACATTTGGCGGGCAAAACAACTAGTTTGCATGATTGCTAGGGACCTTCGGTGGGAAAAATAGTCTGTTGGGCACCTTTGGTGGGAGAAACAACTCGTTGGCACACCTTCGATTGGCAAAATAGCATGTTGACAATCATTTGGTGGGCAAAATAGCCCATTGGCACGGTCACTAGGCACCTACAGTGGCAAAAATAGCCTGTTGGTATGTTTGTCACCCAACTGCTATAGGAAAAATAGCTCGTTGGTACACCTTCGTTGGGTAAAACAACCCATTGCCATGGTCGCTAGGCACCTTCGATGGGAAAATATCCCATTGGCATGATCGTCAAGTACCTTCAGTGGGAAAAATAGCCTATTCGGTACCTTTGGTAGGAAAAACAGTCCGTTGGGCACCTTCGATGAGAAAAACAACCTATTGGCGCACCTTTGACGAGCATAACAGCTTGTTGGCATGTTCGTTAAGCACCTTTAGTAGGAAAAAGAGCCCTTTATGACACCTTTGGTGGGTAAAATAGCTCGTTTTCTAGGAAAAACATCTCATTGCCACAGTTGCTAGGCACCTTTGGTGGGAAAATAGCCCGTTGGCCACCTTTGGTAGGAAACAAAGCTCGTTGGCACATCTTTAGTATGCAAAACAACCTATCAGAACACCTTTGGTTGGGTAATTAGCTAGCTAACATGGTCGCCAGGCATCTTCAGTGGGCAAAGCAACCCATTGGGCACCTTTGGTGGGAAAAACAACCCGTTTGCATACATTTGGTAGGTGAAACAGCCAATTGGGATGGTCGCTAGGCAATTGTGGTGGGCACAACTGTCCATAGGGCAAGTTCGGTGGGAAAAGCAGCTCGTTGGCACACCTTTGACAAAATAGCCCGTTAGGAAAAGCAACCCATCAGCACAGTCACTAGGCGCCTTTGGTGGGCAAAATGGCTCGTTGGTATAATCACTAGGCACCTTCAATGGGAAAAATAGCCTGTTGGGCATCTTCGGTTGGAAACACGACCCTTTGACACACCTTCAATGGGAAAAACAGCCCGTTGGAATGATCACTATACATGTTCGATGGGCAAAACAACCAATTGTCACACATTCAGTGGGAAAAGTAGCCTGTTGACACACCTTCAATAGGCAAAACAGCCCATTAGAGCATCCTAGGTGGGGAAAATAGCCTGTTGGCAAGTTTGCTAGGTATCTTCGATTGGAAAAACAGCACGTTAGCAAGGTCGTCATGTCCCCTCGGTGAGCAAAATACCCTATTGGTACAGTTGTCAGGTTCCTTTGGTGGGAAAAACAGCCCGTTGGGTACCTTCAGTGGGAAATAGAACACGTTGGCACACCTTCAATAGGAAAAGAGCCCGTTGGCACATATTTGGTGGGAAAATCAACATGATAGGCTAAATAGCAAGTTGGAACGATCACTAGAGACCTTTGTTAGGCAAAAAACACATCGGGATGTTTAATAGGCACCTTCAGAGGGAAAAACAGCACGTTGGCACACCTTTGATGGGAAAAACACCATAATCGCACAATCGCTAGACACTTTCGATAGGAAAAATAGCCTGTTGGGCAGCACCAGTATGAAACATAGCCTGTTGCACATCTTCGATGGGAAAAACATCACATTGACAGGATTGCCAGGCACCTTTGGTGGGCAAAATAGCCCATTGTCATGGTCGTTAGGCATCTTCGGTGCAAAAAAATAGTCATTGGCTCACCTTCGGTGGGTAAAATGACCCGTTGCCATAGTTGCTAGGCATCTTCGTCAAGAAGACAACCCGTTCGTAAGATCGTCAAGTACCTTCGATGGGAAAAATAGCCCGTTGGGCACCTTCGGTGGGAAGCACAATCGTTTGGCACACCTTCGATGGGCAAAACAACCCATTGGCACGGTCACTCGGCAACTTTGGTGGGCAAAATAGCCCATTAGCCCTACCACTCGATGTCTTAGGTGGCAAAAACAGTCCATTGGCGTTATCACTAGGCGCCTTAGGTAGGACAAACAACTAGTTAGCTCACGTTCGGTAGGCAAAATAGCTCGTTGGCATGATTGCTAGGGACCTTCAACACAAAAAATAGCCTGTTGGGCACCTTCGGTGAGAGAAATGACTCGTTGGCACACCTTCAATGGGCAAAACAACCCATTGGCACCCCTTTGGTGGACAAAATAGCCCGTTGGCATGGCCACTAGGCACCATTGGTGGAAAAATAGCTCTTTAACCGGTTCGCTAGGCACCTACTGTGGGAAAAATAGCCCGTTGACACACCTTCGAAGGGTAACACAGCCCTTTCACATGGTCTTTAGGCATCATCGATGGGAAAAACATTCTATTGGGCACCTTCGTTGGGAAAAACAACCTGTTGGCACACATTTGGTAGGCAAAACAAACTGTTGGCACACGTTTGGTGAGCAAAACAACCTTTTAACACGGTCACGAGGCACTTTCAATGGGAAAAATAGCCTATTAGGCACCTTCGACTAGAAGCACAGTTTGTTGGCACACCTTCAGCAGGTAAAACAGCTCGTGGGCACACCTTTGATGGAGAAAACAACTCGTTGGCATACTCACTAGGCACTTTCGATAGGCAAAATGGCCCATTGGGACGTTCCCTAGGCACCTTCAATGGGAAAATAACCTTTGGCTCGCCTTTGGTGGGCAACACATCCCATTGGCACAGTCGTTAGGCATCTTTGGTGGGCAAAACACTCAATTAGGCACCTTTATTGGGAAAAACAGCCAGTTGGCACACCTCGATAGGCAAAACAGCCCATTGGCCCGCATTTGGAAGGAAAAATAGCCCGTTGGCACAGTCGCGAAAATCCTTCGGTGGGAAAACCATCCTGCTGGGCTAAGTAGCTCATTGGCACAATCACTAGGGACCTTCGATAGAAAAAATAGCCCATTAAGATGTTCACTAGGCACCTTCGGTGGGAAAACAACACATTGGCACGATTGTTAGGCACCTTCAGTAGGCAAAGTAGCCCGTTTGCACTGTCGCTGGGCACCTTCGATGTAAAAAATAACATTGGCACACCTTCGATGGCCAAAACAACTTGTTGCCATAGTTGCAAGGCACCTTCGATTGGAAAAACAACCCATTGGCATGGTCTTTGGGAACCTTCGGTGGGAAAAATAGCTTGTTGGGAACCTTCGGTGGGAAGCACTAGCCCTTGGCACAACTTTGGTGGGAAAACAGCCCGTTGGCATAGTCGCTCGACATGATGGGTAAAACAGCTCATTAGAATTGTCACTAGGCATCTTCGGTGGGAAAAAAAGTATGTTGGCGTGATCACTAAGCACCTTAGGTGGGGCAAACAGCCAATTGGCACACATTAAATGGGTTAAACTACTCGTTGGCATGATTACTAAGCACCATTGGTGGGAAAAACAACTTGTTAGCGCACATTTGAATGTTAAAACAGCTCGTTGGCACTATCACTAGGCACCTTCAATGATAAAAATATCCCGTTGGCACATTTGCTCTGGTAATTTTATGAGAAAATAGCCCGTTGGTACACCTCGGTGGGTAAAACAACCTGTTTCCACAGTCACTAAGCACCTTTGGTGGGAAAAATAGCCCGTTGGGCACCTTCGGTGGGAAGCACAACCTATTGGCACACCTTCAGTGGGGCAAATAGCTTGTTGACACAGTCGCGAGGCTCCTTTGGAGGGTAAAATAGTCCGTTGGGCACCTTCGGTAGGATAAACAGCCTATTGGCGTATCTTTGATGGGTATAACAGCTTGTTGGCAACTTTTCTAAGTGCCTTCAGTGGGGAAATAGCTCTTTGGCATATCTTTGGTGGGCAAAATAGCTCATTGGCACACCTTTGGTGGGAAAAACATCCCATTACCACAGTTGCTAGGCACCTTTGGTGGAGAAAACAGCCCATTAGTCACCTTTGGTGGGAAACACAGCTCATTGGCACACATTTGATAGGCAAAATAGCCCATTAAAACACCTTTAGTTAGGCAAATATCCAGCTAGCACAATCACTAGGCATCTTTTGTGGGCAAAGCCACCTATTGGGCACTTTAGGTGAGAAAAACAGCCCGTTTGCACAACTTTGGTAGGCAAAATAGCCAGTTGGCACGGTCGATAGGCACTTTAGGTGGCAAAACAATCCGTAGGGCAAGTTCGATGGGAAAAGCAGCTCGTTGACATGTGTGCTAGGCACCTTCGATGGGCAAAATAACTCGTTGACATGATTGCCAGGTAGCTTCATTGGGAAAAATAGCCCGTTGGGTACCTTTGGTGGGCAAAACATCCCATTGGCATGATTACTAGGCACCTTTAGTGGGCAAAATATCTAGTTAGTGTACATTCAGTAGGAAAATAACTCGTTGGTAGACCTTTGGTAGGCAAAACAACCTATTAGAGCATCTTAGGTAGGCAAAATAGCTCATTGGCACATTCACTAGGTGTCTTTGGTTGGAAATCAACACATTAGCAAAGTGACTAGGCCGCTTCAATAGGGAAAATAGCTTGTTGGCACAGTCGCCAGGCACCTTCGGTGGAAAAAACAACCCGGAGGGTACCTTTGATGGGAAACACAACCCGTTGGCCCACCTTCAGTGAGCAAAATAGCCTATTGGCAAGGTTGCTAGGCACCTTTGGTGGGCAAAAATGCTCATTGGCAACACAACCCTTTCTGATGGTTGCTAGGCAACATTGATGGACAAAACAGAAAATTGGCCATCTTTGGTGGGAAAAACAGCACGTTAGCACACCTTTGGTAGGGAAAACAGTTTGTTGTCACACCTTCAGTGGGGAAAATAGCCCTTCAGTACGGTCGCAAGGCACCTTCAATGAAAGAAATAGCCAATTGAGCACCTTCGATCAAAAGCACAGCTAGTTGGTACACCTTCGATAGGCAAAATAGCCCATTGGCACACATTCAACCAATAAATCAGACCGTTGGCATGGTCACTAGGCACCTTCTGCAGATAAAACAACTTATTGGTATATTGGTGAGGAATCTTTGGTGGGAAAAATAGCCCGTTGGCACAACTTCGATGGGCAACACATCATGTAGGCACAGTT
Organism: Erythroxylum echinodendron; assembly: GCA_027575705.1. Classification (NCBI taxonomy): domain Eukaryota; kingdom Viridiplantae; phylum Streptophyta; class Magnoliopsida; order Malpighiales; family Erythroxylaceae; genus Erythroxylum; species Erythroxylum echinodendron. The sequence goes on from JANZXR010000008.1 coordinate 35,739,993, forward strand.
TCCAGACATCTTTAGTGGGAAAAACACTCAATTAGGCATCTTCAATGGGAAAAACAACCTGTTGGCACACCTTTAGTAGGTAAAACAGCCCTCTGGCACACATTTGGTAGGCAAAATAGTCCATTGACACAGTTGCCAGTGACCTTTGGTGGGAAAACCAACATATTGGGCTAAATAGCACGATGGCATGTTTGTTAAGGGCCTTCGATAAGTAAAATAGCCCATTGGGATGTTCGCTAGGCACCGTCAATAGGAAAAACATCCCATTGGCACACCTTTGGTGGCAAAAGCAACACGATCGTACAGTTGCTAGACACCTTCGGTGGGCAAAATCACCCTTTGGCATTGTTGCTAGGCACCTTTGATGGGAAAACAGCTCGTTGGGCACCATTAGTATGAAACACGACCCAATGGCACACCTTCGGTGGGAAAAACAGCACATTGGCATGATTGCTAGGCTCCTTTGATAGGCAAAATAGCCCTTTTGCATGGTTGCTGGGCACCTTTGGTGTAATAAGTAGTCATTGGCCCACCTTCAGTGGGCAAAACAACCTATTGCCACGGTCGCTAGGCACCTTTGGTGGGAAAAATAGTCCATTGGCACAGCGATCAAGTACCTTCGGTGGCAAAAATATCCCATTAAGCACCTTCGGTTGGAAACGAAACCTGTTGGCACACCTTCGATGGGGTAATTATCCTGTTGGCATAGTCACTAGACTCCTTCGATGGGCAAAACAATCTGTTGGGAACCTTTGGTAGGAAAAACAACCTGTTGGCACCTGGTTGATGGGCTTAACAGCTTGTTGGCAAGTTCGCTAGACACCTTCAGTGGGGAAAATAGGCCTTTAACACTCCTTTCATGGGTAAAACAGCCCGTTGGCGCACCTTCAGTGGGAATAATGCCCATTGCCACGGTTGCTAGGCACCTTGGTGGGAAAAATAGCTTGTTGGCCACATAAGGTGTGAACATAGCTTGTTGGCACACCTTTGGTAGGTAAAACAACAAGTTGGAACACCTTCGGTAGGGCAAATAGCTAGCTGGCACAGTCGCTAGGCATCTTCTGTGGGTGAAACAACCCATTGGGCACCTGAGGTGGGAAAAATAGCCCGTTTTCACACCTTCAGTAGACAAAATAGCCAGTTAGCACAATCACTAGGCATTTTTGATGCAAAATAGTTCATAGGGCACGTTCGGGAGGAAAAGCAGCTCGTTGGCATACCTTTGACAAAATAGCCCGTTGGGAAAAACAGCCCATTGGCATATTTGCTAGGCACATTTTTTGGGCAAAGTAGCTTGGTAGCACGATCATCGGGCACCTTTGTTGGGAAAAACAACTCGTTGGGTACCTTCGATGGGAAAAACATCCCGTTGGCACGATCACTAAGCACCTTCAATGGGCAAAACAACCAGCTAGTGCATATTTAGTGGGAAAAATAGCCTATTGGCACATCTTTGGTGGACAAAATAGCCCATTAGAGCATCTTAGGTGGGAAAAAAAGCCTATTGACACATTTGCTAGGTATCTTCGGTAGGAAAAACAACACATTAGCAAAGTCACCAGACCCCTTCGGTGGGCAAAACACCCCGTTGGCACAGTCGTTAGGCACCTTTAGTGGGAAAAACAACCTATTAGGTACCTTTTGTGGGAAACAAAACCCGTTGACTCAGCTTCAGTGAGCAAACAACTTGTTGGCATGGTCACTATGCACCTTTGGTGGCAAAATAGCTTGTTTTCAACACAGCCCTTTCAAAAGGTCGCTAGGTAAAACAGACAGTTGGGCACCTTTGACCGAAAAAACAGCCTGTTGGTGCACCGTTGGTAGGGAAAACAGACTATTAGCACACGTTTGGTGGGCAAAATAGCCCTTCGGCATGGTTGCGAGGCACCTTCAATGGGAGAAATAGCCAGTTGGACACCTTCGAGCAAAAGCATAGCCCATTGTCACATCGTTGATAAGCAAAATCGCTCATTGGCACGCATTGGGTGGATGAAACGGACTGTTGACATGGTCACTAGGCACCTTCGATGAAACAAATATCCCGTTGGCACATTTGCTCTGGTAATTTTATGAGAAAATAGCTCATTGGTACACCTCGGTGGGTAAAACAACCTGTTTCCACAGTTACTAGGCACCTTCGGTAGGAAAAATAGCCCAATGGGCACCTTCGGTGGGAAGCACAACCCATTGGCACACCTTCAGTGGGGCAAATAGCTTATTGACACAGTCGCAAGGCTCCTTTGGAGGGTGAAATAGTCTGTTGGGCACCTTCGATAGGATAAACAACCTATTGGCGTACCTTTGATGGGTATAACAACTTCTTGGCAACTTTTCTAAATACCTTCAGTGGGGAAAATAGCTCTTTGGCATACCTTTGGTAGGCAAAATAGCTCGTTGGCACACCTTTAATGGGAAAAACATCCCATTACCACAGTCGCTAGGCATCTTTGGTGGAGAAAACAACCCATTAGTCACCTTTGGTGGGAAACACAGCTCATTGGCACACATTTGATAGGCAAAATAGTCTATTGAAACACCTTCAGTTGGGCAAATAGCCAGCTACCACAATCACTAGGCATCTTTTGTGGACAAAGCCACCTATTGGGCACCTTAGGTGAGAAAAACAGCCTTTTTGCACATCTTTGGCAGGCAAAATAGCCAGTTGGCACGATCGATAGGCACTTTCGGTGGCAAAACAGTCCGTAGGGAAAGTTCGGTGGGAAAAGCAACTCATTGAAACCTGTACTAGGCACCTTCGATGGGCAAAATAACTCATTGACATGATTGCCAGGCGCCTTCATTGGGAAAAACAGCCCGTTGGGTACCTTTGGTGGGCAAAACATCCCATTGGCAGGATTACTAGGCACCTTTAGTGGGCAAAACAGCCAGTTAGTGTACATTCAGTGGGAAAATAGCTCGATGGTAGAACTTTGGTAGGCAAAACAACCCATTGGAGCATCTTAGGTAGGCAAAACAACCCATTGGCATAGTCAGTAGGTGTCTTTGGTAGGAAAAACAACACATTAGCAAAGTCACCAGGCCCTTTCAATGGGAAAAATAGCCTGTTGACATAGTCACCAGGCACCTTCGGTGGAAAAAATAGTCCGTTGGGTACCTTTAATGGGAAACACAACCCGTTGGCCCACCTTTAGTGAGCAAAATAGCCTATTGGCAAGGTTGCTAGGCACCTTTGGTGGGCAAAAAAGTTTGTTGGCAACACAACCCTTTCAGATGGTTGCTAGGCAACATTAATGGACAAAACAGACAATTGGGCGTCTTTGATGGGAAAAACAGCCCATTGGTGCACCTTTGGTAGGAAAGCAGTCTGTTGTCACACCTTCAGTGGGGAAAATAGCACTTCGGTACTGTCGCGAGGCACCTTCTATGGGAGAAATAGCCAATTGAGCACTTTCAATCCAAAGCACAGCTAGTTGGCACACCTTCGACAGGTAAAATAGCCCATTGGCACACATTCAACCAACAAAACAGACCGTTGGCATGGTCACTAGGCACCTTTGGTGGGCAAAACAGGTCGTTGGTATATTGGTGAGGCATCCTTGGTGGGAAAAATATCCCGTTGGCATAACTTCGGTGGGCAACACATCCTGCACGCACAGTTGCCAGGCATCTTTAGTGGGAAAAAACACTCAATTAGGCACCTTCAGTGGGAAAAATAGCCTGTTGGCACACCTTCAGTAGGTAAAACAATCCTCTGGCACACATTTGGTAGGTAAAATTGTCCATTGACACAGTTGCCAGTGACCTTTGGTGGGAAAACCAACCTATTAGGCTAAATAGCACGATGTCATGTTTGTTAAGGGCCTTCGATAAGTAAAATAACCCATTGGGATGTTCGCTAGGCATCGTCAGTGGGAAAAACAACACGATCGTACAGTTGCTAGATACCTTTGGTGGGAAAAACTACCCTTTGGCATGGTTGCTAGGTTCCTTCGATGGGAAAATAGCCCATTGGACACCATCGGTATGAAACACGACCCACTAGCAAGCCTTAGATGGGAAAAATAGCACATTAGCATAATTGCTAGGCTCCTTCAACAGGCAAAATAGACCTTTTGCATGGTTGCTGGGCACCTTTGGTGTAATAAGTAGTCATTGCCACACCTTCAGTGGGCAAAACAACCTATTGCCACGGTCGCTAGGCACCTTCGGTGGGAAAAATAACCTATTGGCACAGTCATCAAGTACCTTTGGTGGCAAAAATAGGCCATTAAGCACCTTCGGTTAGAAACAAAACCTGTTGGCACTCCTTTGATGCGGTAAATAGCCTGTCGGCACAGTCACTAGACTCCTTCGGTGGGCAAAACAATCCGTTGGGCACCTTTGGTAGGAAAAACAACCTGTTGGCACATGTTTGATGGGCTTAATAGCTTGTTGGCAAGTTCGCTAGATACCTTCACTGGGAAAAATAGGTCTTTGACACTCCTTTCGTGGGTAAAATAGCCCGTTGGCACACCTTCGGTGGGAATAATGCCCATTTCCACGGTCGCTAGGCACCTTTTATGGGAAAAATAGCTTGTAGGCCGCATAAGGTGGGAAACATAGCTTGTTGACACACCTTTTATAGGTAAGACAACCAGTTGGAACACCTTCGGTGGGGCAAATAGCTAGTTGGCATAGTCACTAGGCATCTTCTATGGGTGAAACAACCCATTGGGCACCTTAGGTGGGAAAAATAGTCCGTTTTCACACCTTCGGTAGACAAAATAGCTAGTTGGCACAATCATTAGGCACTTTTGATGGCAAAACAGTTCGTAGGGCAAGTTCGATGGGAAAAATAGCTCGTTTGCATACCTTTGACAAAATAGACCGTTGGGAAAAATAGCCTATTGGCACATTTGCTAGGCACCTTTTTTAGGCAAAGTAGCTTGTTAGCACGATCATCAGGCATCTTTGTTGGGAAAAACAACCTGGTGGGTACCTTCGATGGGCAAAACATCCCGTTGGCATGATCAATAAGCACCTTCAATGGGTAAAACAGCCAGTTAGTGCACATTTAGTGGGAAAAATAGCCTGTTGGCACACCTTTGGTAGACAAAATATCCCATTAGAGTGTCTTAGGTGAGCAAAATAGCCTATTGACACATTTTCTCGGTATATTCAGTGCGAAAAACAATACATTAGCAAAGTCACCAGACCCCTTCGGTGGGCAAAATACCCCTTTGGCATAGTCTCTAGGCACCTTTAGTGGGAAAAACAACCTATTAGGTACCTTCGGTAGGAAACACAACTCGTTGCCTCACCTTCGGTGAGTAAAACAACCTATTAGCACAATGGCTATGCACCTTTGGTGGGAAAAATAACTCATTTTCAACACAGCTCTTTCAAAATTTCGCTCAGTAAAACAGACAGTTAGGCACCTTTGATGGAAAAAACAGCCTGTTGGTGCACCTTTGGTAGGGAAAATAGACTATTGGCACACATTTGGTGGGCAAAACAACCCTTCGGCATGGTCGCGAGGCACCTTCAATGGGAGAAATAACCAGTTGGGCACCTTCGATCGAAAGCATAGCCCATTGTCACACCTTTGATCAGCAAAATCGCCCATTGGCATGCATTTGGTGGATAAAACGAACTGTTGACATGGTCATTAGGCACTTTCGGTGGGCAAAACAGCTCGTTAGTTTGTTGGCGAGGCACCTTTGTTGGGAAAAATAGCCCGTTGGCACACCTTTGGTGAGTAACACATCCCGTTGGCACAGTCGTCAACCATCTTTGGGGGGCAAAACACTCAGTTAAGCACCTTCAGTGGGAAAATAGCATGTTGGCACACCTTTAGTAGGCAAAACAACCCTCTAGCACACATTTGGTGGGCAAAATAGCTTGTCGGCATAGTCGCCAGTCATCTTTGGTGGGAAAACTAGCCTATTTGGCTAAATAGCACGTTAATGTAACATCCCGTTTCCATAGAACGGGTCGGACCAGAGAAACGGGTCCAAGTGAGGTAAATCAGAGAAATTAGAACAACACATCTCATACTCATGCATTTGTGAACTGTGATATGTGCACATGAAAAAAAATTATTGTACATGCATTCATGACAATTTTCCCAGTATAAGTGTGATTTCTTGAAAAATAGTCTTTGTGAGTGATAAATTGAATCGGAGAGGTTCACAGTGACTATTCAGTTTTTAGAGAATTATGGAAATTTACTGGGAATTTTTAGGAACTGTTTCCGGACCCGAAAAATTGCTAAGTGACAGTTAGGGGTCAATCAGTAGAAAATTTGTGGCCCAATGGCAATGGGATTTCAGACATAAGCAATTGGGAATTTTTGGAATTAGTCATTGGAAAGAGGAGAGAAATTGAAATGAATTGAGAAAAAAGTCACAAACCAATGAGAAAGTGACATGTGGCAAGTGAGTACTCAAACTCGAGACCTCAGGGTTTTGTTCCGCTTTAAGCGGACGCCTCTTACCATTGAGCCAAGTCACAAACCAATGAGAAAGTGACATGTGGCAAGTGAGTACTCGAACTCGAGACCTCAGGGTTTTATTCCGCTTTAAGCAGACGCCTCTTACCTTTGACTAGTAATTGGGGAAAAATGATTGATCGATAAAGACATATAGGCAATATCGAGGTTAGTGCCAAGAAATTATTGAGATAGGTCAGTAAGATGAGTGATTCAATTTATGATCAATGAAGGAACAAATCGGAAATGAATAAATAGTGAGTCAAAAGCGAATACCGGAGTTGCATACATAGTGAAGACTCATCCAAGGTAATTGAGAGTGGATACCTGGTGTTGATATAAGTGGATTTTAGAATTCGAGGAGAC
>JANZXR010000008.1:35746888-35777883 GCA_027575705.1 Erythroxylum echinodendron
GATTGATTTAATGAACACAAAAAGTAATCACGAAAGCAGTAAAAATAAAAGACTAAAAACAATGGGATAAAAGCCTAATCAAGATACATTTCAGTTTAATTTCGCAATTCGATCACAGACACTAAAGATGTTCTTGGTTCATTCGAATAGAAGAGTTATAGCTACAAGTGACGCACTCAGTAATCAGTCTTTTCTTATTTATTCGATAACTCTGGGACGCCCTAACAGATTATTTCCCTAACCACTAGACAACTCCCGAGAAATGCCCTGACAAAGTTTACTCTATGGCAGCATTAAACACGAAAAGACCTCTATCCTAGCCAATGCAGATCGGAAACGTCGTATGTCATTTAAACTAGATTACCCAATTTCATTAACTTCATAATCTAGTTAATTCGTTACTTTGATAGGTCGGCAATCACGAATCTACCTACTATTCAGCAGTATATTATTATGCAAATCAAACAATTGGCCACCTTGATCAATCAACACAATAATAATAGAACTATTTATAGCATATAAATTGAGTAAATACCCGAAATAAACAAAGACAATGAATACAATAAGTCTCACAAATTGACTAACAATTAGACATCCATGTATCTTGACTAGAGGAATTTAGCTACTCATTACAATAGAGAAACTCATGGGTTTTCTTGGCTGTCCACGTTTTGCCGTCAAAACCATAAGAACACGTTCAAGAGAAAACTATTCTGCCCAAAAAACAACGCTTAACCTAATTTCTATCAAAAGACTCCTTAAATATCCTCTTAATTTGGAGGCTAATAAGTAAACAAGGACTCTCATCTTGTGCCAAAAATCTATTCTGGTCGTGTCACTATACTCAGGAGTGAATTCTGTCCATTGATTTCGAATTCCATCACGGCTGGCCCATAATTCTGTCGACTTATAAAGTCTGCAATACAGCTACAGATTATGACATGGTTATGTCGTATTTCAGCATCCAGACTTCACCAATATTTCTTTTGCTTCAAATTAGTCATATTTTCTACCATTTCCAATAGCTCCACTTAAAATATGCAAACACACAAAACCCACATAAAAGCATACAAAATGTAACAAATAATTATACAAATGTACGCAAAATATGGACTGAAATATGCATGAATATGCAACTTATCATAAAAAAATATTTGAATGAATATCAATGTATTGAAAATAAAATGTTGGCTTATATAAGCCTAACAATGCAATAACATTGAAAACGAACAACCCACATTTTACTGATCCTAATCACATGGTAAATGGCTAAGGAAATGGTCAAACTCTATCTACGTGTCCTAAATAATAGGATTTATTAACCGACGACTCTAATAACCTCAACAAAGACTCGATAAGTTGTGTCTTTACTAGATAAGAGCTTCGCATAAGCTTCTCGTATACGTTAACTTTCAGGTCATTTCACTCTGAAACCGACTGGGTAACCGCATAAGGTGGTTATTTATGGTTGGTGAATTCTATTAAAAAATTAAAAATTATTATTATCTAAAAAAATCCGCAAATTATGAAAGACTAGGGCAAACTACATAATGTTTTCCTTTCATTAGATATGAATTTCAACCCGAACTTTTAATCGGATTTAAAAGATTATCGAACCAAGTTGAACGCGTTTAAAAGATGTTGGCGGTCCTTAAAATTTTTGATATCTTAGCAACTGTTCTCTTATATCTTAAGCGAAAAGAGAAAAGAGCGAAAACCAAACGCACCACATGGATTAGTTTAATGTAAAAGGCTAATCAGCTACTATTTCTTTAATCTTCAACGTTAAAAACAAAGATTTATACTTGGATTTTCATGCATACGAACCTCGTCAGGAAAAGAAATCGAAAAAGGGTTTATCACAAGATCCTTCTACAACGCAACCGTTAGAATTCTCATCACATTTGGTACAAATTGAAGGGATAGTAGTCAAAGAAGCTCTTCCTTGAAGAATGCCTGTTGGATGCAACGGGAAGAGAGGCAACGTCTCTTGATTAATATTGCCCTTATAGATATCGAGGATCTGTGCCTTGCCGTCACTTTTCTGCAGCATCACATTTGTGTTCTCGTGTGGAACTGCAAGTTCGTTTGTTGTACGATAATAGGATATTGTCTTATCAACCTTTTCAGTCCTTGACCTCCTTTTCAGGCCGCCATGAATTTGCACTTTGGACTTGCAGTATTGTGGATAAAACCCTAACTGGCTTTGTGCTAGATAGTACGGTCCACAAACACCTGAAAAAGGAACCCCAACTTCACTATACATGCATTCCAAAGATGGTAGAGATGTGCAAGTATAAGGTAACGGGCGAACTAAAACTTATTAGGAAACAATTATTGAAAGCGACGAGGTGAGTAAATTGGAAAGTATAGTCTATAGTGGTGCACTAAGCTAGAGCACAAATCTACACTCAAAGCTGGTCTTCATTTTATCTATAAAACAATTATTGAAAGCGACGAGGAGAGTAAATTGGAAAGTATAGTCGATAGTGGTGCACTAAGCTAGAGCACAAATCTACACTCAAAGGTGGTCTTAAAGTTCACCTGCATGCAGAGATAGCTGGTCGGGATTGAGACTCAAGCTTAACAAGCAATTATGTATAAATTAAAATATACTATGAATAATAATTAAGGGAAGTAACGAACCGTTTGGGCAAGAAGGTGCGACCAGAGCCTGATGAGACTTATTATGAAGATAGCAATTGATGTAAGCCATGTTCTCTTGTTTCTGCTTCTGCCTTTGCCTTGCTTTGTGATTTTGAAACCAGTAAAATACATTCTTCCCCTCTATGTGACCATAAGCCTTGAGCCTGCCGGTTATCTGCTGTATCTGATCAGCCGATGGTGTCCTCATACCTTGCCCGTACAGACTCTCGAGCATACTTATCTGCTCCTTTGTTGGGTTCCATCTTGAATTTGCAGTACCTCCACTAGAAGCTCCCACGTCAACATTATCAGTTTCCATGTCAAATATTTTCTTGAATAGAAAAGTTGTTACTCGTTGGCGTTTCTCTCGATCCGAAAAGAGTATATGATCTATGGGAAAGTAATGAGAAGAAGAGAAAGGCGCTTAGGCTCACTTTCTGCATGATTTTTGTGCTCAACCTAATTTATAGAAAAACAATTAGGAGAGTAAAAGAAAAAGTTTGGGGAGAGAGAATGACATGCGTATTGTTTTTGGTGCTGAACATCTCTGAAAACATGGCGGGTAGCGGCTAACAAAGGTTTTGGTTTCGTCTTCTAGGCACAAAAACGAGGCGAACACCCAAAGACATTAATGCCCATGTTGTTCTTATATCGCAGAATCCGAGAGTGGAGTGGGTTTTGTTGCCTAATGGTTGCATATCTCGGGAATGACAGATTTATCTGATTGGAACGTAGGTTACGCTAAGGGTGACAAACTCTCAGTTTCCGTTAATCAATTTTTATTGTATTTTATTAAATTTTATCTACACGTCTATTCAATATTTATATAAATATGTGATTAAAATTAATTTAAATATAATTAAAATACTATCTTTTAGACCGAAGATCCGGTGCCGTTGAAAGAAAGCAAGGGCGTAAAAGTCATTGAGAACAAAAGGACAGGCGGTTTGGGTTGTAAGTAGGCTTTGGGAATTGAAGTGGGAGGCTGATAGGCTTTGGCAGAGATGTGAAGTTGAAACGTCTTGATTTAGGTGACCGTGTTTTGTTTCGTTTTTGTGCATGCGAATGTGAATGTGGATGTGAAAGAACGGGCATGGATCATCGGAGGGAGGGGGCCAGCATAGCACTTAGCAGGTCGTTTTTATCTTGTACGTTTTCACTGTTTCTGATCAGGTCTAGTAGATGTTTTTGTCGCTGTTTTGTCTTCATCAAGAATGAATGTTCATGTTACCTATGCCCACTGCTAGTCAATGTTTCGTTTCGTTTCATTGGTAATAACCCTGAAAATCATCTGTCATGTTTCTACTACATACAAAGGCCAAAGGACAAGACCTTCTGATCCATACATTTAGAGAAGTGCTTAGTTTTAGAATACTAAACACAATCGACGTGGTCCATACTTATCATAAGTTTAGGACTGTATATAATTAACGGTGGCAACTTAGGAATATCAATTACTTTATTAACCAAACTGATTAGATTACATATCCCAAATAAAGGGCAAAACTAAGGGAGCTACCTCGTGATTGATTTCGATTGCATAGCATAGGTATTGGTGTTAAACTTAGGGGGGTTAGTTTCTATTTTTATTTTTGTTTTTCTGTTTTTGTTTTTAAACTAAGTAAAACATTTATTTGAATATTTAGTTTTGGTTTCTTTCAGTTTTTAAAAATTATGAAAACCAATTTTTATTTTCTATTTCTATTTTTCATAATCTAATTTGATATAATTTAATATATTATTTAATAATTTAAATTTTAATAAAAATTATGAATAATTTAATTCAACATTATATATCTAATAAATTAAAATAAATTATCAATAAAATTATGAATAATTTAATTTAATTTAATTTATATAATTAAATTAATATGTAATTAAATTTTAATAGCTATTAATAAATATAATTAAATTTAAAATATATAAATATGCATATAAAATTTGATTAATAATTAGAATATATTTCAAATAAATTCTAATTTATAAATAAAATTTTAATTTATAATTTGTTTATTTTACTAAAATAATGTAATTTTATTGATAGTTTATTTATAAATATTACATAAGAGATTAAATAAATTTATTTAATTAAAATAATTTATCTTTAAGTTTTATCTAATATGTAATTATTATTAGTGATAAAAATATAACTATATTAACATTAACAATTAAATAGATTTTTATTTTTATTTTAAAAAATAAAAACTAAAAACTATAACAACAAACCTTTCATTTTTTTTTCTCTCAGCCTATAAATAAAATTTGGGCACAAATTTTATGAATAATTTCATTCTTGAGTATCCGATCAGGTTCTTTTTTAGTTCCAAACTATCCTTAAATTTATCGAAAACAATATAAAATTGTAAATGAATCAATAATTAATTATGTCATACAAAATGTATGCATGTCAACGTTCTATTCGCAGTCACTGAACCAGTCCAAGTAGGGTGCAAAAGAGGCCATTGTAGGGTGGTGCAGTACCTCATGCGTGATATGGGGAACTGCTGACTCTTATGCTGTGCCATAATAGAATACAACAATAGGTATCCCATAGCAATACATAGCTTTGTATTTTAATCTGTTCGTTAGATATGGAAACAATTAATAGTAAGGATCACTATTCGTTCAGGTTCCGCCACCTTTCAGCGCCGCCTCGTGAAGCACAACACCACCACCACCGGCCAATTCTCTGCCCGTTTGGTTGCAGCAAAATCAATGCAGATTGGTATCGCTGCAATAGTACTGCATCTAGCTCTCGCTCTCTCTTGGTCTAGGCTCTACTTTTAGACCATTCTTTGTCTGTATTCACGAACTGCTGTTTTATGCAAAATAATATATACATTAAACAAACTGCTGTTTTTAACGCAAATTTAGGAAAAAATCTATTTGAAATATGAGAAGGAAAATGACAAAGTGTGTTACTTTATTTCCTGGACAATTAACGGCGTACATTAGAGTTAGAGATTCTTTTGCTGACGCTTCTATTAGATGGTGCAAACATAGAAATTCGCCTCAGCCAACTATACCCGGAGGAAAATGCCTACTGTGAATACGAACTCTAAAAAATATAATATTAAATAGTAAATATTCTAATTTTTAATTTTTAACAAAAATATTCTAACATTAAAATTTTTTAATGTGAAAGACGTAATAACTACTTCATATTAATATTTTTATTATTTAGATATCACATATTTTATTTGTATTGCCTATAAATTTTATTATTTATATACTAATCTAAAGTGACTTGTCATGTTATCTATATTAACAGAAAATTTGATGTCAGATTATTTTACTAAAAGTTAAAATTTTAAAACATTTTAGCGTTATTTTTTTTAAGTTCAGACTAATAGCATAAATTTGGGTAAATTTTTAGAAGCTTTTTTTACAATTAACCCTAAAAGTATTTAGCTCTTCCAGGCTATGTGTGAAACTGTGTAGAGGAAGCAAACATATAGAATGCCTCAGACGGTATGCAACAAGTTTGTACCATATTGTGCTCATCAGCGATATAGGAAAGTATAGAATTATAATGAACAGAGAATTATTTAATGATCTTTTTGAAGATAGTCAGTGTTAAGTGTTGATATTTAACTTGTCTAATTATTTAACATTCTTTTATTAATTAAATTTCATTTAAGTCTGTTAATATTTAATTGCTTTCGACTTATTCTAATTTGTATTTAACGGCATATTGTCATTTTCAATTTTCTTGCAATTTTCTTATATTAAATTTAAGGGTAAAAGACATAAACTTCCCATGCAATTTAAGAAATCATAAAAAACCTCCTTCTAATTTTCTACTTTTTCAAAAAACCTATATTTTAAATTTTGGATAAAGATAACAACGAAACACGTGGTAATATAAGCATCAAATGTAGAACAATTTAAGGTTATTTTTATGAGGATTTAATACAGCTCTTAAATTTAAACTGAAATAATTAAGTTCGACTCAAATAAATAATTTATTATAATTATTAGTTTAGGTTGGATCTAATTCTTTCGGGTTAAGCTTAAAAGTTGAGTTGGGTTATTATATTAGTTATATTTAATTAGTTTATGTTTGATTTTCTTATTACGTTTGTTTTATCGGTATTTTTTAGTCAATGTCTAAGAGAAGAGGTTTTCTGGAAAAACTAAAAACTAGAAAGAATTTTTTTGAGAATTTTAAAAATCGAAGGATTTTTACAAAGTTTCTTAAACTAATGGGGAAATTTATCTTTTATCCTAAATAATTTCAATTGTGTGATATCCAATTTTATTAATTTAAGTCTTATTTATTCTTAGTTGAATTCTAATTACAAATAATTATTTATAATAGATTTTAATTAAAATTTTATTATGATTAATTGCTTTTAAGTAGAATTTTTATACATACACTTTATTTTAAATTTAATCACTTATAATTTGTCAAGATATTCTCACTAATTTTTTTAAAAGAAGTGGTAATTCTAAAAAAGAGGAATTGATAAGGGCAATTAAAGAATTCACGGGGGCAATTAAGTAAAGATTCATACTTAAGGCAAAAATCTAAATAGACTTTGAAATATTTAATATTTCTTCAAAAGTATTGGGCTTTTGGGCCTAACTTAACATGATGTGGCCTAACCTAACCCGATTGGACTTTATTTCAATTAATGCCTAATTGGCCCGAGCAAAGCTTCTGAAGTCTGATCAAGCTTTAGACTAACTTTACTTTTTTAAAAAATTAAAGTGTGTTTGAGCAATAGGGCCTAAGCTTAGGTTTGCCCATTACCATTTATACATTAGACTCAGCTAAAAGATCTATGTCCTTTTGTAAGCCCTAAAATGCTTAGGCAAGAAAACCGAAAGAGACTCCAACAAAAGATCAATCGCATATCCTCTCTTCCCCTTTGTGATTTCCATCATCTCTCAATCGAGATTGGAAAAATTCTCTAACAAAATCACCCAACCATTAATCAAAATACTTCTATTTTCCTCTTTCTGTAGGGCCTATGCTGGAACCCCACCTTGGTGAGTCACGTGTCCGACGTCCTACGTGACATCTGGACGCGTATCCCACAAGGGAGGAATTCCCCACCAGGTCAAACCTCAAAACAAACAAACTCATTTCACCTACCTCCGATTCTTTCACTTTGATTTAATTCATAGATTTCAAAAATAATATCCAAAAATTTTCAATTGCATAGAAAGGTAGAAAAATGTCTTAGAAAACCAACGCTTTGAAAATCAGGTCAATCGGAGGTCGGAAGAAAAAGTTATGGCCAAAAGAGTAGGGAGAGACCCAAAAATTTAAAAGGCAAAGAAATCAGAAAAAAATTGTATGCAGCGTGGCACTGCGACCGTCTCACGGCCCCGAGAGGCGCAGCTAAACGCTCGCGCTCGCGACCTCCTCACGGGTGCGAAGCGCACGCGTTGGATGTGCCGCGACCGCGAGAAACTCGCGTTCGCGAGGAGCTGCGAGGCTAATCCTCTCCCGCCCTCGCGATCGCCTCACGGTCGCAAGGCACGCGCTGGGTGCGCGTGCTCGCGAGGTGCTACGAGGCTAATCCCTCAAAACAACAACAATCTTCAAAAATCCATAACTTCTTACTCAGAACTCCGAAATTTGTAAATTTTATATCAATAAAAAGTAAAAGGGAAACTCTACAACTTCCATGAAGGATTCAAAAACCAATTTGGTCTCTAAGGGAGCTAAAAACCACTTCAAAGGAACTGCCTGTAAAAATGTCCCAAACAGCAACAGAATTTCTAAACATCATAACTTTCCACTCTAAGGGCCAAAAATCTCATACTTCATATCATCAGAAGGATAAAAAGAAAATCTACAACTTCCATGGAGACCCTAAGAACAATTTCAAACCCTAAGAGGGTCAAAAGTTCATTCAACTTTTCTGCCCAGAAACTTGCAATTTTGGCAGCACCTGCACCAAATTTCAACAACCCATATCTTTCAACTTCCACATCCGAAACCAGTACATGATACATCATTGAAAAGCTACGAAAATCCTCTCTAACTTCCAAGAAGACTACTTAACCCAATTTGATCCACATCAGTTCAGAATTGGCCTCAAAAACAGTACACACAAAATCTATCCTTATGAAGAGCTTGCAACACACAAAAGTAATTCGATGGAAACAATAACACAATTTCTATGAAATCTGCGTCTCTTCCATTAATATCATAAAAATGTATTCTTAAAAAGCTTTAGTGGGCATTTTCTTAGCCCAATTACACCAAAGTCTCAAAATTCAAAAATAAAAGGACACTACATGAACAGTAACTTTTTCTCCAAAAATGCAACTAAAGCTTTATTACAAAAATATAGCTTCAAAAACAAAAATAATTAGGAGTGATGCCTATCTTCGGTGCAGTCACTCGTTTTCTTGCTCATCGCCTGTGGATCGGAAGGGAAGAGGGGGTGTGAGCTCGACGATTCGTGAGTAACACATTAATAACCAAGAATAAGCAAAAATTCTTTAACTATTTATCTCAATACAATTTTACCAATCATGCCACATATTGTTTCCGAAACTTTCAGCTCATCAAGCAATTCACGAAATTAACAATAATAAGCACATCAAAACAATCACAATTCATAATTCCGTAACACATAAAAATGGTTTGGGTGGGTCCAAAACAGAACGTACTACATATTCTCGCGAAGCGGTCATGTGTATCCGTGAACTTATGGGAGTCCGTGAGGATCTCCATGCCACTAGCGGGCAGGGGGGATAAGCCTATAGACAGACAAGTGCACTTGACTCTTAAGAGACCACCACAAAACCCATATAAACATGCATTTCACAATTTTCACATATATCGGCCAAAATGGCACTTTTCCGAAAGTAAAGTTCATAGCATATATTCTTTCACAAATCACTTTAACATTCTTTTTCACATGTCATACCAAATGCAAATATTTCCATAATTCATTTACACACAAAAGACACATGGTAACAATTTCAAACCCATTTAAAAGTAATAAATGCAAAATTTCAAAGTTGTTGGAAAGCATTAATTTGCATTTATGGAAAGAAACTTAATGAGCTTATTTACTCAATTATTAAAATGTCACCCACCTTAAATCCTTTTTGCTTTAGGCTTGTTCAAGTGGCCTCTCCTCTAGCTCCTCTTGCCTTACGTGTTCTTCTTCAAAAACACAAAACCCCCCAAATTACTAGAGATTCAAAATTGGAAACCTAAGGAAACAAAAGCATGAAATAAATCCTAGAACAACCATACCCATAATTTTCCCTAAGCCATTTGTACCAGAAACCATCAAAAATCCGAAAATATTTAGACAAAGCTCACCTTAAAACTCCACCCACGAATTTGCTTCTTGTCTCTAATGGAAGTTTAAACCTTCCTCTTTCTTTTTCCTTCTTGTTAAACGTTCAAAAACACCTTTCGAAAGCAATAAAAGGTGAAACCCTAATCTCTTCTTCTTCTCTTCTTCTCTTCAGCCGAAACTCACTCTCAACCGAAACTCTCCTTTTGTTTTTTTTTGTAAAAGATTGTTGTTCTTTCAAACAAGGCAAGACAAACTTTTCTTTCTTTCTTTCTTTTTTAAGAAACTAAAATGCCCTAAATACCCCTCCTTATAAGCCTTAACCTTTAACAACTTAAATGATCTTCCCAAATTGTCCTTAGAAAATCTTGTTCTTTTAATTTAACTAATACCGTAAAATTCTCTAACTTAATCCTAATTTCTCCTTTTTATTTCCATCAATCTAGAAATAAATTCCTCCACCCATAAATATTCTAATTAAATCCTAATCAAAACAAACTAATCAAAATTCAATCTCAAAAATAAACTGAACACATGCTTATTTAGTAAGAAAAGGAAATCGGGGCCCAACAGCCTGTTTGGTTGGATGTTAATTAATGGAATGGAATGGAATAGAATGGAATATAATGATTTATAATAGAATGGAATATAATATAGGGAAAAGTTGTTTCGGAGGAATAGAAGGGTTCATAATATAATGTAGTGAAATGTTATTTGAAAGATGAATAGAATGGAATTTAACGTATAATAAATGACTATTATATTCCTTATATTAAAATGGTTATTGCAGTAGGTTTAACGCTATGATTTTAAAAAAGAAATCATGTCCAATTAAAAAGTTATGGTTATGACTTTCTTCAAGTCACAACCATAATCAATCATATTTTTATATATTTTCTATTTTAAAATAATAAAAATTTAATAAAATTTTATTATTTTATAATTAATTAATATACAATTCATTATAAATTATATAAAAATATTATTATTAATTATTTAATATATTTTAATTTATTAAAATTTATTTTATTCTATTTTATGTGATTTATATTTTAAAATAATTTATTTAAAATTTTGTTTATATAGAAATATATACAAACAATTAAAGAATAATTTTTTTATATATTTAAAGCACAACGTCAGCCTATCAAGGGCACTTGAAGTGGGTGCTATGGAATGGGTCTATTAGTTTAGAACCAAAATTTGTAACTCCCACCTCATATCGGAACCATAAAAAGATTATTTTTTTATTATCTACTGCTTTAATTATTATCTATCACTAAAAAAGGATTAGTTTAAAGTCTTCATAATACTTCCATAAATTGTTTTAATGTCAATCAGACCTTGGAAAACTTGAAATGACTTTTGTTTTGAGATAGTATATGTAATTTAAGTAGCTCTGCTTGTCAATGATGATTTGATAAATTGATTTAAACCAAATGATGATAACAAAATCAATAAAATACTTTATTAATGTATTGCACAAAGAGTTAAATAGCATGTATTTGTTACTAGTGTTGAGGAATAAAAGGAGATAGAGAGTGACATATGAAATATCCTAAAAGTGTCCTCAAAAAGTGATTGAAACAAACAAACTAAAAAGAGCTCCATCAGTGTTCACATTCTCAGTCTGGTGTTGGACATCCTTCAGGCTATTCCCAAAATAATCAAGCATTAGTTATAATGCATTTGCAGGAGCAAAAACACTCCAAGTCATACATTATTTATGTGCCATCTTTGACCAAAATCAAAATAACAATTCCATTCTTGCTAATTTTACAGAATCTTGTTTCACTCTTGCAAAGAGAGGGGGCTGTAAAATGAATTATTAGAGAAATTTACATTTCCATGACATCAGGTGCTAGAAGTTTAGAAACAAAATGGAACGCTGCACCTTCCAGAAAAGACAACTGTTTTGGAGAATATGTGAAGGCAAACTATTTACCATACTTGACAAGCCTTAATATGTCTGATCCATGTTTGCTCCAAGTAGTTCCCACGTACATTCCAGAAATTCTAGTTGCTCTGATACCACTCAGGCATCTATATAGTCCTTTATAGGGTGACATAAGGAAATTATGACCTTTTTCTAGTTAACCCTCCCAGCTAACTCTAATCCTAAATCACCTTACTGGTTGGCGACATCGACTAACCAAAGTTCGATTGGAAGTGAGTATCACTACGTAGCTGTTTCAGTTATCGAAGACTTACACCCTTTCAATGCATTTCCCTCGGCTAACACAGGACTTACTGCTCTCGCCTTTTAGGAATCCTACTTCACTCACACACTCTTACTCTTCATTTCCTGTTAATCCTTTTGACAATCAACAAGGTAGTAGAATTAGAAGCAGCAGTTCTCCAGACTGTCATAGATTTTCTGATACACAGGATCCTTATACAAGCCAAGTGTAGAGCATACTCATCTCTGCAATCTTTGAACAAAGAAGGGAAGATGATTTCAGGTTATGGAGGTTATCTCGAAGAGATTGAAGAAAGAACTCTACATTTTTCAATAAGACGTACAAAGATTACAAATCCTAAATTCACTTGTTCACTCGTTCACTCCTTCACTCGTGCTTACAAATGAAGTAAAACCTTGCTTTTATAGGCGAAGTAAGGGGTACAGAGTTAATTAAACCTACAAATATAATAATGAAAGCTTTAACAAAAGCAAACCTAACCTTATCTCTAAGGAATCTACTTTACAAATTCACCTAACTTTAAAAAAGTAAACTACTTTACAAAATGTGAACAAGAAGATGATCAGATGGAATCTTCAATAAGTGTTGAAGGTGACATGTGGGACCCATCTATCATCATTGTGCTTTCATAATGTCAAAGAAAGATTAAGGTCATCTGTCAATTTCATTTCTCTGTCAACCTGAGCAATAAGTTCATCAATATTGGTTAAGGTGCAATTTGAAGGCCATGATGTCCAGACAGAGTTAAAGTCTTAGACTGAATCACAAGATTGACTTGTAGCACTATCTTAGACAAGGTGATTGAGATTACCTGCTTGAATATGGATTACATTATTTCTAACAGAAGTCCATTGTATGGGTGATCGTATATGGATAGGCTCGATGAAAGAGAAATCATCATAATATGGTCCAAGGGAAGTGCACAAGGCTGAATACTCCACATCATGAGTCTGATTAAACTCGTCGAGAAGTTGGTAAAGTTAAGCTAATAAAGAAGTTTCATCAACTGACCAAGAAGTTGTAGTATGCCAGTATTAAAGATGATTGAATGTGCACATTTGTCCAGAAGTACTCATCACATAGGGTCGGTGGAGAAGATAGATAACAAACACTTCTTTGTTCTGTAAAGAACTATCCCATAAGTGATGACAGGTTAAGATATCAGATATTTCCGTTCTCCATTTGTCCATAAAAGAGATCTGGACTCAGAGGGATCTGATAGATGCCGATATAGGTGTAATAGAGAGAAAGCAACTGAACAAGCATACAATGCTGTCATAGCCCAAAGATGCCATAAAGTATAATCATCAATGTCATCAAAAAGATGATATATCATTTTGTATGACATAGTTAGATCAAAGAAACCAGAGCTTGGTATAATGTCCTCTTTTACCAAAACAAGATGTAAATAATAAAAAAGACTCTATGGCAGTAAAGGATAAAGATCCTTCACAGAAGTGGGAGTTCCATCAAACAAAGGAGGAAACTCTTTTCAGTATCTAGCAAACCGAGGAAATTCCATAAGCCAAAAAAGTGGAATGGGAAGTTTAAGAGTAGAGGAGAAAAATAAGAGTGGCTTCAAAGGCCTAGAAAGATAGTCTGCAACGATATTTTGGTGACCTTTCAAATGTTTAACACTGAATTTATAAGAAGAGAACCACCAGCGTAAAAGTTGACTACTTGGAATCTTTTTAGCAGCTTGCTCAATTATTTTAGGGAAAGATGTATTATCCATTTCAATGACGAAGTGAAAAGGAGTGAGGTGAATAGAGAATTTTTCTATACCTCGTTTTACTACAAGAATCTCCTTATATGAGATATAATAGTGACATTCAGATTGGCTGAAAGATCCACTAGCATATCTGCAATAATAGCGTTGGTCATTTATTTCTTTAAGAAGAACTACTCCCCAGTGTTCATCACTAGTATCGGTTTGTAGGATTCGTTGTCCTTTTTCAGGAATCTTTAACAATGGAGGATTCCTACAAATCTTTTTAAGATGTTGAACAGTTGTAGTATGTTCTTTTCACTATATCGGTGGATTCTTATGTAAGAGCTTAGATAAGCTAGATGTATAGGCTGCCACTTGTGGTATGAAATCTCTGATATAGTTGACAATTCCAAAGAATTGTTGAATCTACTTCACAGTGAGATTTTCATCAGGAAATTGCAATAATTCTTATGCAATATGTGAGCCTGGCTGATAGAATCTATCCTTAAATTGCATCCTAAGAAATTCTATTTCTGTTGTACCAATAATGCTTTTTGAGGCCGAAAGCATTATACCATATTGTTGTGTAAGGTCCAAAAACTGTTGAAGAAGGGCCTGATGTTCCTCATGGGTCTTTGTGAATAGTAAAATGTCATCGATGTAGATCAAAGCACTGTTGAGGATAGGCTTGCTGATTTTTGTAATGGCCTTTTGAAACAGTGAGGGAGCAACTTTGAGTCCAAAGGGCATCACGGTCCACTGGTACTGTGCATTGGGAATGCAAAATGTAGTCTTATAATGTTCTTCAGGGTGAATACTTAGTTGCCAAAAATCTGCTTTCAGATCAAACTTTGAGAAGGTAACAGTTTCCTTAAGAAATAGTATCTGTGTACTAATTTTAAGCATAGGAAATTTATCATCTTACAGGAATGCATTTAGAGGCTTGTAGTGTATTACTAGATGTTTCTTTCCACGTTTTTGCTCTAAACGTTTATTGACATAGAACATTTGGCAAGCCCAATCTGACTTTGTGGGCTCGATCAATCCTTACTGCAATAGAACAGCGCACTCATCTTGTGCTACTTCAAGTCATCAGGATTCATTCCTGGATGTGTGGAATGGTAGACTTATGAAAAAGTCTGAGTTTTTTCACAGAGGATTTGGATGAGTAAACTATGCATGAGACTCTGGATAGTAGCTCAACAGTTTATCTCGAAGTCCAGTGTAACATATAGGAACCTCAGTAAGTTCAAACACATTTTTTATATCAGTGTAAGGACTCAAAAGGTTGCGATACCTAAGGCCTGTGGGTAAAATCTGTAGATGTTTGGCTTTGTAGTAAACAACCATGCCAATCAGAAGATCCGGGCCTAGTAGCTTGTTTCCAAGTACTTTAGTCCAAAATGTACACTGAGGAAAGAAGCGGATGTCAATTCTGCTTCTTGTTTGTAACCCAATTTTGAAAGAATTCCCATCAACTGCAGTGAAATATTCTTCATGAGATGTCCATGCTTATGCTAGTGGAATATTGGGCTTCATGATCGTACAACTAGAACTAGTATCCATAAACCCAATAACTTTAATGGATCGATCAGATTTGTCTTGCTGAAATATTTGGATCTGGACATATGGTCGTTGAACTGGAGTACGATCTATCTTTATACATGTTTACTGTAACATGTATAAGGAATAATTACTAATAAAGGCAGATGATTGTGATGATACTTCTTCATCTGTTGATACAGAAACAACAAACTGTATTTCACTGTCCTCACTAGATTGTTCCTCTAATAATTCTTCAATGTAACTTTAAGGATGAATGGGAAGGAGTTTTTCAAGTTTCTTCAGGAACTTGGCATCTTTCTTGGTTGCCTTAGGACAATTATTCGCGAAATGTTCCAAGCTTCCACAGATAAACATCGAGGTTTCTTTTGCTTTGACGTGATGACTTTTTGACAAACCTCATACGTCTATACTTTTTGCTTATGTTCTTTTGTTTAAAATTCTACTTCTACAGCTTCTTGCCTTCCTTCTTTTTGTGGAATTTTTTCCTTTCATAGTAGACTTGAGATTGATGAGCTTTCCTACTACTATGGCACTTACAAGTCTGTTTATCTGTGCATTTGATCTGAAGATGAGGCTGTTTACATGCCTTTTTTAGAACTGGATCTCCTTTAAGGATATTCTTGAATAAAGTATCCTGATCAGATAACTTGTCAAGAAAAGCTATAAAAAGCTGATAGATTTCTCTAAGAGATATTGTAGCAATGTCTCTCTGAAGAGAAGTTATGGTCCGTTGCAGTTCTGGTTGTATTTCATCTGGAAGGGATGAGATAAAAGTATATCACAGATTAACATCATTCTATCCATTCAAGAGATAATACCTTTCCGTCATGCGCTTAAAATGCTTTTGAAGATCTGTCTTATCAAGCAAACAACATTTCATCTTGAAATATTTTTGACGAATTTACTTGTCAATCAACTAGAAGTCATTAATAAATTCTTTGCGAATTATGCCAAATGGTGCTCCAGTAGTTGTTACTTGTATATACTGAAGTCGTTGATAATCACTAACACTTTGCCACCATTCTCGTAAGGTACCATTAAATGTGGATGTAAATTTAGACAAAATATCTGAGGGAGGATAATTAGGTCTGGTAATTTTATGATCAATCCAAGCACCGAACTCATGAAGTCTATCTCGCCATTTCTTTGAAGGTAGATCATCAAAAGTAAACCAAGGTCCTGAAGTAGGCTTTGCTGTATGCTGTTGTGTAGTCGGTTATACAGCTACCGTAACTAGTATTTCTTGAGTTGCATATTCAGGTCTGAAAGGTTCAATACCTGTGGATTCAGTTTCACTGATTTCTGGTTCTTCAGTATATTGAGACATATTCTCAGAACATTAGATAATTCTGAAAGATCAGTGAAGTTAGTTGAGGAATCAGTAGATGGTGAACTGACTAGCTCATGTGATGACTCTAGTGGTTATTCATCTGTGGCGATAAAACTTAGTTCATCTAAACAACTAGATAGTGTTGCAGAGACTTCAGATGTATTGCTTTCCGCATTAGTTTTCTTTGATAGAGAACTGGAATTATCTGCAAGACAAAACATTGAGGTCCGAGTAGCTATATACTTTGTCTGCTCAGCTTTGTCCTTCCCAAACTGGTGCTGGTGGTGGAGATTCTGGAGGAGTTTGAATTCTAACAGTTTTTCCCACTTTTCCTCTGATTCAAAAGGTGTATAAGAAGATGATGCTTCTGGAACCTTTAAAGATTGATCAAAAACTCGAGATATGTTGACTTTATTTTTGTTCGTCGTGGTTTTTCTTAAGTTTTCTGAGGATGTACATACTGTCTAATCAAAGGGTAGTTGAATTTGAATACCTTTGAATAGTCAGCTTCTTCTAGATACCGTTGATACATAGGTGAAGGATATGATGACTGAAGAGTTGAGAACTCTGAAGAAGATGAGCCATATATTTTTTGTGATTGACAAGCATGCATGTCTGCTTCCATTTGATGTACATTCCTTTGTATCTTTTGTATCTTCCGAACTTTGAAGTCAAATTCTGGCCCCATATATTGGGCTGAGATGTATTGGTTGAGTTTAGCATCAAGACGCTGAATCTGAGCTTTATAAGAACGATACATCATTTGTAACTGTTTCACAACAGAATTAACTTTTCGATGAGTAGTTGTGTTTTGTTGACTAATTCCATCCAGCTTGGAATCAATCCTTCTCAGAACTTTGTTCTGTGCTATTGCATTAGATGTCTGCCAGTTTAACACTTCATCACTAGGATTAGACATTGGAGTTTCTTGTAAAGTAATTCCTGACACTCTGATATATGGGTTGAAGATAGCCCGCTGTGATTCATCAGTACTCCTGGATAATTGAGGAAAGTTATCCTCATCTGGTAATACCATCACGCAAGGTATGGGAGTAGGAGTTGTAACAGCAATTGCTGGCTTTGATCTACATGATCCACCAGTAGATCTGGAGGTATCTATCATAGACGACCTGAGCACCCCCTAAGAGACTTTGTTCTAGATCTCTTTATCATAGCTAGACCATTATGATCGTCTTGATCTAAATCCTCACCAAGAGGAGGATATTTACGAGAAGGCAAGCACCGAAATTTGAGCTTTGATTTCTTTTCCTTCTCCGTTGATATCTTGGATCATCATCATCTGTGTCTGACTCTAGATTGAGACAGATCTCACAGTCTGGTTTGCATATGGATGGGTCGACATCCCATATAAAGTGTCCACGATGATGGCTTATATAGACTGGATCTCTATTAGATTTGAAATAGTAAATAGGAGGATCATTTTTACCTTCCGTATGAGAGAATACGGGCTAGATCTTAAGGCTTGTAGCCCCAGTTGATAGATCTTGTAGATCTTGAGGTTCAATGGGCTAGAACATCAGGAAAGAGCCTGATGTAGATGGACTAGGCGTGTCATCGCTAAGTCTTGTGTAGATGGATTTGACTGAGCCATCTCTTAGTGTCTTCAGAATCGGAGGAGTTGTTGTATGAAAAGAGTGTCAATGAGGCGTGTAGAATACCTTCTGGTAGTTGGTAATCCATTCTATAGGCATCAACTTTTCAAGCTCCTATACAGGTAACTGCTTCGGGATCTGAATGATTGTTGTCTGATTATTGGCAACATTAGCAACCATGTAAAGAGCATCCAAAGTAGAGTTAGGAAAGTTTATATCCAACGCATGATTTTGTTGATGATAGATCATCTGGTGATGTAGGGTAGCCGTGATGGCTGTAGGATTTTGATCTGCTCTAATGATCTGGATCTGAACTTGTAGACATTCAGATAATGTAGGATCATCCAACCCGACGTTAAAATCAGGTGCTATGGTCAAGATTACACTCCCTTTATCTAGAGTGGTCAACATGGTACTAATAAGAGCATTTTGGTACGTTGTGTAGGCAGTGTCTAAGAGAGATATCCTGGTTGTCGCAGGAATACCTTTTCTTCTATATAAGGTAAGAACAAGTCGTATAACTCCAATATGAAGATGTGTATGACTCTGCTCCCTCCATAAGGTGATCAACTCCTTAGGGATTTCAAGCTTTACTTATTGTTTTGCTATTGTAGATCTGAGATCACACTGTTCCAATCTGAAACTTTGGATGATTTCCTTCACACAAGATCTATTAGTAGATAGCACACTTCTAATACTTCTCGTCCAAGAATGGTCATGAGAATATATGCTGTAAGGACTTAACAAAGGTAAAGAAGATCACAAACACGATTTTCTATAGGCACATGAGTAATTTCAACAAGATTTTTTATTTTTTGGATAAAACACTCTTCACACTTCTAGGTAAACTAGCTAAAGACAAACTAGACGATAAATGAACTAGATCTGATGGATTTTCATAGTTCTTAGAAGACTCTCTTCTTACTCCCTTTTAACCTGAATCAAATATTTCCTCCCTAGACAAAGATGCAAAGGTTGTTTCCTAGTAACCTACAGGCAGTAGTAAGTTACTAAGTGAGAAGTAGAAAACTTCAAGGGGTACGTAGGTGTATTCGGCTTTACCGACTTTACCTGACCACAAACACAACAAGGAAACCACTCAGGTTGTATGGGAAAGTGTTCCCACCTTTGTTTTGTTCTGGCTCTGATACCACTCGGGCATCCCTATAGTGCTTTATAGGGTGACACAGGGAAACTGTGACCTTTTTCTGGTTAACCCTTCCAGCTAACTCTAATCCTAATCCACCACACTGGTTAGCGACATCGACTAACCAAAGTTATATTGGAAGTGTGTATCACTACGTAGCTGTTCCAATTATCGGAGACTTACACCCCTTCAATGCCTTTCCCTCGGCTAACACGGGACTTACTACTGCTACCCAAAACTCGAGTTGAAGGTAACGTGTTATCAAACCACTTATACCCTTATCTTTCAGGTACAAATATCCCCAGCCACAAAGTCGGCCCCATAAGGGGACCAATAACCCACTGGCCTCCAAATTCCATTCCCACGTTGTTTTCCTGGGATTCGAACTTGGGACGTCGAGGCAACCTAGGGTGAATCTGGTGGCTCTGATACCATTGAGCTACCCAAAACTCGAGTTGAAGGTAATGTGTTATCAAACCACTTATACCTTATCTTTCAGGTACAAATATAATTGAGCTACCCAAAACTTGAGTTGAAGGTAACGTCTTATCAAACCACTTATACCCCTATCTTTCAGGTATAGATATACCCCTCTGTGAAGCTGGCCCCATAAGAGGATCCATATCCCACTAGCCTCCAAATTCCATTCCCACATTGTTTTTTTGGGATTCGAACTTGGGACATTGAGGAAACCTAGGGCAAACTTGTGGCTCTGATACCATTGAGCTACCCAAAACTCGAGTTGAAGGTAACGTGTTATCAAATCACTTATACCCTTATCTTTCAGGTACAGATATATAAAGAAAGAAAAATAAATGAAGTTTCTATTAGTTTATGCACAACAAAAGAACGAATCACAGAAACATAGTTAAGAACAAAATTTTTTAAATTATATGGAAGCTCAAGACATCAAAATGAAACTGTTTGATGAATGCATCTTCAATTTCTGGCATTGTTAAAACATGTCAATTCTTCCTAGTTTCATATATGCCAACAGCCAGTTATAGAATTCTATTTGAGTCTTCCTTCCTTCCTTATAACTGTATTTTGCCACAAAATCAAATTTAAAATGTTGGTACGCATAATGAAACTAGTAGCTTACCATTTAATGATGCAAGGAGAGCATTAGGAAAATCAAATTGTTTGAATTCCCTAGGCTTATTTGGCATTGCAAATATCATAGAGTGCTCTTTCCACTGCAACCTGCCATTTATACTAAGTTCTCCAAACAAGTTTTGCACATTTGGATAAGCACAACTGGTTAAAAACAATGGAAAACTTCAATCAGAATAACGAAGTTAAAAAAGGAAATGTTGTATAAAAAATATCCAACATTTTACATCAAGTAACATGGATTACTATAGCCAAACAAGGAACATTAAAAACTTACAACATTGACAAGTTACTCAAAATTTCAGACAAGCATATTTGTTGCTGATCAAGAAAAAAAATGAAAAATCCCAAAAAAACTGTTAATATAGAAAGAGAGCGGAGTATAAATAATGAGCATTAATATGGAATAAACAAACTAACAATGTAATAATTTCAGCACCTAAGATAAAAAGGAACAAGAGCTAAGAGAAAAAGGAGCATCAAATTTTACAGAAGATATGTAAGCCTGCCTCATAACAATCTCCATCATCATCTTTCCATGAAGTCACCTACGAGAACCACAGTATTGTTAAATTGAAGAAAGACAAAATTCATTATGATATCAAGGTCAGGCCTTGGGTAATCAGCACACATAACCTGAATCATCAACAACAACTAATATACTTTTAGAAACCAAATCAGAGTGAAAAGGTGTTGGGCCCTATTTTTGGAGCCCAACGTTTATACTCTGATATCACATCTGTCAGACCCCGTTTCCGGAGTCTACCTCATTGCTCTAATACCACATCTGTTGGACCCTATTTTTGGAGCCCAACATTCGGAATCATCATAAAACGTGAGCGTGCGTATTACCTTGAGGGTTATCTCTATGAACCCATATTAGCCATTTTCCACAAGAGTGGTGTGCCCACACTAGTCAATCACCAAAATCATAATTGACTTCTTCAACACAATTGTATCTCCAAAACTCTAATTGTGTTATAGGGATAGAAGAATGTGTTAGGAAACCATTGCTTCAAGAATCACTTCATTTGGGGGTCGGACGATCAAGTTATGGCCAAAACATTTAAACAATGTTTATATCCTCACTCATTTTGTACCTATCTTAGGAGCATTGGCATAACTTTCTCTAGAAATCTTGGAATGAGACCATTCTTAGACCATTTCAAAGAATATTTCTATATCTACAACTTTCATGAAGACCATAAAGCAAGATTATGCTTCCACAATGGGTCAAAATCATAATTTACTGTAGCTATCCCGAAAGTGTCCGTTTAACGGACATAAAGTCCCTCCAAAGGGCCCCGTTTCTGGAGTCTAACCCGTTCTCTGATACCAAACCCTGTTGGACCCTGTTTCCGAAGCCCAACGTTTTGTGAGTCATACTTGAGCACATTACCTTGTAGGGTCCTTTTGATAACCTCATTATCCAATTAGGCTCATTTTCCTTCTCATAACTTCCTAAATTTTCTATAATTTGAATACTTGATACATGGCAATTCATTCTTAAGTTCATATACTCAATCGTCACCATAAACACATCGCTCAATTTATCTCTTACTTCCATAATCAACAAATTACATTTCAAGCTCCATTCAAGCCTAAAAGAATCATAGGAAAGCATTGATAAGCCCACAACTTATTAAATGTACATGATTTGGGACAAAGAACATAACTTTCACTATAGACGGATTAAGACCATTCTAGGACGGTTTCAAAGAGAACTTTGATTCCTACAACTTTTGTGAAGACCCCACAGAGAGATTTTACCATATAGAGGGTCAAAATTTGCACATTTTTAAAACTATTTCGAGAAGGTCCGCCTAACGAATATAATGTCCCTTCAAACGGACATAGACTGAGCTGGGACATTTTCAGACCCGAAAAGGTCCGCTTAGCGGACTTCAAGTCCTTTTAACGGACAATTACGGGTCAAATTTCACATTTCTAGCTCTTTAAGCTACCTAACTTATGCATATCTATCATTCCTAAGTCATTTTCCTCATCATTTTCACTCCCATTTCAACTCAGTATCACTTACAATCAATTCATCATCCATGTTTGGTCATCATCCCAAAAACACAACCATTCAACTATACATATACATCATGAAATTCTGCACATGTTCAACCCCATTTATCATCTTCATTTCATCTCCAACTTATCACACTAGTTCTTCCTAGTTCAAGAAACCATAGCACTTATGACACTTCTTCTTCCAATTTCAAGACACCACATTCTCTCATTCTATTAGATCAAAATAAAAGAGCTGTAAAATGTCCACCATACATCCTACACAGCATCACTAACTTGTAACAATCGTAACTTTCAAATCTGATCTCCAAAATTAACAAACTTTGTATCGTTAGAAAGCTAAAAGCATGAACTACAGCTTCCAAGAAGACAACCTTGTCCAAATCAGCCTAGATTAGTACAGTTTTTCCCTTGAAGTCAAAACACAGATTTTTACCTCTATGAATGCTTGAAATTTACAATGTACAACTTGGAAAGTCATGAGCATAACACAAATATATTTCATTATCATCAAAAGCCAAGAGTTTTACAAACTCCAATGGGCATTTTGAGCCATAATTCAATATTTCACAAAATCCTAAAATACATAAAATGCTTGAACTATCATTGGTCAACATACAACTACAGCCCTGTTTTAAATAAATCATTCCAAAACAAAACAAACATGCAAATCTGGAGTATTGCCTTGAATCTTTTTCACTCTTTTTCTTGCTTATCACCTGGAGATGGGACGAAGAGGAGGTGAGCTTAAAAGCTCGTGGGTAACAAACTTATAACTGAGAAACAAGCAAAAGCCATCGAAATTTTATTTCAGTTGTAAAATTTCACATTGTAAAAATCCATGTAACAAATATTTCCCAAATTCACAACTTATCAAGAAATTCATAAACATCATGAATCATGCATTCATCAAACTTGTCACAATCATAAACACATAAGCACATCAGAAATGGTTTGGGTGGTCCATAAACAGAACGAGCTAACACATTCCTTTGAAATGGTCCTGCGTAGTTGTGAACAGAGTGAACTAACACAATCCCACATTGTGGTTTTTATGTAGTCGTAAACATGAGGAAGTCCTTAAAAGAGCTCTATTTCACTAGCTGGCAGGCGGGAGAAGCCTTTAATAGAGTCAACATTCATGTGAAAACAGAATGGACACCACAAACCCACACAAACATGAATTTCATATCCTGTATCATATTGCCCAAAAGGCACATTTTTGAAAAACTTGTTTTCATGAGCATGAACTATTTCATATGCAATTCCATCATTATTTCACACTTTATAAACCAAAATTGCATACCAATCATATATGCATTTCTCAAGTCATCCAAAAGCCACAAATACAACAATTATGGATCAATTTGAAATCATTCCCAAAATTCATATACAAAAACATATGGCACATTGTCAAACCATTTTTTAAAGAACAATAAAAGCATATTTTCAAGGTAGTTGGAAATCATTTAATTCCATTTATTTGAAAGAAACTTTAATGGCTTATTAACTCAATTATAAAAATGTTACCCACCTTATTTCGCTTGCTTGAAAACCTTTCTCAAAAAGCCTCTACTCTTGCTCCTCTTGCCTCTCTTGATTTTTTTCAACATTGACAAAAATCCCCAAATCAAATAGGCATTCCAATTGAGAAACCCAAAAAGCATATTCACTAAAATTAATCTTAGAGTTATTAAACCCATACATTTCTTAAGCTTCATAACCCAAAACTCTGACAAAAATCCAAAAGATTACACATGAACTTACCTTGGATCTTCACCAATCAAAGAGTTTCTTGGCTTTAATGAGAGCTCTTCTCTTCCTCTTTCTTTTTCTCTTCTTGAACGACACCAAAATCTCTCTCTCAAAAGCTAGGAAATGATGAAACCCTAGCTTCTTCTTCTTCTTTTCTCTCCAATTGCCGATTCTCTCTCTCATTTCTCTTTCTTTCTTTTGTTTTTCTCTCCTTTCTCTCCCTAAATTTCGTTTTTTTCTTCTTAAAAGCAAGACACACTTTTCCTTTTCCAATTTTGCCCTTAATGATTGGAAAAAGACCCTTTTACCCTTCCTTATATGCCTCGTAACTTGAATGCTTAAGTGACTTGCCAAAAATGCCCCTAAAGCAATCTTCCTACCTTAAAACTTTAATTCAATTAATCCATGTCATAAAATCTTACTCACCTTAACATAATAATTAACTCCAAAAAAATAGAATAATTAATCTATCAAGACCTCAAAATTTATTTAAGTCATTGCCTAACTTCTTCCAAAAATCAAGACCTTTTTCTGATCATGAAATTGAAAGAATTAGATAACACTTCCTTCTAGAAAAATGTTCTTCACTGTCTTAATTTTCTAATGAAACCAAAATCATTCAATTTGGTTCAGAAATCTGAAAGTTATATCCTAACACTTCTGAACTATTCTTATACTGAAACAATATTTTGTGCTCAATTTCCATCCCAAAATTAAAATTCTTAGGGACTGACTTAGAACTTAATTTCATAAGATAATTTGTAGCCCTATTTCTCTAGTTTAATGCAAAATAAGAATCACTTCATTTGGATAGCTAGAGAAAAGGTTAAGGCTAAAACACCAAAGCATACTCCGTGAATATGTTTCAACTACATTTTCCAGCTTACCACTTCCAACATTTCACATATAATAGTTCTAACTTCCAAGAAAAGTTTTGGGATCCAACAAAAGGCAAGGAAAAAAGAAAACATTCAGATTTAAGGGAAAGGGAACCTAAAAAGCTCTAGTTGCATTTCCAAATTGTAACATCCCATTATCCCATGATTAGGGTTAGAACCCTAGGAAATTATATATCAGAGTGTACTAAGAATTTGGAAGTGCATTTCATTCATCATAAGGCATATACATACACATGAATAATGTTGCCGGTGATTAAAATAATTATACATGCATTCATTGACATTTTTCAGGGATAAGTGATTTTAATGTGATTAAAGTGTGAATTATGGATTAATTGTCTTGAAAATTGAATTGGTGTGTAGTAAAATTGATTTAGTATTTTTGGGGACATTTTGGAAATTTCTGAATATTTGGAATATTTTTGTTAAGAAAAATATAGAAATAAAAGACAAATAAAAGTGTGACAAATGAACTAGTGAATGTGTGACAATTGGACAAATTACTATGTCATAAGTGGAGCAATAGCTAAGTGACTTTTAGTAGCTTCATATGATGACAAATGTAAGACATGCATTAGGGGCATGTGACAAAGCTAAGTTAAGCCACCTAAGTTAAGCCACCTAAGTCACGTTTTTTTGTTAGGCAAGGTAGGTTTCTGTAACTCCTTTCTTTAGTTTCACCGAAATCATCTAAACCTTCCTTCTTGCTTTGCCATCACCGAAACACTACCTTTGCTTATTTTTGTGTTATTGGCTTATCCATGTTACATCTTACAAAGACTTCAGTCCATATTTTGTTCTTTTTTCTCTACTCTTATCTTTGTTTCATCCACCAAAGCCTCTCGTTTACTCTCCCCTTTTCTGGAATTTTACTAATGGATTTGAAGTGAACATCAAGTTATACATTAAGTTTTATGGTAGTGTAAATGATTTTTAATGATGATTTCATGTTTGAAAATGGATGCATGTGTGAATGGTGTAGCAAGATGAATGGATGCATGCTTGAGTGATGTAGGAAGAAGCAAATTCTGAGATATAAGTAAAGTGATGAAGGAGTTAAATCAATAGAAAATGTGCAGAAAATGTATAAAGGATTGTGATAATTGAAGTTAAATGAAGATTAGTGAAATACAGAAAATGTGATATGTACAAGTATGAATTAGGTTCTGTTTTTATGTTGTGATTATTCATGAACTTGTGAATTGTGTATAGAGGTTATTGAACTGAAAATTGAGATACAACTAAATCATCAATGTGAAAGAATAGAGAAATGATAGAGAAGTAATAGAACTTTAGTAATGAATTGTGTTGGAGTATGTTATATGTAGTGTTTTACTGAACATATATCACTATTTTGGCCATAACTTGATCTGTGAATATCCAAATTGGATTATTGTTGATCTAGAATAAACTAGAGACAAATGAATTCTGTCCTTAAGAGTCTTGAAATTTGTCTTGAAGTTGAGAATTGAGTTCTATCGAGGTATGAGAACAAAAAGTGGTATTTTGATTATAACTTACACGATACTAAACCAAAATGTATTAATTTGATGTCATTAGAAACTTAAGACATAGAGGAACATTTGATTAGAAGAAAGTGTTGCTTGAAAACTTCTGCTTCTAGGCCAAAAATGGAAAGAAAGAAGGAAGAAAACACAGCAGGTCGCGTGTTAAAGAATGATGGAAGTTGCTATCATACATCTGCACGATCACGACTCTGCAGAGAAGAAGAAAAGTCACGATCATGTACAGGCAACATCGAAAGGTGATTTTTTGGATTTTGTTCAACCTAATTCAAGTATGGACGTTACCATATAAGGTATGTAGGGTTAAATGAGAACTTAAATGAATGTAGTTGATATTAAATGAGGGGATTAAAGTGAGTAAAGAGTATTAGGGATTAAAGAATGTTTAGAAGGTTTTGGAATTGCTTATAAAGTATATTAAGGAAACATCCTGAAAAGTTGTCATTAAA
Organism: Erythroxylum echinodendron; assembly: GCA_027575705.1. NCBI lineage: Eukaryota > Viridiplantae > Streptophyta > Magnoliopsida > Malpighiales > Erythroxylaceae > Erythroxylum > Erythroxylum echinodendron. Next base: position 35,774,153 of record JANZXR010000008.1, read on the forward strand.
CATGGATAATACATGATACATTCATGAATGTGCTTATGATTGACTATTTATCTAAATGTGTCAATTTTGTATATGATTACATAGTTAAATGAGTCTCATAAGCATTGCATATACATATGATATGAATTAATTTAATGATTGAAATGTTTTGAGAACTTTTATTGTATGATATATGTGATTGATTATCGATGATTGTAATCTACATAATTGCAATGGAATGATGAATTGTATGGATTTTTACATGTGTTATATATGAACAAAGAGTTTTTTGATATTACATGATGAAAATTGAGATGATGTGAATTATGTGATGACATAAATTATGTGTTGCATGACAAGAGTGAACCATTGAGGATAATTACCCAACTGAGTTCAAAAAACTCAACCAAATTGCAATGTTGATATTTTCAGGTTCGAGAGAGCGACGACATAGCTTTTAAGACTGCTTAGAAGAGATTTTGCACAACTGTTAGACAGAGGACATGGCTCAAAGGTCGGTCAGTTGGGATTGAAGGATTAGTTTAACTTTTTTTTAATCTCTCGTGTATGTAGCATACTTTGTAGACAAAGCTGTGACTCTGATAGGCTGATATTGTACAAATATGGATGATGGTTGTAATGATACATTGTAAATATGGTTCATATGATGATATGAAGAAATTTTTGGGTTTTAAACTTTGTGTTAGTTATGATGTAGCTATGATGCCATGCTATATAGTGAAGGTGTAATAGTTAGTACATCATTTCTATTAGCTATGTACACGTGCGTCCGAAGGGTGTACATGTTGGATCACTTATAGCTCGGGAATGCACAATGCGCGGCGAAATGGACAGTAGGATTTCAGGTCTTGTGCCTTTGTTAACTAAAATTTCACAATAAAAAGTGTACAGAATTACCTCTTGAAGAGTTTGGATTGGAATTCTTTTCAGATATCTTGACACTGTAGCCTGCGAACGTCCTCTACCGGTATCCACACGATGATGAATGATCTAGGCAGTGGCTAATGTGTGCTAGCACATTCTAAAACACTTTGAACGCCACATAGTTTTTCTCTCGAGAAAGGGATGAGTGATTAGGTAGCTACGGCCTTTTCGTATGTCTTCTAATGAGACATAAGCCCGCTATTTATACAGAAGCCCTTATCCATATTCCTAATGGGAGTAGGACAATCCTATTTTAATAGGAATAAGAATATCATAATCCTAAACCTATTAGGATTATTGAAGCCCAATAAATTTCGGCCCATATTATATCTCATATAATAAAAGCCCGAAAACTTAATTCAATCTAACCAAATAAATATATCCACGTATATTTATTCAATGCCTAATAAATTAGGCCCAAGAGAATAAGCCCAAATCACATCACTCTTTGTGTGTGACCCTGTAGGATTATTTGATGTTGGCAATGGGCTTGATTACACTTCAAGGCCCATAAGTCATAAGCAACCTCTAGCAAGACATTATGACTACCCAACTCAAATGAGGATCGGTAATCTGATTTAACCTGTAGCTATGGTTACAAACTCAGTCCCTTTGTAACACGATATCAAGATTAATCATAAGGCATGGTATATGTCAACCTTTAATTAATCATAGTTTCTTGATTCCCAAGTTGACTGACTGTAACAAATGACATCGATGACTCCACAAATAACATTGATGACTCCTCATCAATTTAGCATGGCCATGCATTTCTTCAGCCAAACTTGTCAAGAAGCCCAAATGATATCTCTCTCATTTAAGAGAGGTATAAATCTTATCTACGTCAATCATATCCCTTCGTATGATTCGTTTAATGTCCAACATAAGACTATTTATTATCTGGTTAAAGATAACTTAGTCTAATTTCAAAACACTAAATTCCTCAAGTAGGGAACCATGATGACTTCAGGTCGAAGGACTAAAGTCAAACCATATTGAAAATCACTAATGACATGAAACCATGTAATGTTCTCTCTATAGGTCAGTCCAATGTATGTTCTCTAACATATATCTATGTATCTGATTTGATAACTCATATCCATGATCAGTAAAACGTAACCATCAATTAGAACACATACTAGCCTTAATTCATTATTGTTCCACCAATAATGATCGACCAGGGACAGTTTAGAATAGTATTATAATGCTTATGGTTTGCTATCAAGTCACATACTTGATGACATAAGCATAATACTATTCATAGAATGTAAATCACATTACATAAACAATATACGTGCATATTTATAAAATAATACCTCATAATATATAAATAATATGTTAGAATGTTAGTACAAAAGTCACATATGACAATTGGCCTAGGGCTCCCACTTACACTAGGCCTAATCGGTCAAATATCTAATACTGTTTGACCCCGAAACTTTTCTTGGAATATTTTGAGCAATACATGAGAAGTGTGGATAGTTTCATGTTTTGTTTTGGTGATTTTGGTAGTGAGAGACTATGAAATGGGAAGAATTAGGGTGAAAATGAGGAAGAACACGTTTATCTATATATATGTACGTATGTTCTATTATTGGTGTTCATGATTAATCATGGACTATAATATCTTTATAGATGATATGGAGTTGAAAATGAAGTAGAGAAGATGATTTTGGTATGAGTTATGATAAGGAAAGATTTAGAAACAAAAGTGGTAGTGATCTGGAAAATGTTCACTGAGTGTGTAAAATTCACCTTTGTACTTAAGAGAAAAATCTGGATTGATCTAGGCTGAATTGAATGACGTTGTCTTCTTAGAAATTGTAGATTATTTTTGTAGCTTTCCAATGATATATAGTATGAAATTTTTGGACATTGGAGTCAAACGTTAGGATTTTTACAAGTGAAGATGTCTAGAAGTTTAGAGGTATCATCTGGGTGACGTCATCTTCTTCTGTAAATCAACTCCTTCTGTAAACAAACTTCTTCTGTGATGACGTCATCTCCCTCTGGGTGACGTCATCTTCCTCTGTAAGGATGCATCGTCTGTGTTTTGTATCCTTTGTGAACCAACTTCTTCCGTGATGACGTCATCTTCCTCTGGGTGACGTCATCTCCTTCTATGTCACTGTTCATGGACTTCTTCTATGTTCCTATTTAGGAACTTCGTCTGTGTGTATTGTTCATGAACTTCGTCTATGTTACTGTTCATGAACTTCGTCTATGTTACTATTCATAAACTTCTTCTATGTTACTGTTCATGAACTTCGTCTATGTTACTGTTCACGAACTCCTTCTGTAATGACATCATCTTCTTTTATGTTTCTTCTGTGCTGATGTCATCTCCTTCTGTGTTTTGCTTCTTATATGTTCGTCTATACCTATCTTCTGTCCCATTGTTGACCCCTCAGAAGATAGAATTGACCTTTGAGGTCTTCATGAAAGTTGTAGATCTTGGAATCTTCTTTCAAACCGTATAAAGAAAATTGTGATCCAATTCCTGTAGAGAAATTTATTGCAATCGAAAAATATCATCTATGTTCCCAAACTTCTTCCAGGTCACTGTTCATTGTATATCTTCTGTCTTATTTTTGACCCTTCAGAAGATAAAATTGACCTTTGAGCACTTCATGAAGTTTGTGTATATTGATTCCCTCTTTCGAATCATGTAAAGAACAATTAAATCCGATCTCTTTAGAAAAAGTTATGCTAAGAGGAAAACTTCTTCTGTGATGACGTCATCTTCTTCTATATTTCTTCTGTGCTGACGTCATCTTCTTCTGTGTTTTGCTTCTTCTCCATACTAT
>JANZXR010000008.1:35780859-35846696 GCA_027575705.1 Erythroxylum echinodendron
AAAACTCTTATATTTGATGTTAATGAATTATGATTTATGTATGAATAAATTCGAGTGGACAATTATGATTTATGTATAGATAGTTAGACTCTGAAAACGGGGTCTAATATTTGTGGTATCAGAGCAAGTAGGAGTTGGACTTCGGAAACGGGCCCCAAAGAATACCCATGGACCTCATATGACTCTCATGCCTAGGCTGTGGAAAAGGTTTAATAAGTGGATCGACAATGTTGTCATTTGTACCCACTTTGCATGTCTTCACGTCTTCTCTCCCAATTATCTCTCTAATCAGATGGAAACATTTGAGTATGTGTTTGGATCTATGATGCGAGCTTGGTTCCTTAGCCTGTGTTATAGCCCCATTATTATCACAATAAAGGTCTATAGAACTTGCAATACAAGGAACAACTCCAAGCTCAGTGATGAACTTCTTGATCCATATAGCTTCCTTAGCTGCATCCGAGGCAGGAATGTACTTAACTTTAGCTGTAGAATCAGCAACAGTGTCTTGCTTTGAACTCTTCCAGCTCACTACACCTCCATTCAAACAGAACACAAACCCTGATTACGTTCTAAAATTATTTATGGTAGACTGAAAACCAGCATCAGTGTAACCATTTACAACTTACTCTCCTTCAAGTCCTCCCTAGACTAGGAACATATTCTTAGTTCTTCTCAAGTAATTAAGAATATTCTTACCTTCTCAAGTAATTAAAATGGCATACATGATAGATCCAATTGCAGATGCATACGGAATCTTACTCATACGCTCAAGCTCTTTACCTAAAGCAGGATAGTTCTTCTTAGAAAGCTTGATTCCATGTGACATAGGCAAGAATCCTCTCTTGGAATCTTGTATACTGAAACTCTTCAATGCCTTATCTATGTATGTACTCTGAATTAGGCCTATAAGCTGTCTTGATCTATCCCTATAGATCTTAATACCTAAAATATAAGCAGCCTCGCCTAAGTCTTTCATTGAGAAACATTTCCTTAACCAAATCTTGACACTCTGTAAGGTCAGAATATCTTTTCCAATGAGTAATATGTCATCAACATATGAAGCTAAGAAGATAACAGCACTCCCACTAGCCCTTTTGTAAACACAGGGTTCATCTTCATTCTTAATGAATCCAAACTCTTTGACAACTTTGTCAAAATGAAGATTCTAGTTTCTCGATGCTTGCTTCAATCCATAAATAGATCTTTGAAGCTTGCACACCTTTTTAGAATTCTTAGGATGGACAAAACCATCAGGCTATATCATATATACATCCTCGAGTAAGTTTCTGTTAAGGAAAGATATTTTGACATCAATTTTCCATATCTCATAATCATAGTATGCAGCTATGGCAATAAGAATTCTAATGGATTTAATCATGACAACTAGAGCAAACGTCTCATCATAATTAATTCCATGAACATGTCGATAACCTTTAGCAACAAATCTTACTTTATCAGTGTGCACATTTTCATCCCTGTCGAGTTTCTTCTTGAAGACCCACTTACATACAATGGTCTTTAAGCCATCAAACTGATCAATCAAAGTCCAAACTTGATTGTCATACATGGATTGCATCTCTGATTTCATGGCCTCTAACCATTTAGCAGATTATGGACTTTCCATAGCTTCTTGATAATTTGTGGGCTCATTATTATCAATGAGCATCACATTATCATCATCAGTAAAGAGAAATCCATATCTCTCGAGCTCATGACGAATCCTACCAGATCTACGTAGGCCTTGTGTTGTTGAAGGCTGCTCATCAATAGCTTGTGAACTTACTCTAATCTCCTTCTCAGGCTAAACATCATTTTATAGAACTTGAATTTCTTCAAGTTGTACTTTACTCCTACAGTTTCCTTTGGAAATAAATTCTTTTTCGAAGAAAACACCATTTCGAGTGACAAACAGTTTGTTCTTCGATGGGATGTAAAAGTATTATCCTTTAGTTTCCTTATGATATCACATAAATAAATATTTTTTAGATTTGGGTGCCAATTTGTCAGCAATAAGATGCTTCACGTAAGCCTCACAACCCCAAATATTTAGAAAAGATAGACTAGGATGTTTCCTAGTCCATAACTTATAAGGTGTCTTTTCTATAGCCTTTTAAGGAATACAGTTCAGTACAAATACTGCGGTTTCTAAGCACAACCCCATAAAGACTTGGGAAGATCAGTTTGACTTATCATTGATCGAATCATATCTAATAGAGTTCAATTTATTCTTTTAGAAACACCATTCCATTGAGGAGTTCTTGGGGGAATCAATTGTGAAACGAACCCATAATCCTTAAGATGATCATCAAACTCTTGGCTTAAGTATTCACCTCCTTGATCAGATCGAAGGATTTTAATTGTCTTGTCAAGCTGATTTTGTACTTCATTCTTATACTCTTTGAACTTTTGAAAAGATTCAGATTTGTGCTTCATTAGATAGACATAGCCATATCTACTGAAGTCATCTGAAAAAGTAATGAAATACAAATAACCTCCTCTAGCTGATAAGCTAAAAGGACCACACACATTAGTATGTATAAGGCCTAATAGCTCATTAGCCTTTCCCCTTTACCTGTAAAGAAGGCCTTTGTCATCTTGCCTAGTAAACAAAAATCACATGTCTCAAAAGATTCAAAAGAATCAATGAATCCATCTTGCTGGAGTTTTGAGATGACATGGCCTAAACGACAATGCAAGAGATAGGTTGGGTTCAAATTATTAGATTTAAACTTCTTGGTATTTATGTTATAGATGGACTCATTTGTAAGAAGCTCAGTGTTTAAAGTATATATGCCATTCAATTGACGTGCAATGCCATATAAAATGTCATCTTTATAAATGGAAATATTCCTATTCTCAATAGAAAATCTAAATCCATCATTCTCTAAACAAGAAAAAGAAATAATATTCCTACTCATATTAGGTACATAATAACAATTTCTAAGCTCTAAAATGACTCCAGTAGGTAAAATAAGATCATAGGTCCCCACGGATAAAGAAACAACTCTTGCTCCATTTCCAACGCGCAGTTCGATCTCACCATCATTCAATCTTCTAGTCCTTCTTAGATTCTACACATTAATACAAATGTGAGTTGCACCTCCAGTATCCAATACGCAAGATGCAGAAGGAGTAAAATTGAACTCTATAACAAATATACCTGAAGAAGTAGACGCACTATTCTTCTTCTTTATCAGCTATTCCAAATAGAGTTTGTAGTTCCTTTTCCAATGACCATGTTCATTGCAATTAAAGAAAACTCCCTCCTTGGTTGCCTTAGTCTTAGCTTTTGACTTAGGCTTGGGTTTGGGAACGTTACCTTTGCCCTTGACTGTGCCCTTCTTCTTAAAGCCCTTTCCTTTTTGAACTACAAGAACTTTATGGGTGGCCTTAACCTTTTCCTTCAAGTTCTCTTCAGCAGTCTTAAGCATCCCATGCAATTCATCAATGGACTTCTACTTGTTGTGCATATTGTAGTTAAGAATGAACTGATCATATTCATCAATCAAAGATGCTAGAATAAGATCAGCTGCCAATTCTTGACTAATAGGTATACCTAATTTCTTAAGATGATGAATATAACTATTCATCTTGAGAACATGAGCACTCACAGATGTGCCAGAAGTCATCTTGCATGAATTCAATGCCTTAGTAGTTCTAAACCTCTCCTAATGTGCTTGCTCTTGAAACATAGATTTTAGTTGAGCAAGCATGTCATAGACTTCCATTTCCTCTAAATCCTTCTAAAGGTCAGAGATCATGGCGTTTACCATAAGGCATGATACATCTGTAGAGTCATTGATATACTTCGTGTGAGCATCCTTTTGATCTTTAGGTGCATTTGCTGGCGGTTCCTCAGGGATGAGTTCTTCTAAGACATAAAGCTTACTTTATTGCTTGAGAACAATTCTCAAGTTCCTATACCAGTTTAGGAAGTTTGTTTCATTACGCTTTTCTTTCTCTAGGATAGATCATTGGGATAGGTTGTTGGATGGAGTGGATGCTATAATCTATAATATTATGCAAAGTGTATTAACATTCTTATTAAGTTCCCACTCAATTTAATAACCCTCTATTTAAAAGTGGGAAGAAACAAGATCTATATTTCACTAAGTCCTAAGAAAGCTTTGGCTTAACCTTAAGATTTATTTATTTAGGTAGAAAACTCTTTTCAATTACATCACATGTAAATCTTGATGGGTTTGTGTTTAATTACATCTTATGTACTGCATATATGTAAAACACAATCTTATGCCCTAAGCCCAAAACCGTTTTGATAGCTTAGTTAGGTCTAACCAGACTTTACCTTTGAATAACACCATTATTCAGATGTCATCCTTAAATGATTCTCATATGCTTTGCTTTGGCAAACCCATCTAAGGATAATCTAGAGATAAACATTGGTAAAGTTTTATAGAAGGCATATAAACTTAATATTGTCATGAGAGTCGTTATTAGTACATTATGAAAGTTACTAATCCTATTAGTAAGGGTGTTTGATCTATGCTAGTTTTAATCCTATACTACAACATACTTGAGTATATAAATTAGAAGCATAGAATAGTAATTTACACATGCATATAAATATTCAAATAATATAAATAAAACATATGTAAAGACACCTAAAATATATGACACATAATGAAAGAATCAGACATCATAGACGGCGGTCCCGCTAGCTGGTTAGCGGGTGGGGGTCAAGGGGAAGCCGCCCTTTGAGGGGCTTGAGATAACACCTCGGATCGAAAAATAGTGTCCACAGTTTATTGATAAGGAAGTTCTTAAACTCCTGAATCCATATCGAATATGGATACCTTTATGGTTTCCATTCTTAGAGTCCATATTAAATATGGAAACTCAAGGTTCCCTTTTAATCTCCATGTCAAAAATGGAAACTTAAGGTTCCCTGTTTATTTAAGGATCCATGTTTAATATGGAATATGGAATCTTCCTATTTCTTTTAGAATCCTTATCTAACAAGGAAGCTTTGCTTTTCCCGAATCCATATCATATATGGACTCTTCTTCTTCCCCTTCTAGTATCCTTGTCAAACATGGATACTTGTGGTTTCCTATTCCGAACCCATGTCCTACATGGCAGAAACCCTAGCAGCTATCACCTAGGCATCCTTGGTTGTCACAAAAATGATGGCTTCAATCAAATCCCTAGCTGCCACTATCATGGGAGTCATGGATGAGAGCTTTGCCACCACCATTGAAGGAAGCTTCAGGAATCAACATACGTCTTGGTCGAAACTCTTTTTTCCCAGACAAACATGATTGAAACATCTCCATGCCCGAACTCTTCTTTTGGCCGAAACAAGCCATGGCCGAAACACATCTTGATGTAATCAACTTCTATGGCTGAAACTTCTCTCTTGTCATATATTCACATTAGTACCAAGAGAAAAACAAAAACAAATATGAAAACAACATGTATGAACATAAATCACATTCCTATCTTGCATTCAAATTCGAAACTACATGTCGCCAAAACATGCATATTTTTGTCTATCTAGAAGCAAAGAACTTGGCTCTAATACCACTGTTGGATCACTTATGGATCTGGAATGCACAATGCGTAACGGAATGGACCATAGGATTTCAGGTCTTTGTGCTTTGGTTAACCGAAATTTCAAAACAAGAAATGTACGGAATTACCTCTTGAAGCGTATGGATTGGAATTCTTTTCAGATATCTTAATACTTCAGCTTGCGAACATCCTTTACCGGTATCCACACAATGATGGACGATCCAGGTAGTGGCTAATATGTGCTAGCATGTTCTAAAACACTTTAAAACGCTGCACAGTTTTTCTCTCAGGAAAAAGGATGAGTGGCTAGGTAGCTAGGGCTTTTTTTTATGTCTTCTAATGAGACATAAGCGTCTATTTATACAGAAGCCCTTATCCCTATTCCTAATGGGAATAGGACAATCCCATTTTAATAGGAATAAGAATATCATAATCCTAAACCCATTAGGATTATGGAAGCCTAATAAGTTTCGACCCATACTATATCTCATATAATAAAAGCTCGAAAGCTTAATTAAACCTAACCAAATAAGTATATCTACAAATATTTATTCAATGCCTAATAAATTAGGCCCAAGAGAATAAGCCCAAATCACATCACTCTTTATGTGCGACCCTGTAGGCTCATTTTATGTTGGCAATGGGCTTGATCACACTTCAAGGCCCATAAGTCAGAAGCAGCCTCTAGCAAGACGTTATGATGACCCAAATCAAATGAGGATCAGTAATCTGATTTAACTTGTAATCATAGTTACAAGCTCAGTCCCTTTGTAACACGATATCAAGATTAATCATAAGGCATAGTACATGTTAACCTTTGATTAACCATAGTTTCTTGATTCTCAAGTTAACTGACTATAACAAATGACATTGATGACTCCTCATCAATTCATTTGAGCATGGCCATGTATTTCTTTAGTTAAACTTGTCAAGAAGCTCAAATGATATCTCTCTCATTTAAAAGAGGTATAAATCCCATCTACGTCATTCACATCCCTTTGCATGATTTATTTAATGTCCAACATAAGACTATTTGTTATTTGGTTAAAGATAACTCAGTCTAATGTCAAAACACTAAATTCCTCATGTAGGGAACTATGATGACTTCAAGTTAAAGGGATAAAGTCAAACTATATTGAGAATCACTAATGAAATAAAATCATATAGTGTTCTTTCTGTAGGTCAGTCCAATATATATTCTCTAACATATATCTATGTATTTGATTTGATAACTTATATTCATGATCAGTAAACTGTGATCATCAATTAGAACACGTACTGGCCTTAATTCATTATTGCTCCACCAATAATGATCGACCAGGGATAGTTTAGAATAGTATTATAATGATTATAGTTTTACTATCAAGTCACATACTTGATGACATACATAAGTCTAATACTATTAATGCAATGTAAATCACATTACATAAACAATATATATGCATATATAAAAGAATACCTCATAATATATAAATAATATGTTAGAATGTTAGTACAAAAGTCACATATGACCATTGGCCTAGGGCACACTACTAGTAGTACGGTTAATTGTCGGATAGGGGTAGAGTGCTACACAAATGGTATTATTAAATAGTGGCCCAATGATTCACTACTTGAATAAGCTAGTGCATTGTTTTGGACTGAATAATTAGGATAGCGATAGCCAGAAGCTGGTTGTGAATTCCTAACAACCAATACTCTATTATGCCAGCTTAAATTCAGTGTATAAAGAACCCATGGAATCCAAAAAATTCCAAAAAATAAAAAATAGATCTTGATGCATTTGATAATCGAATTACAAACTTGTGCTTTTCACTTATTTAGAGAAACTGAAAACTAAAAGAAATGAAGCAACTAAAAAGCCCTTCACTTTTTTCCAAAACCAAAAGACTAATTGCTTTCCATAGCTAAGAAGTGTTGAAAATGCTTATTCAGCTCCAAACCACATATCAGAACTACCAATTCACCTTGCTTCTTCCAAGCCCGACCAAGATAGTGGATAAAGTCAAAAAGAAGCGACAAAAAACCAATCCCAATTCCTGTAAAAAGGAGCCCAAAGAAAAACTCTCAGATAAGAGAGAATTCCATTTACCTTAAACAGAACATGTTTCAACAGAAGAAGAGACAGAACGAGTGGATGAAGGACTAGTGTAACATCCGATTTTCAGAACATGCTTAGGGCTAAAATCCTAGATCAAGCATTGCATATGCATGCATAACATTAGCATTCATACACGAATTGTATTTTGTACACATTTCAAAGATAATATATGCACCCAATTGACTAATTCAAGGGTATGAAAGATTTTAAATAATTATAATGTGATAGTGTGATTGTATGTTGTTTGTGTTTAGAATTTTGTTTTGGATGGATTAAATTTAGTGAATTGGGAATTTATTGTTACAACTGGGTGATTGATGAAGTGTTATGTGCATCTAGTCTGCAAAAAATTTTAAATGGTAAGAAAAATCGATACATGAAAATTTAGGTTAGTTAGGCCTATGAAATGGTGACATGTGGCACTAGAAATGAGTGACAAACGGCTAGTTAATTGCGTAAAAAATGTCTAGAATAAATGAGTGACAATTGGTGGTATAGTTGAGTGACAAATGGACTAAACATTAAGTGACAATTGGTAGTTGAAGGATGAGATATATGGCTTAGATATTAGCATGACAAGTGTCATGCCAATTGTCCATATTGTCACCATACACCTACACCCATGATTTTCCCATACTTGAAAGACTATTTTGCTTTTGTTCCTATTACATTTACCCTCTCTATCTTCCTCACCACTGACTCACATATATAACCTTGAACTTTGAGTTTTGCCAAAAATCTTACACCAATCCACTCTAAAATCTAGTTGTCATCATCTTGTTCTTGGAATATACCTTGTCCTTGCTTAATTAGAAGGATAGTTAGCTTCAAGATTGAGGAGGTTTTGAGCTGAACAAGTAAGTAACATGTTATTATTTATGGTTTGCTTTAATAATAAGATTTTGGTGATTGTTTAAGGATGGATTAGTTATGACAATGGTGTTTAAGGTGTGCTAGAATATGTTAGCTGTAGAGTTTCCATTGAACAAGCGTTAGTATTTTAGTCATATCTTGATCTTTAGATATCCAAATGGGATTATTTTTAATTCATATTAAAATAGAAACATATGGATACAATTGTTATGAAGGAATTGAATTTGAATTCTATCTCTAATGGTTTTGAAATTTTGCTTGAAGTTAAGTACTGGGTGAAACTGACCCGAAAATCAGTCTTGAGAAAAATCTGGAAAATTAGAACTGTAGGTCAAAATTTTGGTTTCAATTTTATCTTCCTCTTTTGACCTATTTTACATATCTTTATGGAATAAATTTGAAGAAACACAAAGAATGAAAGTTGTATATATAGGTCTTAGCTTGACCTCTGTGAAATTGGCTTGATAAAATAGTAACTAGAGCTTGAGTTATGCTTGTTTTCCTAAGACTGTCTGTGACAAACCCTTGTGTCAAAGTATAAAACATGAAAAATGATTATTGATGTATTATTAATGCCTATGTAAAACATTTTGGCCCAAAGATATCTTGATAAATAGATGTAGGTAATTGAAGTCATAACCTAAAGATTGGGCTGTTTTGATAAGGTTGAGTTCAAATCTGAAAATTTTGAGTTGTTTAAGGAATAAATAAGTTCTTTTGGTGAAAACATGATCTTAGGAACATGAGAAATGTGCATAAGGAATGGACAAATGAGCATTGAAAAACATAGGGTATTTATGAATGAGAATTGGGTGAATGTATAAGTATATGTTGCTCGAAGAATTTTGGTGAATGCATAAATTTAGCTTACTAAAATTTCAGATGTAAAGTATCAATTGTGTGCGGATTATAAGGAGCTTTTTTATCATGAAAAATGTTCAAAGATAAGTGTAAAATCTGAGTTGATAATGATATAAAGATGTTCCCATGAATGTAATGTGATTCAAATTATGTAAGTGATGAATTGGGAAAGGTTGAATGAGAACTAGGAAATTGTGTGTGTATAATCCTAGGAAAAAGAGTGAAAAATATGTGAGTGATAAATTGAGAGTGATCAAGTGTATTACGTTATAAACCTAATTGTAAACTAGATGATTCACAAACCATAATGAATGTATAAGTATGATTTGTGAATAAGATTTCATACCCAGAATAATCAATTGAGCATACATTAAACATGATACATATATATGTGTAACTTTGAGCATTCATTTGATTGTTCAACTAGTAATATGTGCATGTGTGTATTATTTAATTTAGAGGCACACGTCGACTAACACCATCCAGACATTGCCAACACATCGAGGCAATAGATATCTGGAGTGTATTGTGAGTTAACCTAGTTGTGTAAAATCAAATATTTATGTTTTTGTTGGAATTGTATGTATACTGGGTAATCTAAATGTGAGTTTTCAATTGGTAATGTGTTCTATTCAAATTGTGTTGATTAAACTTAATTCCTCTATACTGAATTGATCTTATTATAATTGTGATATTACTGATTCTGAACAATTGATTGTCCGAGGAGTTCAATATTTGGGACTGTATTAGGAGTGTTTGTGATTTAAATGTGAATAAGGAAATTGAATGCTTAACTATTTGTTGAATGCCAAACTTAGATTCGATGAAATGTGAAAATTGAATGTGCTTATTGATCGAAAGTGATTGATAATATATTATGTGAACTATGTTACTCCATTACATGATGTATGCTCACATAAAAGGAGTTGTGACTGAAGCAGTGAATGTGAAAAGAGCTTTAAGCTTAGTTATGCGTATTAGAGACTCAAACACAACGATTAATGGGCCCGATATCTATAACGGATACAGGACAGTAAAATAGGCACTCGGTTATAACAAAGTTAAAATAAAATGAGTCTTATTTGCTTTTGCATTTGTATCTTTAAATGTGTTCATAATATTGATTGCAAATGAATGTTGAACTATGTTGTGTTGATATTGAGCAATGCTTATGACTTTGATGGTGATATGAAGAATTATGATAAATGAGTGTTATGTTTTGAAATGATTATATGATATTCTTGCATTCAGAATGCACCTCCGGAATGAATTAAAAAGTGATTGTATTTTTAAATGCTTCTTTTATTATGATGTAAATTGTAGAATATGAGTTATAGCTCTGAATAAAGTGATACTTTAATTAAGTTGAATGTTATCCATTGATATATGTGTGTTCTATTTTGAGTGAACATATCGAAGATGGTTCACTCACTAAGTTTGCAAAACTCATCAAAATTGCGCAATGTTGATTTTCAGGTACTGGGAGGAGACCTTGCTAGTAGAGCAAGCTAATTGAAGTTTAGTATTGTCCATTTTGGATCAAAATATATCTCAAAGGTCTGGTCAACTATCATCTTAGAATTTTAGATAGAGTACTTTATATAGTTTTCCTTTTATGTAGAATCTTTTGTTTAAAACAGTGTGATCATAGATGGTATCTGTAATATAAATATATGAACGTTCTGTAATGAAATAACAGTGTAAAACATGTTTTGTTAATGAAATAAGATAACTTGTTTTTTTAATGATTACTTCTAATATGTATGCTGTCATAGTAAGTGAATGTGACTGATCTAATATGCCATTCCCATAGGTTATGTCCTTAGATATTCTCAAGAATTTAGAGCATATGTCCTCTAGTAGTGGTGTGTAACAAATTTTGGTATTAGAGCATGGTTTGGTATCTTTAGGGACATATAGGATTCGTTTAATATAATACCTAGTGAGAAATTTGTATGATCAAACTTGTTGTCTATTATAGGTCGCTTGCTATAGGGGATTGAGTTGTCGAGTTAGCTGACCTTGAGTCCATAGGAGCCAATAGAGAGTCTCCTATGCCTCAGTTTGAGCCAATACCCTCAAAAGTACCTAAGAGGAGAGAAATGAGTACGATAAGCTTTGCAAATAAGGAGTTGTAGACTTTTACGAATGTACAGACCTTGCTGAGGAAGAGAGCTAGTTAGAGAAGACAGAAATATTAGACCAGATAGATTGTGAATTGGACAAGAGGTCCTGCAGACTAACTTAGGAAGACTTTTTGAAGGTCTTCAAGGAAAATTACAGGCCAAAAATCTACCTGGATAGGAAAATGAAGGAGTTCCTTGTTCTTAAACAGGGGAAACTCACTGTAGCTAAGCATGAAGTGTGGTTTAATGAGTTATTGAGTTATGCTATGGCTTTGGCCCCGACAGAGAAAGACAAATGTAGATGATTTGAAGATGGGCTGAATATGAAAATTAGAACAAGACTGGAAATCACTAATTTGAGTAGCTTTGCTGAGTTGAAAGCCGCTTTGATTAGAATTGAACAATTGTTAAAGGATGAAAGAGGTGAGTACAAGCAGGAGTTCAGATTGAAGAGACCTGGTGAATTTCAAGCTGATTTAGTTAGAAAATTCAGCAAACATCAGAGTGGACTGTTGCGATCACAGTTGAGATCGAGAAAGTCAGGATTTAAGCCGAGAGGCAGCTCTACCTCTTTGGGTAGAGGCTAGGCATCTGGGGGAACAACAAATAACAGGCAACCATCGTAGATGCCTACCTATAGGTACTGTGGGAAGAAACATGGTGGCAAATGTTAGAGGTTAATGGGAGCTTGTTTATGTTGTGGCTCTTATGAGTATCAGCTTAGGGACTGTCCTGTAATTTCGAGAGTCCAGTCCAGAGTGAGAAGAGGCTCAGTGCCTGAGACGATTGTTCAGTAAAGTAGAGCCAGTGGAATGGGATAGAGAGGTAGAGGCAGAATTAGTTCCACAGGTCCTAGTGTTAGGACTGAAGTGCAAAGTAACCAACTACAGTGCCAGGCCAGAATCTTTGCTATCACCAAACAAGAGGCTCAGGACTTTGAAGATGTCATTGCAGATGTGTTACATGTCTTTCAATTTGAGGCATTTGCATTGTGAGACCCTGGTTCTACACATTTATTCATCACCTCGCATCTAGCATCTAGACTACATTATGAAAGAGAGATAATGAAATGTGGATTAGAGGTGAGTACTCCAATGGGTAGCACGATAGTGATTAGTGAGGTATATATCAAAGGTGCATAGTTTAGATTAATCAGGCAAAGTTAGAAGCTAATTTGATTGTATTGCAGTTGAGAGAGATAGATCTCATCTTAGGCATGGATTGCCTCACTGCTCAAAAATTAGTGATGAATTGTTATACTAAGGAGGTATTTCTTGAATCCCCTTTTCAGCTGAGAGTGGTGTTTCGAGGAGTTAGTCAGGCAGTGCCAGCCTAACTAATTCATTCATGAGTGCTTTGAGATTTATCCGAAATGGATGTGAGACTTATCTGGCTCAAATAGTTAATACTCGGAATGAGCAAACAATTCAGGATATTCTTATTATCAGGGATTTTCCTGAGGTATTTCCTAGTGAATTATCAAGATTAACCCCTAACAGGGAGACAGAGTTCACTATCGACCTTGTTCCAAGCACCGCTCCTATATCTATTCCTCCATATAGGATGGAACCCATGGAACTTAAGACTCAGCTACAATAGTTATTAGATAAGGGCTTCATCAGACCTAGTGAATCACTCTGGAGAGCTCCAGTCTTATTGTGAAAAAGACGGATGGAACCTTGAGATTGTGTGTTGATTACAGACAGTTGAATTGGGTGACAGTGAAAAACAAGTACCCCTTGTCAAGCATAGATGATCTACTTGATCAGTTACGAGGAGCTCAAGTGTTCATTAAATTAAATTTGAGATCTGGAAACTATCAATTGAAGATAGCTGAAGTGGATATACCAAAAAGTGCATTCAGGACCAGATATGGCCATTTTTAGTTCTTGGTGATGCCTTTTGGATTAACAAATGCTCCAATAATTTTTATGGCCCTGATGAACAAGGTATTTCAGCCTTATCTAGATCATTTCATGATTGTATTCATTGATGATATAAAAGAAGTGAGGAACATTTTGAGCATTTAAGACTAGTGTTACAAATAATGAGGGAAAAGCAATTGTATCCCAAGTTCAGTAAGTGTAAATTCTAGCTAGATCAAGTAGTGTTCTTGGGTCACATAATGTCTAGACAAGGCATACAGGTGCACCTAAAGAAAGTTAAGGCAGTGATGAAGTGGGAAACCCCGAGGAATGTATATGAGATTTTGAGTTTTCTTGGGTTTGTAGGATATTACAGGAGGTTTGTCGAGGGGTTTTCACTGATCTCAGCCCTTTTAACAAAACTCCTAAGGAAGGATGTACCTTTCAAATGGACTGCTGAATGCCAAAAAAAATTTGATGAGTTAAAATATCGGTTGACTACAATACCGATTTTAGCTATTCCATTTGGATCTGAAGGATATGTTGTGTATAGTGATGGCTTACATCAAGGGTTAGGATGTATTTTGATGTAGTATGGTAAGGTGATTTCATATGCATCGAGATAGCTAAGCCCCATGAATTTAATTACCCAATTTATAATTTGGAATTGGCTGCAGTGGTATTTGCTTTGAAGATTTGGAGACACTATCTGTATAGTGAGACATTTAAGATATTCATAGGTTATAAGAGCTTGAAATATTTGTTGGCTCAGAAAGAATTGAATATGAGACAAAGAAGATGGAATAAACTACTGAAAGATTATGATTGTACGATTGAATATCATCCTTGTAAAGCTAATGTGGTAACAGATGCATTAAGTAGAAAGTCCAATAGCAATGTGGCATAAATATAGGCATCAAGGTTACCAAACCTGGTAATATTGAGGACATTAAATGTTGAATTGAATTTGGGCCAGAATGAAGCATTAATAGTTACATTGAAGTTTAGGCCAATATTGAACGAGAGAATTAGAAAAGCTCAGAGTAAAGATCCAGAATTGGTGAAGCTTAATGAGAAGTTGAAACAGGATTCAAATTCTGAGTTTGAATTGAGAGATGAGACATTGTGGTTGAAGCATAGATTATATGTACTTGATGTTGATGATTTGAGAAGAGAGATTCTAGAAGAAGCACATATGGCATCTTATGCTATGTATCTTGGTACTATCATGATGTACAATATGCTAAAACAACATTTTTGGTGTCCAGGAATAAAGAAGCAAGTAGCAGAGTATGTCACTAAATTTTTTACTTGTCAGCAAATTAAGGCTGAGCATCAAGCTCTAGTTGGGAAGTTACAATCATTACCAATTCCAAAGTGAAAATGAGAGATAATTACTATAGATTTTATTATAGGATTGCCTAAGACTCTGAGGCAACGTGATGCTATTTGGGTCATTGTTGATAGATTAACAAAAGCAGCCTATTTCTTACCTATAAGGGAGAATAATTCACTAGATCAATTGGCCCAGAGGTATGTGAATAAGATTGTAAGAATACATGGTGTCCTAGTATCTATTGTGTATGATCGAGATCCCAGATTTACTTCTAAATTCTGGGGTAGTTTACAGACAGCTAGTCGTAATTGGTACCGCCCCTGCTCACTTAAGCATATAACGAATGCCTTTAGGAAGAATCCAAGTTTTTATCCTCTGCATATCTATTGTGTCTGATCGAGATCCCAGATTTACTTTTAGATTCTGGGATAGTTTGCAGACAACATTGGGTACGAAGTTAAATTTCAATACTGCATTTCATCCTCAAATAGATGGGCAAAGTGAAAGGACTATTAGAACTGTTGAGGATATGCTCAGCGCTTGTGTTTTGGAGTTTCAAGGAGCATGGGACCAATATGTAGAACTTATTGAATTTGCATACAATAATTATTATCACAGTAGTATTGGTATGACTCCATATGAATCCTTATATGGAAGAAAATGTCGGTCACCACTGTATTAGGATGAAGAGGGCTTAAGGATCATTGAAGGCCCAGAATTGATTCAGGATACTGTGGATAAAGTGAAATTGATTCGTAACCGATTTAAGGCAGCTCAAGATAGTCAAAAGAGTTATATTAATCCGTATCGCAGGGATATGGAATACCAAGTGGGTGATAAAGTGTTTCTGAGAGTGTCACCTTCGCGAGGAGTGCTGAGATTTGGAGGGTAAGTTAAGCCTTAGATACGTTGGTCCATATGATATTACTGAGAGAGTTGGACCATTGGCTTATAGACTAGAATTACCAGAAGGAATGACTCAGAATCACATAGTATTTCATGTCAGTATGCTTAGGAGATATCGATATGATCCGATGCATGTGTTACCGGGTTAGGAAGTTAAAATTACAAGTAATCAGAATCATGTTGAGGAACCGGTAAAGATAATTGGCTACTAAAATAAACAGTTGTCTATTGGTGAAAGTCCTTTGGAAGAATTATTCGAGAAAAGAGGTTACATGGGAAACCGAAGAGAATATGAGGAGACAATACCCTTCTTATTTGACCAATCAGGTAACAATTTTGAGGATTGTAACATTCAGTTTCCAGAACATGCTTAGGGTTAGAATCTTAGATCAAGCATTGCATATACATGCATAATATTAACATTCATACACGAATTGTATTTTGTATACATTTCAAAGATAGTATATGCACTCAATTGACTAATTCTGGGGTATGAAAGATTTTAAATAATTATAATGTGATTGCGTGATCGTGTGTTGTTTGTGTCTAGATTTTTTTGGATAGATTAAAATTAGTGAATTGAGAATTTATTGTTAAAATTGGGTGATTGATGAAGTGTTATATGCATCTAGTCTAGGAAAAATGTTACATGGTAAGAAAAATGGATACATGGAAATTTAAGTTGGTTAGGCTTATGAAATGGTGAGACGTGGCATTAGAAATGAGTGACAAATGGCTAACTAATTGGGTGAAAATGGCTAGAACAAATGAGTGACAAATGGTGGTATAGTTGAGTGATAAATGGATCAAACATTAAGTGACAATTGGTAGTTAAAGGATGAGACATTTGGCTTGGATCTTAGCATGAGAAGTTTCATGCCAATTGTCCATATTCTCACCATACACCTACACCCACGATTTTCCCACACTCGAAAGACTATTTTGCTTTTGTTCTTGTTACATTTACCCTCTCTATCTTCCTCACCACCAACTCACACACATAACCTTACACTTTGAGTTTTGCCCAAAATCTTACACCTTGCCATTCTAAAATCTAGTTGTCTTCATCTTGTTCTTGGAATATACCTTGTCCTTGCTTAATTAGAGGGATAGTTATCTTGAAGATTGAGGAGGTTTTGAGCTAAACAAGTAAGTAACATGATGTTCTTTATGTTTTGTTTTAATAATAAGATTTCGGTGATTGTTTAAGGATGGATTAGTTGTGATAATGGTGTTTACGGTATGTTGGAATATGTTAGCTGTAGAGTTTCCACTGAACAGGCATCTGTATTTTAGCCATATCTTGATCTTTAGATATCAAAATGGGATGATTTTTAATTCATATTAAACTACAGGCATATAGTTACAATTTTTATGAAGGAATAGAATTTTAATTCTGTCTCTAATGGTTTCGAAGTTTTGCTTGAAGTTGAATACTGGGTGCTGTCGCAGTGTGAGAATATTTTGTAGTATTTTAGGTATAACTCACAAAATACTGAACCAAACTACATGTAATTAACGTCCTTGGATAATTAAGACATATAGGAACATTTATTTAGAAGAATGTATTGCCTAAATACCTCATTTTCTATGTCAAAAGGGCCATGCAAAGCTGACCTGGAAATCTGTCTTGAGAAAAATCTAGAAAATTAGAGCTTTAAGTCGAAATTTTGGTTTCAATTTCATCTTCCTTTTTTGACCTATTTTACATATCTTTAGGGCATGAATTTGAAGAAAATCAAAGAATGAAAGTTGTAGATATAGGTCGTATCTTGACTCTGTTAAATTGGCTTGATAAAATAGTAACTAGAGCTTGAGTTATGCTTGTTTTCCTAATACTGCTTGTGATAGAACCTGTGCAGAAACCTTATATTATTTCCTAATTTTGTGGACTTTAAAGCTCGAATTAGTCAATGTATAAAGCATGAAAAATGATCATTGATGTCTTATTAATGCCTTTTTAAAACAATTTGGTCAAAAGTTATCTTGATAAATAGATGTAGTTAATTTAATTCATAACCTAAAGAATGGATTGTTTTGATAAGGTTGAGTTCAAATCTGGAAATTTTGATTTGTTTATGGAATAAATGAGTTCTTTTAGTGAAAACATGATCTTAAGAACATGAGAAATGTGTATAAGGTATGGACGAATGAGCATTGAATAACATAGGATATTTATGAATGATAATTGGGTGAATGTTTGAGTATATTTTGATGGAAGAGTTTTGGTGAATGTATAGATTTAGCTTACTAAATTCTCAGATGTAAAGTATCAATTGTGTGTGTATTATAAGGAGCTTTTTGATCATGAAAAATGTTCAAGGATAAGTGTAAAATCTGAGTTGATAATGATATAAAGATGTTCTCAAAAATATAATGTGATTCAAAGTATGTAAGTGATGAATTGGGAAAGATTGAATGAGAACTAGGAAATTGTGTGAGTATATAATCCTATAAAAAAGAGTGATAAATATGTGACTGATAAATTGAGAGTGATTAAGTTTATTAAGGCATAAACCTATTTGCAAACTAGATGATGCACAAACCATAACGAATGTATAAGGATGATTTGTGAATAAGATTTCATACTCGGAATAATCAATTGAGCATGCACTAAACATGATACATATACATATGTATCTTTGAGCATTCATTTGATTGATCAATTAGTAATGTGTGCATGTGTGTATTGTTTGATTTAGAGGCACATGTCAACTGACACTATCCAGACATTGCTGAAACGTCGAGGCAATAGCTATCTGGAGTGTACTGTAAGTTAATCTAGTTGTATAAACTTAAATATTTATGTTTCTGTTGAAATTGTATGTGTAATGGGGAATCTAGATGTGAGTTTTTGATTGGTAATGTGTTCTATTCAAACTTTGCTAATTAAACTTAATTCCTTTATATTAAATTGATCTTACTATAATTGCGGTATTACTAATTCTGGACAATTGATTGTCCGAGGAGTTTGATATTCAGGACTGTATTAGGAGTGTTTGTGATTTAAATGTGAATAAGAAAATTGAATGCTCAACTATTTGTTGAATGCCGGACTTAGATCCGATGAACTGTGAAAATTAAATGTGCTCATTAACTGAAAGTGATTGATGATATATTATGTGAACTATGTTACTCCATTACATGATGCATGTTCACATAAAAGAGTTATGACCAGAATAGCTAACGTGAAAAGAGCTTTAAGCTTAGTTATGCACATCAGAGCCTCAGGATCAACGATTAATGAGCCCGGTATCCACAACAAATACGGGACAGTGAAATAGACACTCGGTCATAACAAAGTTAAATTGGAATGAGTCTCATTTGCTTTTTCATTTTTATCTTTAAATGTGTTCATAATATTGATTGCAAATAAATGTTGAAGTATGTTGTGTTGATATTGAGAAATGCTTATGACTTTGATAGTGATATGAAGAATTGTGATAAATGAGTGTTATGTTCTGAAATGATTGTATGATATTCTTGCATTCAGAATGTACCTCTGGAATGAATTAAAAAGTGATTGTATTTTTAAACGCTACATTTATTATGATGCAAATTGTAGAATATGAGTTATAGCTCTTAATGAAGCGTCACTTTGATTGAGCTGAATGTTATTCATTGATATATATGTGTGTTCTGTTTTGAGTGAACACATCGATAATGGTTCACTCACTAAGTTCGCAAAACTCATCAAAATTGCAATATTGATTTTCAGGTACTGGGAGGAGACCTTGCTAGTAGAGCAAGCTAACTAAAGTTTAGTCTTGTCTATTTTAGATTAAGATATGGTTCAAAGGTCTGGTCAGCTGTCATTTGAGGATTTTAGATAGAGTACTTTGTATAGTTTTCATTTTATATAGAATCTTTTGTTTAAAATAGTGTGATTATAGATGGTTTCTGTAATGTGAATATATGAACTATTTGTAATGAAATAACAATGTAAAACATGTTTTGTTAATGAAATGAGATAAGTTGTTTTTTATGATTACTTCTAATGTGTATGATGCCATAGTAAGTGAATGTGACTACTCTAACATGCCATTCCCATAGGATATGTGCTCAGATATTCTCAAGAATTTCAGCCATACATCCTATGTAGTGGTGTGTTACAATTGGGGCAGTGATAGCAAAAGGTGACAAATAGTTGGGTCTAGTTCAAGTGACACGCGATAACAATGACATTGACATTGACCACATGATAGTGCTTGACCAAAAGGGTGAGTGGTCTAAATGGGGTTGAAATGACTATTGACATTATTCTTCAAAATAGCAATACCATTGAAATAGGTTCGGTTCACTGAGACTAAAATACAGTTGATCAAGTAACAACTAAGATTAAGAATATTCGATGGTGAATGAGAGGTGGCGGTTTGGACATAACAATCCAACAAGAATCCGAAGTCTTGTTCAGTTTCCTTCAATCTTATCGCCCCCCTTCGGAATGTGACGATCCAGTACAACCCATTATTCTTCTTCTTTCTTTTCTTACCCATTTGCCCAAGCGTACCCACCTTATAGTTCCAAACAAAGAAAAAAAGGATTTTCTATTACCTGCTGGCCGGCGAAGACACTCCTCCACTGCTGGCCGACGAAGATGCTCCTCTACTACTAGCCGGTGAAGACGCTCTTCCCCTACTACAATTGTCCCCTGCCAATGCCCAACAACGATTTGCTCTTCGACTACTATAATGGTCCCCTGTCAATTATGTTGGTCGTTGTTAGGTTTTGAAAAATTGTTGAGGGTATAGTAGGTAGTATATGTTTATTAGTTTACGTTCCATCCTAAACCCTATGAACCAGAGGTTTTTATTTTTGCTGTTTAGGATGGAATAGAACATAACATGAAACCCTCTACTTCCATCCTATTCCATTCATTTCATTATAAAACTTTCTTCCAAACGATAGAAGTGTGTTACGTTCCATCTCATCCCATTATGAACCTCTCCACTAAATAGAGCCTTAGATATAGATGAGTTATCCATTGTTTAACCATAGAAAACCATAGTGTGTCCATTGTCTTTTACAAAAATCAAATATCTCTTATCTTCTTCAATTGATATTATTTAGCTTCTTGTTTCGTCTTCGTCGCCCTTCTTTTGTTGCAAGAGTCCTCCATTTCTGAGATCATTTCTTAAGCTTCGTTTTATTAAAGGTAAAAAAGCATTCATAAAGATGTAGGAGCCATAAGAATTAGTAAGACAAGACACTAGTTAGCTTTTAATACAACGTCATTTTTTCTAAGTATAAAGAGTGACAAGAATTTGAGGAGTTAGACCAGTGAAATATAGAAAGTTACACCCATCATATATATTACTATTTTCATGGTAAAGATATGTTAAGAAAGAGCTCATAGTTCACATTTTTTTCGATTAAGTTATTTTTTCGTTCTAATATATTTATTTTCTAGAGTCTTCGTTCCTTTAAAATAATTTCATTCTTGGCTTGTTTATCTATTCAATATTACTTATTATGCCCTTATATTATTATGTTTTAATCAAGTTGCTATTGATCTTATAAAACTTTGTTTGTGTTATTTATTTTTTCAATTGAAATGATTTTGAGCATCATGATAAGTTTATGTTTTTTCACGAGTGAATAAAACCCTCAACACAATATCTTTTATAGTTGTTTTACACACA
This sequence comes from Erythroxylum echinodendron, assembly GCA_027575705.1. Taxonomy (NCBI): domain Eukaryota; kingdom Viridiplantae; phylum Streptophyta; class Magnoliopsida; order Malpighiales; family Erythroxylaceae; genus Erythroxylum; species Erythroxylum echinodendron. The sequence goes on from JANZXR010000008.1 coordinate 35,802,105, forward strand.
CTGTATTATATCCAATTATAAAATTTTACGTTATTAATTTATTATCTTTTATCAGCAAGTTATATATAGTGAATAAAAGTCGATCCTTCAAAAAAATTGTGTAAATTAGAAAATCTCAAACTTCTAACTAATCTCAACTAAAATAAATAAAAGAGTGATTTCTATAAATCTTAATTAAAGAAATATTAGACAAAGATTTTTATAGATCTTAATTAAAGAATATTAGACAAACTAAACTTAATAAGGTAATTAAGAGAATTAATAACAAAGCAAATAATCAAGAAAGAGTTCAATCTAACATCAATATTTAGACAAGTACTTATCCGAGTATTATTATTATTTATTTTATATGTCGATTAACCTATAATGTATACAATTTATTGGATTCATAGAATTTCCTAGATACTAAAAGTGCACTCTCTCGAACAATAACTTTCTTTTCTTTTGTTAATTAACCCATACTTTTATAATATTGGTGCCCTTTTAAACGCATTAAAATTTATTCAATAAGAAAGATCTAATACTATAAAACAGGCAGATACATTCAACCTCCATTTATGAATAGAATTAATTATAGGAAGAATAGTAGCAAATATTTTATGGTCACATAATGAAATTTTAGGTTAATTATAAAATTATGCAGAGTTTACAGGCTAAACTTGTGCGGTAAATATATCTATAATTATGTAAATATTAAAGGGAATGATCTCCTGGTTTATTATAAATAAGTTGTACATAGAATGGGAGAAAAACACTTCTGGAATATTATATTTCTATTCTACAAATTCAGTGTATTGCTCTCCTTATTTGATTTCTATTTTTCATTATTGTTAATTAAATCCTGTCTCAAGACACTTATAAATAAATTAAAATAAGAATTAGTCACTAATGTAATTAAATCATGTATTAAAATTATTTTATAAAATATATATTATTCATAAATTAAAAAAATTGTATAAGTCGTAAACATTCTGTTAAACAGTCTCCTGGCATTGCGTATTTGGACAAGCAATTCGAGGTGAAGCTCATGGAGGAAAAGCCAGAGACAATCATGAAGGCTTAGGCAGGCTCAAATGATAGGATTAACGTGACTGGGCTTTTACGCGTACGGGTCACAGAACTAGCATTTTAAGAAATCAACTGTTCTTGATTGAGCGTGATTAAAGAAGCATGTCCACCTGATTAATTACTCAACAGTATTTTGAAAGTAAGGTGGTGACAAGTGATAGCCATTTGATACCGATGCCAAGAATGACTTACGAAATTTTCTACTCCGATCATGGTATATTAACCTTATTTTATTAATATATTTGATATAAACAAAAAAATTGAAATAGAAGATCTGTCCCTTGAAAATGGGGGAGGTAATTTTTTGAAGTAAGATCAAGCAAGCTAGCGATTGTGTCACATTATTGGGCTAGGTTGTGGATTATTAGAAATTTTAATATGAGTATAATATAGAATCCATTAATAAGAGTTGAGTTTGAATCCGATTATTATCAAAATTATTAGAACTAATTATTTAATTAATTGACCCTTATTATTTATTAACTCTTTAAATTTTTTATTTTTAATTAACTTGAAATACTCTAATATTATTTCTCAAGTACAATTGAAACTAAATATCTAATTGTTACATGAAATAAATACAGCAGTAATCAGATTAAAATTTAAGCTTAGCGACTAAATCTTATAATGCTTGTAAATAAAACTATTTAGTATAATTAAATAAAGCACTCCAACCATTCCTTAAGATGTCCTGTCGTGGGCCTCCGTTGACTACATTTTTCCATGTGTTAAGCCAGGTGAGTAATGTGGCTGATGCGAGCCGATCGATGATCTTCGGCCTATTAACCGCAAAAGTTCTTGCGATAAGACGTCTCAAGGATCAATGGTTAAAATCTTCGGTGGCCCACTGTAACGAAAAATTGACATTGACAACCTTTTATGATTAGGCTCAAGCCACGGTCATATCCATCTTGCTAGTGGGCCTGATATTAACTAACTTCGTAGTTTTGTTATTTTATAAAAAATTGAATACATGTATTTGATTTTTTTATACCGAACCCCTTATATGGTTTAATCTGTTTTTTTAATTCCAATTCTTAGATTTTAAAAATTATCATAGTATTATTTAACTATCATACAAATCTTTCCATGATTCTCTGTTAATTTTTTCGACTAGTCATAGCTCCAAATCAACGTCATAAGAATTTTAATGCTAAGTCGTTTTCAATAAAAAATACTTAAATAATCTGATAAAAATGTAAGTAATAATTTTCAAATTTTAATGATTAAAATAAAAAAAGCTCAAAACCATAAGAAATGTATTTAACCTAAAACAAAAACTTGTTAGTTGTTACTGAAAATATAGTTATACTTTTATAAATTATAATATTAAATATTCAATGGAAGTTAAAGATAATTAATTTTAAGAATTAATTTATTATATTTTAATCTCTTGTACAAGATTTATTTATAAATGATAATTAATTTATTATATTTTATTAAAATAAATAATTAAATAAATTTAAAACTATAAAAAATATTAATTATTTAAAATCAATGGAATTTAAAGTTATTTAAGATATTTTCAAATTTAAATATAATTATTAAATAAATATTTTAATATTTAAAATATTTGTAGCCTTCCTAAACTCTTTATTTCTTTTAGTCTTCCTTTGATCTCTTCTCATTTTATGCTTTTAATTGTTGCTTCGAGTGTAAACCTAGCTAGTGGTTCTGTTTCTCTTCTTATTTTCCTTCTTCTGCAGCTCTTTTTCTTATTGTTCTTCTGCCCTTTTCACCTCAAGGGTATTTTTGTAATCCTAACTTTCCCTCGAATTACTCCTCCCTTTTTTAAGTTCTGGCCATTGTCAACTTTCCTCGTTTGTCACTATGATGACTACAATAGGAAAGTCAACTAGTCTTGCGCAATGCTCCTCAACTAACTTCCCTTCTTTACCCCTAAAATAATCCCATTTTCTTTCAGGAGAAAGCTCCAAAGCTACACCAATTGCTCCCCCTCTTACCAACCCTTTTGATCCTACATCCCCTACTGTCCCTCCAGAAACCAACACTCCACCTCTCCTTAAGAGATCCTGGACTCAGGTGCTCGGTGATACCAAACCTGAAATCAAGTTTTCCTATGTACCCCTGGGAACTCTAGCACTTCCATAGTTACATCTCCCATTGAAGCTCTAAAAGCAGGTGTAGAACTCTGAAATGCCACCTTAATTGGATTTTTTCTAGATAAGAGGGTCTACTTCCCTGTAATGAAATCTTGGGCCCCAAATAACTAGAAATCCTTGGGTTTCAAAGAGATTCTTGTTAATGATCAAGACATTTTTTTTGTTTAAATTCGAACACAAAGCTGATGCCACCAAGGTGCTTGAATTTGGACTATGGCATGTTGCTAATAAGCCACTTCTTCTTTAGAATTTGAGACGAGTGTTGGATTATTAGGAGCTCAAACAATCGAATATACATTTATGGTTGAGCATTCATGGCATTCCCCTTAAGTATTGGACAAAAACTGACTTTTGCCATCTAGCTAGCTATATTAGTAAACCAATATGCATGGATCAAGACAAAGTTCACACCAGTAGAATTAACTTTGCTCGAATTTGTGTGGTGGTGGATTCTTTTTCTCTTTTGCCTAAAAATATCCTTTAACTAAGATTCAATGATAGCATGGAACTTATGGAAGATGCTGTCAAAATGACCTATGCCTAGAAGCCTCCATCTGTACCTGCTATAAAATTCTAGAAACGCACTAGAAGGATATACAAATATAGTCTTTCTCAAGACCTTGACAACAATAACAAATTCCAAACCTCATTCTTAAAGTTAGAGCAAATCAATTGCCCACAACCTGACATTCAGCCAATTTCCTTGCCTATCTTAATGAACACCATTGTAAAAGCCTCTCAGCCTGACAATCAGCCAATTCCCTGTCCTACCACATAAAACATCATAACAAAATCCTCACACCCTGAAATTCAGCCAATTTCATGTTGTCCTACCACAAGAAAGATGAAAACAGAATCCAAAGCTCCAGAACATGCTACAGTGTTGGCAAATAACATTGGCATCCCTTCTCCAACTCCCAGTAAAACAAGCTCCTTTTCAGAACATGATACTATAGATGCTGATTTTATTCTTGCTAGAAAAAGAAGATCTAATAGAAGGAAAAAGCCTTCTATGGGCCAGATTCAATGATTATCTTAGCTTGGAATCCTAGGGGTCTCAATTCCCCTTAGAAGAAACTTTTGATAAAAGATTTCATTTTAGACAATAAGCATAGTATGCTTGGCATTTTAGAGTCTCAAATCAAGCAAGAGAAGTGTAACATTCTCCATTTCTATCCCAAGGGTTGGAAGTTGATTCATAATTATGAGGAACATCATAATGGCAAAATCCCTTAGTTTAACAATCTTGAGAGAATTGCCATACTCAGTAATAAGGCTTCAGCTCAAATGATTTATCTTCAAGTCCATTTGCTATAGCTGAAAACTATTATTCATATCTCTTACATCTATGCTTTCAAGTATTCTTTTCAGAGAACCTCTCTTTGGAACAATCTTAGAGACCTAGCACCACAAATCCAAGCCTTTTGGCTCATTTTTGGTGATTTTAATGCCACCATTTCTCCTGTTCAATCTGAGGGTGCTTTTACTCATAAACATCACTGTGAGTTTAAGAGATGTCTTGAGGATATTCAAGTTCTCATTTTCCATATGTGGTAAATTCTACACTTGGAACAATAAACAACTGGGAAATTCTTTCATCGAAATAAAGTTGGATAGATGATTGTCTAACCTAGAGCGGTGCTACAAATTTCCATATTCTCAATCTCTATTTCTTAACACCACTCTCTTGGATCACTCTCCCATCCTAGTTCAGATCAGGTCTCTAAAGTCCTCTCGTTTTCCATTTAGATTTAACAAATTTTTTAGATATTACAAGATTCTTCTGATGTGGTGAAGAATTACTTCAACTATTCCTGTCATAGTTCTAAACAATTCATCCTTATGAGGAAACTTCACTTCACGAAGGAAGCAATCAAATTATTCCATAAGCAAAACATTGGTAACATTTATCATCTAGTCTCTACTGCTAAAGATACTCTTGAACAAGCTCAATCAACTATCTACTATTATAAGGCCCCAATATATACCCTAGAAGCATTATAGGATGTATTGGGTGTATTAAGAAGCGAACATAAATAATTAAATATATCTAAGCATAGTAAGGGATATAATGGTAATTAATTTAAAAGATAAGGGTAAATTGGCAATTTTATTTAAGCATGGACATGAATAATTATATGTGAAATATGGACCAGAATGAAATAATTGATGACTTTATATGCCAATTGGGAACTAAAGGAAGAAGAAGGACTAAATGTGCAATTTTACCAAAAATCAACATAAGGTCTAATGGGATTGAAACATGTGTCTAAGACTAGAAACTTCTTGAAAAGGGTAGTAGAAAAGTGGGAAGATGGACGTGTATGTAAGGTTTTAACTCCAGAATTTTCTCTTCTCACGTCATGTCCATTCGATCCCCTTTATCGCATCATTTTGCATAAGGAATCTAGCCAATCTTAAGAGAAAATCAAGGTAAAAGTTAGTGGTTTTTCTTCTCATCTTCATCTTTTATTGCTTTGCTCGTGACAAGTTGAAGTTATAAGGTTAAAATGGTATGATATATGTATTTGTGGTGTTTCTAGTTGGTGAATCAAGCAAAACAAAAGGGGAAGAGAAGGGAAAGCACAAGAAGAAGAGTTCATTGGCAATTTTCAAGGTTTGGGACTACACTTAGTTAATTTCTATATGTGTGCATATTTTAATGTGTACAAAGATTGATTTGGACATTTAATAGTTGTTATAATGATTTCTTAGTGTTACTTTGCATGAATTGGTTGAATATGAAAAGAAAGAGAGTCGTATTTAGAGAAATTCTATCTTAGGTTCTCAGTTCACCTAAAACAACCCCATTATTTTGGCCATAAATAGGAATATAGACCTTTAAATTGGATGATTCCAACTGGAGATGAAACTTAAGATATATAAATAAAAATATATAAAAGAGATTCAGGCTTTATGACATTAGAAATAGAGATAAAAAATGGTGACCTAATGCTGGCCCTATATTGGAGCAGCTTGTGATGTTTGGTGCATATCTCATGGTTTAGAAGTCAAAATGGTTTGATTTTTTGATGAAATGGAAACTAGAGATATAAAGAGACAAATGTTTAGAAGACCTTAAAGCCTAAGTTGAATTTTTTCTATGTGAAAATAATAGAACAAGTGGAGAATGTCGTGTAATTTGTTTCTGGACAGATTTGTTTGCCTATTTTTAGACCCATCAGAGGCTTAACCCAAATTGCACTATTTTGAATTTTTTGCGTCCATATTTTTCTTACCAAATCATATCAAAACCTTTTTGAATGTTTATGAAACTTTTCATACTCCTAGAAATAAATAAAAATATGAATTGCCATATGTGAGTGGGGTGATTAAACACTGGAATTTTAAGATTGAGCATAATGCATACTAAAGAAAATTTACTTGTACATAGATGATTTGTATGTTTTATTGCTTATATGTCTGTAATATGACTATTCAAGTTCACATACTAATTTTGTGAAGATAATTAAGTAAAATTTAACATGTTTTATATTTAAATGATGGATAAGAATTTATATACTGGAATTGTGTGAATGTACCTAGAGAAACACATCTGAACAAAACATATACAAAATAAATCATACTATCCTAATAGTGATAAGTTATGACTTGCATATATGAACTTAAAAACATATTTTATGTTTTCAAATGATTATCATGTGATTTGTCAATATATTAATTATGAATTTGGATAATGATTAAAGGAAATGTTACTGTTGTGCCAAAATAAGTTCTAAAAATACCTAGGTTATCCTACTCGCAAATATACAAGATAGTTATAGTTGATTACCCAGGGTTGTCTCCCATGGAGGTGAAATTGGTCCACTCAAATTAATCTAGAATAAAAAAAGAAGTACAATCCTAAACATTCTATCCTGATTTGTTAAGTAAAGGCTTTAAATAAAATTACATAATTAGACTAAAAACTGAACTGATTTAACTAGAAGCAAAAAGGAATTGATCAATCAGTGTGGAAACTTTTGATAATTAATTTCACTAATTTAATCTCCTATGCATGATGAAGGTGAATTAATTGAATAATTCTCTTGCTAAAGTTACCAATTGGGTTCTAAAATCAACTCAAATAACAAACTAATCTAACTTTCATATTCAACAAGTTTATCATCCAAATTAATTATTAATCCAAACTAATAATTACCCACTTAAGTTAATATATTTCTAATTCATAACTTAATTGTCTATAATTTCTTGTTCTAAATCAAACTTCTTCTTTCGATCTTTCATTCAATACCAAAATAATGTAAAGTTTGATTATGCTATTACATCCAACAGACTCAAAAACTATAACAATTAATAAGACAATAAGATAGTCCCTTCATCATGCATAATCAACTAAATTAGCTACATTAATCCTCAAGAACAAGTAATCATCCCATCATAGAATAAACATTATACTTTAATCCCATATTCAACAATAACAGAGAAGTATCAAAGCAATAAAACAGTGAATAAACTAAAATGGACTATCAAACTTTAACAAAGAAAACAAGTTCAACAAAGAAGTTCCATATGTAAATGAGAAATAAAGCAACATATATAAATCAGGATAAGCAAACAAGGCGTTTGGATGAGAGAGTTGGTGGCAGATCTCATGCCAATTTCAAACTCCCTGCATTAGCTCTCGCCTTCTGCCTCCACTTGGTTCTCACTCGGATGATCAAATGCTCACACTGGCTTTTACCTCTACTTCCCTTCTCTATTCTTTCTCTCCTCTTTCTTTTTAGCAGAAGCTTTCTGGTTCTCCACCTTCACACCTTCTAATTGTTCTTTCTTTTCATTCCCAGAATGTCAGCCTCTCTAACTGACTTTCCTTTTTCTATTTATAGCACGAGTCCACATTTAAAGTTGTTACACCTTAAAAACCTGCATGTTTCAGATAAAAGAATGAGTGCAGAATTAGTATTCAGGGTTGTGCCTTGGGAGTCACAGGTGTGCTTGTAATAACCCGTTCCTACGCTTAAGGATTGATTGTTAGATAGAGCCATATCATGTGAGAATATATGAAGATCATTCCATAGGCATGCATTATATTAGCATACACACATATGAATCATGATTTAGAAAACATTGCAAGATAGTATATACACTCAATTGACATATTTCGGGGTGTGGAACGAAAATAAATGTAATATGAATGTGCATCCCCAATGTTTTGCATTTTGATTTACTAATAACATGAATTGATGGATTATAATTAGTGATTGAGTAATTGATGACGTCATATGTGCATCCAGTCTAAGAAAAATGTTAAAGAGCTAGACAAATTGATATATGGGAATTTAGGTTGATTAGGCCTATGAAATGGTGACATGTGGCATTGAAAATAAGTGTCAAATGGCTCTATTAAATGGATGATGAGTGGCTTGAGTATAATTGTTACAAGTGGCCCTTTAAATTTATGACAAATGGCACCTAAGACTTGTGACATATGGAGAAATAGAATGGTGAGATATGTAGCTTCACAAATGGTGACATATGTAGCCTTACAAATGGTGAAATGTATAGCCTTACAATTGGTGACATGTGTAGCCTTATAGGTACTAACATATGAAGGCTTAAATGAGTTACATGTAGATCCTAAAGTAAGTGACACATGGACTAATAGAACAGTAACATATGGACCAACAGACGGAAAATATATGTACTAATAGAATGGTGACACATAAATTAGTTTGACTTTCTTTAAATTTTCTAGAGAAAATGAATGAAAAAGGCAATAGAAGTGAGAGTGAATGTCATCCATAAGGTTAGAATAGGGAGAAAAATGAAAATAAGAAGAGAAGGAGAGAAAAAAGGGGAGAGAAGAGGAGAAGGAAAGAGGTTATCAAGGTAAGTTGAAATTCTGGTTTCAATTTCATCTTTCTCTTTAGATCTTTCTTTCATATTCTTAGAGCACGAATTTAAAGAAACTCAAAGAATGAAAGTTGTAAATATAGGTCTTAATTTGATTTATGTGAAAGTATCTTAAGAAAATAGTGACTAGAGCTCCATCTATGTTTGTTTCCCCAATACTGCCTGTGATAGACTCCTGTGCTGGAATATGTTAGATGGAGTGTTTCCACTGAATAAGCATCGGTATTTTAGCCCTATCTTAATCTGTAGATATTCAAAGGGGATTATTTTTACTTTATATTAAACTAGAGACAGACAGTTACAATCTTCATGAAGGAGTAGAATTTCTCTGTCTCTAAGGGTTTCTAAATTTGGCTTGAATTTGAGTACTGGGTGCTGTCATTGTTTGAGGATAGTCTTTAGTATTTTGGGCATAACTTGCATAATACTGAACCAATCTGAATAAATTTGATGTAATTAGAAACCTAAGACATATAGGAACAATATTTTAGAAGAATACGTTGCCTAAATACCTTATTTTCTAGGTCATAATGATCATATAAAATTGATCTAAAAATTTGTCCTGAGAAGAACTGAAAAAAATTGCAAGAAAATGGAAGATTCATGTCTATCACGATCGTGCACCCGCTATTTTCTTCTTTTACTTATTATAAGATTTTACATATTCTAAAAAGACTTGGACCTAACATAAGGTGTTTTCTATGATGCATTTAGACTAGAATGAAGCTTGAATTGAACTTAGTGGATGATGGATAAAGTGATTAAATATGTGCTAGACATATGATTGATGATATTAGATTAACTAAGTTCTTTGATCTATGAACCTAAGCGTAAGCTTAACATATACAAATGATGCTGTTAATGGTTAAGTAATGTGATTAGGGATAAATACCCAAGAAACTCAATTGAGCTTGCATTGAACATGATGGATATAAATGTGTATGGTTAAACAATGATATGATTGATCAACTTAGTAATATGTAGATTATGTGTGTTGTATGTGTGTTGTATGATATAGAAGCATACGTTGACCAACAACATCGAGACATTACTGGACCATCAAGGCAATAGCTCACCTAGAGTATACTGTGAGTTAACCTAGATGTGTCAACTCAATTATATGTGCTTTTCTGTTTGAGTTATATATGTAGCGAGTTGACTTAGATGTATTTCACTTGTTTAATTTTTACGTATCAAACTATTACTAATGTGATTGTGATAATTTTAGACATTGATTGTCTAAGAAGATCATTATTCGAGACTATATTGGAAGTTCTCATTGTATGTGAATTTGACTGAATAAGTGATAGTTAACATTCTTGTTGAATACTAGACCAAGGTCTAATGATAAATGTAAATATGAATGGAATGAGTGATGCTCAACTGAATGTTGAATACCAGACTTTGATATGATGATTGTGATATATGACTGTACATTATGTGAGATGATGCATTTCATGACATTGTCGTACATGTTCAGATAAAGGAATTGTGACCGGAGTAACCAGCCTGAAATAAGCCTAATATCCACGAGATATGGGTCAGTACCTGAAATAAGCTCGATATCCATTAGGGATATGGATTAGTGCCTAAAATAAGCTCGATATCCACAAGGGATATGGGTTAATACCTAAAACAAGCTCAGTATCCACGAGGGATATGGGACAATTAATAGACACTCGGTCATAACAAGATAAAAATGAAAGTAGAGTCTCATGTATATTGTATATACATATGTCTACATGTACATGTGAATGGTTGTGAAAAGTTATTGAATTGTGTTAACCCAATATTGTGCAACCTTGTATATATATTGATGAGATGAATGATTAGATTACTCTGAAATGATTATATGAAATGTTTATATTCATAATGTGTTTATCGAAATATGTGTATATATATTGCGAATTGATATACACAACTGGAAGATGTGTAAAATAAAATATGATACACATGTGAATTTGGTTATTGCTTGTAATATTTATATCCTGAAATGGGTGAACACATCGATGATGGTTCACTTACTGAATTCGCCGAACTTAACCCAAAATTTTAATATATTTTTTCAGGCTCAGAGGATTACCAATTAGACCAACTGGAGTCTAACCACTACATTCGGATTAGAGTTAGAGGTCAGGATCAGTTGTACCTGCATATGTATGTAGTCTTTCTTTTGTAATTTAAAATTGTATTCCACAAATATTGTGAAACATTTATGCAAATTGAAAAGTGTAATGACTGTATGACTGGAAATGTTTTGTATTAGGCCCAGTTGATTATTGGAATATATGCTGATGTGTTAATTGTTATAACACTTATGACTGAAAGTGTTTTTGACTAAAATAGGCTGAGAATGATTCTTTGTTTTCTAAAAATGTGCACGCTGTGTGAAAATTTTTTACAACGTGTTTGATTGACTATCCTAGCATGCCACCCTGGTAGAGTATGTTCTCAAATGCCAACATTAGGTTTAGGAATATGCCCTATGAGATTGGGTGCTACAGTGACTCCCATTGTCACACCCGTGACTTTCATATTCACAGGTGTGACTCACTTTACATAAATGTTTTTAATTAATTCATGTTACATATATAGTTCACATCCAACTCATTCTTTCATGCATAATTTTCTTATTTCCATGAAACATTAACAAGACAACCCAATTAACATTCATGAAATATTCATACAATTTTCAGTCAATTTATCTCAAATTTGGATTAAAAATATAAAAATTTGTAACCAAAATCAAGATATGATTGCAAGCAAAGTCCAATAGAATTAGACTCAACAATTCCCCCACACTTAAACTATGCTTATTGTTAAGCAACCCAAATAACGTTAGACTGTAGAAGAACAAACATTAGAAACAATTATTTTTCAAAATAATAGTAAAAGATATCAAAAATCATTTCAATAAATACAACCTAAAAACTTAAACTCATAATATTCCATGAACAAGCTATTCTCCACATATTTTTCTAAGATCAACAAGTGATTCAATTCAAAGAACCATCAATAAATGTGATAGACACTCACTCGACTCTCCATCCTCTCAAGCATTCAAAGGTAGCACATATTCCCTTATAATTCATTTCATATAAAGTATCTACCATAGGCTTGCCTACTAAACTAATCTCCACCACTCATGTTAAACACAAACATCAATCCAACGGTCTTTATTTTGGTTATAATGGGGTTGGGTTAAGGGTAGGAAAAAGGAAAATCACAGTTTAAAACCACAAAAAAATTGAACATTTAAAGTAATACGAACAATGAGGCATAAAACACTCAATTCTTTCCTCTCAATAAACAAGATTAGCACTCCCCACCCCTCTCTCTCTCTCCCCCCTCCTTTTTTTTCATATCGCCTCTATTTCTTTTCATTTTTCTTGTTATCTTCTATTCCCTCCTTTTCTTTCCTCTCAATAAATAAGATTAGCACTACCCACCCCTCACTCTCTCCCCTCTCTCTCTCTCCCCCCAACATAAATATCACATCTTCCCCAATGTGATAAGAAAATAGAAGAGGAACCAAGGATGTAAACAACTTACATAAGAATGAAAATTGAAAAAAAGAGAAATTAAACTAATAAGCAATAAAAAGGAAAAAGGAAAGAAATATGATACGAAGGTGGGGTTGGTGTGCTAAATGTAGTCTTGGTGCGACATGGAGCCTAGCGTATTACATCGAGGAGTGAAGAACAACTGCTATGAAAACAGATAAAAGAGACAAAAAATTAGGCTTGTGCATACAAAGAAAACAAACTAAGTAGAGATTCATTAAAAAGAAACAATAAAAAAAGAATTGAAAAATAAAACAGAAATTATATGGGTTGTCTCCCATTCAGCAGTTCATTAATGTCTTGTAGTTATATTGTAGCAACACCTCACTGCTATAGATTTCATACCGGGATACCCTGAGGATATTCTAGTATATAATCTAAAATAATGACATGTTAACTATCTCACATTCACTTTATAACATGGCAACATATCCAACTCAATTATGATCTCAACTATGTATGTAAAAGTCACAAAACATAATATTTAAAAACCTCAAATTCGCATTTCATTCATTCATAAAAGTTTACACTGAGTCATCAAAAACTAATATTTACAACCGATATATAGAAGTTCTACATGGCGTATATTAACTAGTTAAAAACAACTATAACTCCTCGATTGCCAGCTGACAGACCTTTGAACCATGTCTGGTCCAAAAAGTTCTTCTAGAAGATTTTAGAAATCTAGGTCTCCTGTCTCGTACCTGAAAAATCACGTTGCAATTTTGGATGAGTTTTGCAAACTCAATGAGCGAACCATCATTAATGATCTCGCTCCAAGCACAAAAGACAAATATCATATAACCAACAATCACAATAAGACATAAAGAATGTCATACACATCACATACATTCTTTCAAAACTTGTACATCCCAATCAGACACATTATCACGACATATTACTTTCACATCACAACCTCAGAAAATATTTCACAAGCATATATTTCATAATCATAAATGTTCAAATGCAGACGCATATGAGACTCCAGATTTGTTATTATTTATTATGACCGAGTGCCTTTCAAATACAGAAACAGATATTGGCCCATTAGGCTCAGTCAGAATAGAAATCACAAATTAGAGCTCTACGTGCAGAATACTGAGCTTATAACTGTTTCAAACTGGCTACTCTGATCACAACGCTTTTATCTGAGCATGCATTTTATGAAATGCATCAAATAACAGAATATGCCATGAATAACATTCACTTATGATGCATAAACAGAATCTCATATTCATCGAACCTCAGTCCAGCATTCAAATTTTTTTGAGCATTCAAAATTCAGTGGCAAACATATATCATTCAAATGTTAAATACAAATATAACACTTCCAATACATTCCCGACTATTAAACTCCTCGGACTATTAAAGTCTATTATTTATATTCATATTATAACAATTCAATAATTGAAAGTTAAACAGAATAAGTCAAACAATCCAAGGAAGATCATCTAGGTTGACTCATAGATGCTCCCTTTATCTTATTGCCTTGAAGTCCTGGCAATATCTGGATGTTGTTGCTCAATATGCACCTCTAAACATATCATACATACACATAACACAATTTTGCACAAATATGAATTGATTTATGTACATTCATGTTTACTGAATACGTATAATGTATGTTCATGACAATTCCAGGTTCCTTACCATTATTCTTGTCACAATAATCATTCATATATCAATACTTAATTTAACAATCCAAATTTGTCTAAAAACATTCTTTCGGGTCTGCTTTGTATGATTATTGTCATCAGTAAAGTGAAGTAATTTGGCAACACTTCTTTCTGTAAAATTGTTCTCACATGTCTTAATTTTCGAATGACACTAAAATCATACAATTGGATTCAGTATTCTATGAGTTATGCTCACAATACCACAACCTATGTACATTTGAACTTTTGGATAGTACATGATCTTACCCTCGACAGTTTGCATCTCATATCTCTCAATTCCCATATCCAAAAATTAAAAACATTATACAAATCAAAAGCTAAGAGAATAAACTACAACTTTTATGAAGACACCTTTGTCTAATTCAGCTTTTACCAATATAGTTTATTCAATATCAACAGAACATGATTTCTGCCTCGGGTAGTACTACAGCCTCAGTCAAGACTCTATTTTGAGCCAGATTTTGAAGTGCTTAGAGACAGAATTAAAATTATGCTTATACAAGAGAATTGTACCCATATGATTATACTTTAATCTGAATTAAGAATCAACTCATTTAAAAATCTATAGATCAAGATATACTTAAAATACTGAAGCATGTTCAATGAAAATGCTCCAGTTCACTTCCTCATTTTCATGCTAAATTCATCAATCAAATCTTTCCCGAATGACTTCAGATGGCTATATATTTTTATGGACATGAATAAAAATGTTTTATGAGTTTGTTGGTTTAAAAATCAAGTCATTTTGATGTAGTAGGAAGTTATAGCCAAAAAAATGAAGGATGCTCAAAATTGTCAAACAGCATTGTGCACTACCTTTTATTCCAACTTTTCTAGCTCTTCCCAAAACAAGCCTTCGGGTCAATCTTTCATGGTCATTTTGACAAGGACCTTGAAGGATTTATGCAAAACATTCTCTGAAAAATTGTTGCTTTATGCCCTACGTTTCTAATGAAGCTAAGTTCATGCAATTTTGTTCAGTATTCTGCAAATTATACTAAAAACACTACAGACTATTCCCAAACCATGATAGAATCCTAAAGTCAAATTCAAGATAAATTTTGAAACTCTTAAATAAATAATTCAATTTCGATTTCTTCATGAAAATATATACCTATGTCTCTAGTTTACTTTAAATTAAACTCCATCCAATTTGGATATTTACAGATCAAGTTATATCCTAAATACAAATGTATGTTCAGTAAAATACTGCATATATCATGCTTCAGCTCACTTCAATCCTTCATCTCGTTAAGCATATCACGGAATCTGTTTCTTCCTTCACCACCCACATATGCCTCAACACCATTCACGCATACATCAATCCACAAGCATGAAAATATACACCATTTATGCATGAATTCATTAACAAACCTTAATAGAAATTATTTACACTATCATAAAACTTACTTGACTTAAGCTTCTCTCTATCTTCTCTCTTCAGCAAAATTTCAGAAATAGGGAGACTAAATAAGAGATTTTGATGGATAGAAAGTCACAAGGATTTAGCAACAATAAAAAACCAATGACTGAAGACTTTTCTGTGGTGGATGAGCCAATAACATAGATAAATGCAGAAATTAGGTGTTTAGGTGATAAACCATAAGGAGAGTGTTTTAGTGAAGATGATTTTCAGAGAACTCAAGGAGAGGGCTGCAGAAACTTTTTTCCTAATGCCTAGGTGCCCCTTTTAAGGCTTGACAGATGTCTCCAATGCATGTCTTCCACTTGTCGACTAAATAAGCTACCATTTGTCTTTTAGTTATAGGTCCACATGTCACTCCATAATTTATCTATTTGTCAATTAATAATTTGTCTCTTATTTCAATACTTTTTAAATCTAAAATACCTTAAAATTTTGATAAATCTCCACAATGTTCGAAATGTCTCCAAAAATTTTGAAATAATAACTATTATCAGTAAATATATTTTTAACATAATTAATGCACAATTCACATTTTAATCGCATTTGTAAATCAATTATACCCAGAAAATGTCAATAAATGTATGTACAATTATTTCATGAATGACAACATTATGCACATGCATGTGTATGCCATATAATGCATGAAATGTATTTCTAAATTCTTAATAAACTCTTTATTAGGATAATGGGATGTTACATGGACACCTCAATAGAATGCTCAAGGTGGATCACTGAAAGTGAATAATTCCACTGTTATCTTCTCTTCACTAGGATTTGTCTGTAAGAATTTTCCAAACACTTCCTCAGTTACATCGACTATTAATTGGCAGCATTCATCACATTCTTTAACGAAGTCCAACTCCTTTTCTTCTTCCTGTAAGGCGAAATCAAAATATGCAGCATTAATTTGAACAATAAAAAATAGTCTTCAAAAATAGTAGTAGTAAGAATAGGTTCAACATTAAAGATTGAAAATTCTACTATTTCTCCCAAAACAGTCATGGTCAATTTTTTGTTCTTCATATCAATCAAGGTATTAGTGGTGGCCATAAAAGGCCTCCTTAGGAGTATAGTGTGCTCCTTTTCTTATTTGTTTACTTCCCTCGTGTCTAGGACAACAAAATCTACGGGAACAATCAATCATTCAACTTTTACTAATACATCCTCCATTATTCCTTTCGGATAGCTGATTGACTTATTAGCTAATTGCAAACACATGTTTGTAGGTCTTAACTATAAACACATATTTGTAGGTCTTAACTATCCTAGATCTAATTTCTCATAAATAGAGTGCAGCATAAGGTTTATACTTGCTCTAAGGTCAAGCATACCCTTAACCTCATAACCATTACCCATTGATAGTTACACAAGAAAACTCCCTAGGTCTTTCAATTTTGGGAGTAATTTTTGCTGAAGCACTGCACTTGTAACTTTTGAAACTATCACCATCTAGATTGGCTCAAACTTCCTTGTTTGAGTGCTTAGTTCCTTGGAGAACTTCATATAAGCTGGAATGTTCCTGATCACACCTAACAAAGGCAGATTAATATTAACTTTCGAAAACATATTATATAGATAAGAAAATTACTAATCTTGTTTCGAGTCCTTAAGGTGGCTCAGATATGGGATTGGTGGTCTATAAGGATTAGTAACCTTATATAGTCTTGATCCTTCATTGCAGTTAGTTGCATGCCTCAGTTTTTCACCTTTTTGAACATGACTTGAAAAGTTGTCGTGCCGCTTCCTTCATTCTGCTAATCTTTTTCGTTTGTGAGGATCTCCTCCTCTTTATTACCTATACAAGAAATATTAGACGGGATCTCAACATGATTATCAATCAACTTACCAATTCTCAGAATATTAACTATATAGGCTTGTACGGGTTGACTGGATATAGCACCCCACTCTTTCCCAATGCGTTCACGTACGCCCATTAGACATTCATGCACATGCCTGAAAAAAATGGCGTACTAACTATGTCACCTTCACATATCGTATGGCATCATAAATTAAAATTATAAATATCACAATGCTCCCAAAAATTCCTCATTTCATTTCATAAACCATTATTATAATGTAGCATTACTACAACATCCATGTTTATACAATGTCGACAACCTATAAGAGTCTACAGCCCTATCCATAGAACATGCTACATATATGAGGAAATTAACAAAAAATTAACTAAATCCTTCAATCTCAACTGACCGATGTTTGAGCTATGTCCTCTACTAAAAAGTTGTACTAGATCCCTTCTAAGTGGTCTTAGAAGCTAATTTGTCACTCTCGAACCTGAAAAGTCAACTTTACAATTTTGATGAGTTTTGCGAACTCAGTTGAGTAATCATCCTTGATGGTTCACTCGTATCACACATATCACAACAATTCATACATTCGTATAATTCATATAATTCACATTTATCAACATGTGGCATCACGACATATTTTGATCGTAAACCTTCTCATTTTTAATCAATTCGATTCCACATTTAAATTGCAATCATTCAAATCATATAATTTATGTGTATATGCAATGGTCATAAGACTCATGTTCATTTATTTTGTTGTTGTGACTGAGTGCCTTTTTTACTGTCCCTATCTATTATGGATACTATGCTCATTCATACTGTCACTTATTTGTTGGGGATACAAGGCTCATTTTACATAGTGAGCCATAAGCTCTCATCATAGTCTGAGCTTTAAACTCTTTTTCACTGGCAACTCCGGTCACAACTGTCTTTATCTTTTATGTATTCATGTAATGAAATGCATCATATGTATTCAATAACTACGCTCAGTCAGTCACATTCACATTCTTTCTCATTCACATTTGTCATCAGACTTTTAATCCTGTATTCAACATTTATGTTAAGAAATAAGTAGTCAATCATATTCACATTCAAGTAGCACTTCTAATGTTTTATTCAAGCATCAAATGCCTAAGACATTGAATGTCCAGAAATTCATACATACACATCACATAACAATTCAATACATACTTTAATAAACAAACAATCATAGTGAGACCATCTTAGGTTACTCACAGTTTGCTCCAAATAGCTTATTGCCTCGAGGTTCCGGTAACGTCTAGATGAGGTCACTCTAATTGCTCCTCTATATCATGCAACACATACTTTTACACACATTAAAACTTTTATAAGTACTCATTTATGCACATATGTATATATGGATTATGTATAATGCATGCTCAATGACAATCCCAAGTACATTTCCTTAATACGCATCTAATAATCAATTAACATCATCTTTCAATAATTATTTAATACCTAATACACTTTCCTTACTTTAATCGCTTCATTCATCATCCACTAGGCTCATTTAAGATCCCATTCAAACCTAATTACATCATAGGAAAGCATGGATAAGTCAATAATTTATATATGAACATGATTTGGGACAATAGGCATAACTTTCACTGTGGATGTCAGATTAAGGTCATTCAAGTATAGTTTCGAAAAGTACTTTAACTTTACAACTTTCTTGAAAACCTCGAAGAGAGATTTTACCTTCTAAAGGGGTCAAAATTGCACATCTATGTAGGTGTCCCGAGAATGTCCTCAGAGAAGACATGTATGTCCCTTCAAACAGATATGAATGGAGTTGGAACATTGAAATTCTAGAGAATGTCTACCCAACGGATATGACGTTTGCCCAACAGACCTTTACTGGCTAATTTCTAGTTTTCCCACTCCTAGCAGTTATATCTAACACATCTATGCATATCTTATCATTCCTACTTCAATTTCTCTTCATTCTCACCTCCAATCCAATTCAAAACATCTACAAAACACATCATACAAAATTCTTAATCATAATCGCATAAACATAACATCAACCATGTCTATACATTCTTTAATATTTTATCACACATTCAACTCCTCACTTTGAGACACAATACTATCACTTTGTTTATCTTTTAATTCACTCTACTTCACCTCTATTTCAATTACTTGCATCCACATTATTACATACCAAAACAGAACATGTTGATATCCATATTCATCATCAAATTTCTGCATATGTTCAACTTCATTTGTACCTTCATTTCACTTCTAACTTATCATTCTAATTTACCTAATTTCAAGACACTACATTAGCCCTTTATTTAACCTCAAAATCATTTTAGTTCATCCAAGTAATAACTACCTAAAAATTCATATAATTAAGCAATAAAAATAGAATATGAAAACTTCATTTATTTGTCAAATTTTCT
Organism: Erythroxylum echinodendron; assembly: GCA_027575705.1. Lineage (NCBI taxonomy): Eukaryota > Viridiplantae > Streptophyta > Magnoliopsida > Malpighiales > Erythroxylaceae > Erythroxylum > Erythroxylum echinodendron. The sequence continues at coordinate 35,822,072 of JANZXR010000008.1, forward strand.
GCACTTGTTCCACTTCAATTTTCACCTTCATTTCATTCCTAACTATCACCTTAATTCATCTTATTTCAAGACACCATAGTACTCATTTTTATTAGCTCTAAACTCACTTTAGTTCATCTCTAAAACAATCAAAGAAATTTATGTAATAAATCAAGAAAACAGAACATAAATATCTAATTTACAAGTCAGAAATTCTGCACTTCTTGTTACACTGTTTTAATGATCTTTCAAGTTCAAACTCATCTCTACAACAACTTATAAAAGTTAATCATCTTATATGCAAAAACAAGACATTTATATGCCCTTTCATCACTCACAGTTCACACATATAATTTCATGATCAATTTATAAATCTCAAATTACTCATCAAATTAGTTCATTTAACACTATCTAAGATGATCAAAGCATAACTTACTTGATAAGACTCCAAGTTCTTCAAGATCTCACTTAGCCCTGGCTTTCTTCTCTCACATGTGCATCATCATACAAAGGTGGGAGGTTGGGTCTTTAGTGAGAAATGAAGGAGAGAGCAAGATGGAAGCAACAATTGATAGATGAAAGCAAGATGTAACATGTATGAAGGTTGGTGAAGCAAAATTGTGAAAAGAAAAGAAGAATGAAGAAGTTGATGAAGATTACGAAGAGAGGAAGAAAAGGTAAGATGAAAACAATTAATTTGGTCTTCAAGAGTTAAAAACTGTACAACGTGGGTGAGGGATGAGTGATGAGTGGTAGTGACACTTGTCACCTTCCTATGGTCCCATTTGGACCACTTTCTAACTAGTCCATTTTGTCTCCAATTTCTACTCCAATTGTCTTCCAATTTTCAATAACATATTTCATTAAATCCTAATGTCATTTATAAAACCACTATCATTTGACTCTTAATTGTACTTCCATTTATCAATTGTCCTGCCCCTTGGCCTTTTCTGTAGTCTTAGGAAATTCATTCCCATTTGAACACAATGCCAATTTTGGTTTTAGATCACAACTTCCACTTTAGATGTGATGTTAATAAGTAATCCTAAAAGTGGTAGCTCCTGAGTTTGCATCCTTAATATTTGTTGTATTGTGAGATCCCCACTTCCCCTAACTGAGAGTATTAAGTGAAAATTTTCAAAGTTAGTCTTTAGTCTAAACATCCTTGAAAATAGCTCCGTTAAGTTCATGATAACTCTTACGTAATAAGGGTATTTTTCATAGAAAAAGAGCTACTCATTTGCATAGGCTAGGTAAAAGAGTTTAGACTCATTGCATTTGTAATGATAATTGAATTCCCTTGAACTATCAATACTCCTCTAAGTTATTCTGAAAAGAACTTCTACTGTAATAGTGAATAGGTAGGGAGATAAAGGGTCTCCTTACCTAATGCCCCTTTATCCTTTAAAGATTAAAGTAGGCTCACCATTAACTAGGACAAAAAATTGTAGTTGTGATGTAGGATTTAAGCCAAGATACGAACAATTCTAGGTAATTGAAAGCTCTTAGGTAGTTAACTATGAAACCACATTCTAATGAGTCAAAAGCCTTGTATAGAACCACTTTCATTGATCAACTCTTAATTGTTGAGTTAATAGAATAGTCCTTATAATTATTCTGAGCCAATAGCAAGTTTTCTCCCATTCTCCTACCCTCAATAAAATCTCCCTAATATTCATTAATGATGGACTTTAGAGTGCTCTTAAGTCTCCTAGCCAAAATTTTAACAATCAGTTTATAAACCAAATTACAGCAGGACATTAGCCTATAGTCCTATGGGGAAGAGGGATTCTCCATTTTAGCAATGAGATGGATATATGTTTATCCTTTAGCATTTTTTCCTTCTAAAGAAATTCAACACAAATTTTGTGATAAAACCCCCTATTACATCCTAAGTCTTATAGAGAAAACTTGCATTGAACCTATCTAATCTTGATGCTTTATCACGACTAAAGTTAAATACTATCATTTTAATTTCTTCAACAGTGACCTAGCTAATAAGCCTTATTCTTGCTTAATCATCCAATTTGTTATGTATATATTGTTTTATCACTTGTTCTTATGAGGAGCAAATAGCTTCCTTCCATAGGAGCTCCTTAAAATAGTTAAAAGTTATATCCTTCAAGGTTGACTATTCTTGCTAGACATTACCCTTGTTGTCCACTAAAACAGTAATTTCGTTAGTGTTTCCATGTGCCAACAAGGAGTTGAAGAAGTACCTAGTAAAAATTTCCCCTTCATTTATCCATTAGATTCATGCTTTTTCTTTAGGTACGAGTTATAAAAGGAGAGAGATTTAGTTTATTCCTGTAAAGCTTACTTTTCTAAAGTCTTAAGTATATTGTTGGTAGTGGAGTTGTATAACTCAATTTGATAATATTATAACTACTTTTTTGAATTTTGTAGTTATGTTTCTAATCTAAGGAAGGTTCTCCTTTTTGAATCTTTGAGTTTCTCCTTCAACTTCTTAAGATTGACCATTTATTAGCAAGCTTTCGAGCTTGAAAAAAACTGAGTAATGCATACCTCTTTCCATTAGTTCATTAAATCCTTTAATCTGTTGCCTTAAGTTGTAAAACCTAAAAGGTGAGCTGCAATTAGTGTTTACATAAAAACCTTGGACCTCTATAAAGGAATGACCAAAAGATAGGGGGCCCAAAGTGTGTATATGTATTAGGAAAATAAATCAACCAATTATTACTCACAAGGACTCTATCCAACTTCGTCCTCATGAATATCATTCCATCCTGCTTATTAAACTATGTGAACATTTGTCCCTAGAAACTCAGATCCATAACTCCCACTATAAATATGAAACTTGAAAGTTCATTCCTGCTTATTTTCCTATTTATAGATAGACCTTCAACTTCATCATTTCTTAGTATATAGTTGAAATCATCACCTACTATCCAAGGCATATTGTCACTATTATTAATTATACTTAAGCTATTCCAAAGTGAAGCTCTCTGAAATCTTAAGTTAGTTGCTTATATCGCAGAAAATAGGAAAACAATACCTTGCATATTTAGTGAGCAGTTTAGATAAATCATCTAGTCCAATGAGAATAATTCAGTCACCAAAATTTTTTAGGGGTTGAAGCCAATTATAATTCTTCCATTATAGTGAAAAGCATGATTAGTGATGAAAAACCATTTATTCACTATAAAGCTAAGTTCGTCCTTTAAGTTATTTATCTTAATTTTTATCTTTAATCAGGAAAACAAATTTATTTTCTTTTAGAAAAAAGAAATCTTTAATACTTTACTTTTTTTAGGACTATTAAGTCCTTTTACATTTCAAATTAGGGTATTCATAAGAGGTGGTTAAGGGTAGAACCCCTACCTTTTTTCTTTCCACTAAATTTTTCTTCATACTTAGGATTTGTAACGTTAGAAAATTTCAATGAAACTTTCCTTTATTTCAAAATTCATCTTTTCATAATTTTTGTGTCAGTTGATTGTGTATTCCCTTTCTTTGGTAACTTTTTTTCCCCAGATGTTTTGTGTTGTGGTCTCTCAGCCTTTAGCATTTTAGCTTTTCCATTATTATTATATATGATTTGCTCAATAGGTATAGTATTAAGGGGCTCTTCCCTTTGCTCATGAGAAGTGTTTCCTACCTGATTATCATCTTTAACATCAATCTTTTGGACCATTAACTTATCATAAGTAGGTATTAAAAAAAATTTGCTTGTTTATTGCCACACCTTCGAGGTGGAGGTTTCTAAGTGTTACTTAACTGAATGACATAATAGCTTAATTCCCCTTTCCTTGTAAGCCTTTTAATAATCAGAGTTGAAGGTGGATTCACTTCACATGTCACCTCAACATATGGTTAACTAAGTTTTATATGCAATAATAAAAATCTCAATACCTGCAAATATACGGATCATATATTGTAGTATAAGAGGTTATTGTTCCCATAAGGATTATGCAATAGCTAACAATTTGAACCTAACTTTGTCTAAGGTATTTAGAAATTGATTTGAATTAAATTTAAATAACATAAATTGAAACAAATAAATAAACAAAGTAAATAATCAAATAACAAGTGAGCTGCCAATAAAAACTAAAGTTTGATCTAGATTGAATATTTAGGAACTATTCTTTCTTTATTTTGATACTTTACTATTTTTAATTCAATTTACATGTTTAATCCTAGATTTCCTAAGGTATTGATTACTCTCTCTCAAGATCTAATCAATTAACCCTAATTGAATTTGAAATTTCTAGATTTGCAATCTCTTGATTCACAAAACTATTCCTAACTAATTCAGTTAGATTTGAAGCTATATGATGGATAATTAATTTCACAAATAAGATCTCTCTTTAATTGATTGTTAATTTGATAATTGAGCGTCTATTAAATTGCCAATTCTCATTGTACAATCTAAGACTAATTACTCTTGACTAACTCTTTCGATTTGTTATCAACATGAATAACTATCACAAACATCCAAAAATATATTAAATTAAAAAATCAATAAAATCATAAAATAAATTCAAAATAATTCCTAATATGAGTTTAAAACTCCATATACATGTTTAACATGAAGAAAATCAAACTACAAATCATTAATAATGAAAAAACAAGGGAAAAAATAAAAACTCTAATTGATCCTTAGTATGGAAAGTTGGAATTTTCATATGTTCTTAATCTTTTCCATTGATCTACTTTGATTTAATGATTATTGCAATTTTTTATTGTATTTCATTTCTTATATATTGCTTTAGGGTCTTGGATTGTGTCAAAGGTTTTCCCACTTTATTCGATTTCAAAAATAGGCCCGAAACTTTAAAAAAGATGAAAAAATGTGTGCTTGGAAACTCTTTGCCACGATCATTCCTCTCTATGAATTTTCCTCTCTATTATCACGATCGTGCTAGAGGCCATGTGGCCTATGCAAAACGATCATTCCTTGCTTCTAGCTTACTCCATCTTCTTTGTTCTTTAATTTTCTTATTTCTAACACTCACAAACGTATTAAACACCTTATAAAACATAAAATTAAGATTGAATTCATACTATAAACCATAAAACACTAAGAATATGATCAAACACTCACAATAACACAATTCTAAACCTATACATACGACAATAATCTAAGAAACACTTAAAAATGCACAAAAATACCTAGTAAAACATAGTATAATCTATACTTATCAACATTCCCACACTTAAACATTTGCTTTTTCTCAAGCAAAGACAAAAACATAAACAAACAAAAAACATATAAATACATAAGCACACAGTCATGTAACTATTCAATAATGGTATAATGGCATCAAATCTTATAGGATTAACTTAACCTCAAACATCAATCACTCAAATTGTGCCAACCTACTAACTTAACCCTTCCATGTGTAAGTGCTTTGATTTGAATATGCATATCAATCAAAATATTAACATTCTATTTATACACTTATGCCACTTGTAAGTATGGATTTATTATTATTAATTAATTAAAAAGGCAAAGAATCATTAACTGACCTTTCAAAAAAATTCTTTCTATTTTTGAAAGATTAATAGGTTTATTTATTACAACACCATTTTTTAAATTTTTCTTTAATGATAACCTAATCTTTTGATGCAAAGGTAAACTCTTTGACATGAATATCCCCAGGTTACTCAACTAGGTCACTTTTTTATTTTGCTTGGTTAGAGCATCATTCTAGCATTTTGACATAAAGACAAACATTTTTTTATGAATGCCCTCACTTACTCACCTATATCATAACTCACAACTAGTTACCAATTCTATTCTCAACCGAATTTTCTTAAAAAGGGCTAGCAAAATAATTTTTTATTTAACAAAAATTTTCTTGATTTAATTTCTTAGCCTACCTCATTTCTTTTTGGTCAATCATTCTCATGAAATGATGCTAATGATGCTAACCAATTCAACTGACTATAATTATAAATGTATACAGGCAATAGTAATAAAATGAAGGAATAGGTGTCATATCCTAATTAACATTTGTATTCATCCCAAAGACACTTAAAACAAAAAAAATCTTAAGTTACTATAACTTTACAATTAAATGACCATGTTTAAATCCAAACTAATTCCATTCAGTTCTTTCATTAACGCATTCACATAATTCACACATTATGCACAAAATATTCACACAATGTCAACCTAATAAAAAACTAACTTAATTGTAAAATTCACACATAATTGATGCAAATGCAAAATTCATACACACATTATTTACAATTGCATATACATCCCCGCACTTGAACAACACATTGTCCTCAATGCGGAATCAAAATAGTACAAATAAAAATAAATAAAGAATAGTAAATACAAAGTTAAAGCAAGAATACTTATAGTGCTTCAGTAGTGATGGTGTGGGTGGGCAATGGAATTGGAGAACCCATGTCATTAAATTCCAACAATTCACTCCCAAAAAAATAAACATAAAAAATAAAAATAAAAATACTAATAAAATTAAATTAAAATATCCTAATTCTTGGGTTGCCTCACAAGTAATGCTTCTTTTAGGTCATTAACTTGATGTACTCTACCTTTTACCCTCCACTTAGGTCTATTATAAGTGACTTGCTTCCACCCGTTTTGCCCAATGTTAGTTTAGGAGTCTATAAATAAGATACTAATTGCAAGATAATAAAAAGGACATAATTAATCAAATTAAGAAAACGAAATAAGTTCAGTAATGCCATTTTCGGTGACAAACTGTCAATAAAATAAGGAATGATGAAACTCCCTGAATTGTCAATGGAATCCAATTGTTTGTCCTCTAAGAAGGTGAATTGTTCTTCTTTTACAATCACCCTTATCCCCTCTTCTTCTTTTGCTTCATGAATAAAGACTTCCTTATATTATTCCAACTCTATGTCCTCTATCATTTTTTCCTCTTCTTCTTCATCATCCTTTGAAGATTCAACTACATCTATTCTCATAAATGAGTTTTCCTCCTTCAGATTCTTTAATACCTTATTCATATTGAATTCCACTTGTTTATCACCAAACTGGAAGATAAGGTTACCTTTATGGACATTTACCAAAGCTCTTTCAATGCCCAAAATGGTTCTACTAAGAATTAGTGAACAGTTTTGATCCTCTTCAAATTTTAGCACGAACAAATCCATATGAATGATAAACTTTTCCACTTTTACAAGCATATCCTCTACCACGTCAAATGGTCTGTTTATCTATTAATCTACCAATTGAATAAATATAGGAGTTGGCTTCACAACTCTTAGCCATAATTTCCTGAAAATTGACAAAGACATAAGATTAATACTTACACCTAAGTCACATAAAAATTTAGAAAATTCTAAATTACCAACTACATAGGGTATAGTAAAACTTCCTAGATCTGTCAACTATAAGGGCAGATGGTTGGTAATTATGGAGTTACAGCTTTCTGTTATGGAGACTATCATCCCAAGTTTACTTCCTTGATAATACATCTTTGAGAAGCTTTGCTTATGTGGATATGCTCTTCAAAGTTTCCACAAAGGGCAAGGTAATTTGCAATTTCTTTAACTTTTCCATGAAAGTTGCAAATTATATATCCAATTTGTTCTTTTGAAGTCATTGTGGGATTGTATTTTTGGTGGATATGGAGGAGAAGGAACATAGGGAGGATCCTCATTCCTATCTTCGTCCATTTTCATCTTCTCTTAGTCTTCTACAAGGTAGGGATTAACATGTTTTTTCACTGGTTCTTCTAGCTTTGTCCTACTTTTGAGTGTGATGGCCTTAAATTGCTCTCTTAGATTTGCTTCGGTATTATTCAGGAGGCTCCTCATACTTCTTGTAGATATTGTATTAGCAAGTTGACCCCTTTGAACCTCTCAGTTATGAATAAAAGAGGCATGATCCTTCATTACTTACTTAAATTACCTTTTTAGAATTGTGAGCTTGTCCAATTTTGAATCATTTATGATGTACTTATCTTAGTGAAATCTCAAGGGGCCTTGATTTCTTAACCGAGTCCCTGCTTTACTAGACTAAAAAATTTTAGGTGATTTTGCGATCTAGGATTGTATACGCTCAAGTAATGATTATTACCTCCCCGACCAAATTTTGCTCCACTGAAGTGGAATTGCTACACATTGTTGTTTTACACTAGGAAGCATTAGCTATGATATGACTCTCTTGTCTAGATAGATCGCATCTATTTTAAATTACTTTGAGTGGAGAGAAAGAGGTGGCTATTAGGCCGTTCAATTGCTTAGTTAGGTTGGCAACCTCAACCTGCAATGATGTCACTGAATCTATAGCAATTATTCCTTTTGGATTTGAGAAGGATGATTGTTGCCTACTTTGTTCTGATGCCGAAAGATAATATTGTTTTTTAGCTCTTTTAACAGGTCGTATGCTGCATACACTGGTGGTTATATAATTTCTTGATAATTAGCATTGAACCCTGACCTCATGAAGTCCATAAAGATCCTTTGTTGCTCTCTTTGATGTAATTCCTCCAACATCATTCTGTCTATCACTTCTTAGCATTTAGGTCTTCGAATTCCTCATTCTTTCTTTATGATGTATAGATTGATGGGTCTTCCACTTTACGTCTAAACTTTCCCTTTTTTATTTCTTGGGATTGGTTATCTTAATCACATAAGAAAGGGTAACAATTCCCTAAATCAAATGAATTCAAATCATCCTTACGCTAAAATCCCTGTAACGATACCGAAAACTTGTTTAACAAGTTTTATATTTAATAATAAACTCTTAATACTCATAAGTATATGGATTGTATCTGTAATATAAAAGGTTATCGTTACCATGAGGATTATGCAGTAGTCAACAATTTGGGCCTAACTTTGTCTAAGGTATTCAGAAATTGGTTTGAATTGAATTTAAATAACAAAAATTAAAACAAATAAATCAAATAATCAAATAATAAGTAAGTTGCCAATAAAAACTAGGGTTTGATTAAGATTGAATATTTAGGAACTATTCTTTTTTTTATTTTGTTCCTTTACTATTTATATGTTCAATCTTAGATTTCCTAAGGTGTTGATTACTCTTTCTCAAGATCTAACCAATTAACCATAATAGAGTTTGAAATTTTCAGATATGCAATCTCTCGATTCAGAAAACTATTCTTAACTTATTTTTCGATTTGCAATCTCTCGATTCATAAAACTATTCTTAACTTATTCAATTAGATCTAAAGCTATCTATTGAATAATTAATTTCACAAATAAGATCTCTCTTTGATTGATCTTTAATTTGAAAACTGTGGGTCTACTAAATTTCTAACTCTCATTGTACAATCTAACTCTAATTACTTTTGACTCACTCTCTCGATTTGTTGTCAAGTTTATGAATGAACAATTATCACAAGCATCTAAAAAATATATTAAATTCAACAAGGAATAAAATCATAAAATAAATCTAGAATAATTCCTAATTTGAGTTTATAATTTCATATACGTGTTTAACATTAAGAAAATCAAATTACACATTAATAATATTGAACAAATCAAGGGAAAAAGAATAAAAACTCTATTTGCTCCTTGATCTGGAAAATTAGAATTTTCATATGTTCTTCTTGATCTCTCCCCTTTGATCCACTTTGATTCAATGGTTGTTACCACTTTTATTGTATTTCATGTTCTTATATAGTGCTTTAGGGTCATAGGGCCATGTCTAGGGTTTTCCCACTTTGTTCGATTCCAAAAATATCCCCAAACTTTAAACAAATGAAAAAATTTACGCTTGGAAACTCTTTGCCACAATCGTGCCCTTAAAGACATGATCGTGCTCTATAAATTTTCCTCTCTATCATGATCATGCTCCACGAGGCTTGGAAAAGATAAATGCATGGATATTCTTCTACATTGCTTGAATATCTAAAGGATAGGTAGGTAAGATGTTATTAATTATTTGAACTGAAATGGCCAATAGTTGATAACAATATGAGCAGGGTTTATAATAGGTAGATCTTACAAACTATAGACATACCAAATATAAGCTTACTTAAAATAATTAGAATTATGGTGATAAAGGGATATGCAAATAGGAAACTATTGGTGCATAGATGGAACACATATACTACACCTACTATTTCAAAGAATTTAGAAAAGAACAAAAGGATGCAATGTAATGTCGAATAAATTGGAAAGGAGATGAGGTATATGAAATTTCCAAAGGTAATGGCAAACAAATTGTGAGGATTGATATACAAACATGTATTTTTTAGGATAAGAACTATATGGATACCCAAACATGCAATAAATGTTATCCATCATTCCAAATAAATGGTTGAGAATTTTTCTAATGATTGTTATAAGAAGACACAGTTTATCAATTTGTAAGAACATGTACCACATCCTATTAGGGATCAAATTTTTTAGTTTATAGCTAATGCCAAGGTGATATACCTACCATAAAAACTTATTGATATCCATATATTCAAGGATTTTTTATAGTTATCTCTTTCTTCTTTCTTCTTTCTTCTTTCATAGTTTACAAAGTCAATTTAAAATTTAAGTAAAGGTAGTTATATCACATTATATCTTCATTTGACTTGATTGAATGAAGGCAAGGATGATCCTAATGATCTTTTCGCTAAAGAAAAGCATTTCTTCTTCATACCTGACATGCTAGGGAGACCTAACCTACAAGAAGGAAAGGAAACAATGAGCTTAAAATTTTGAAAAATCTAAACAAATTGCCTAAACGGATACCTATAGAAATATAGGAAATGTGGCCAATATGAATATAAATTTTAGAAAATGCACTAAGGAAGGCACAATGTTACCTGCCAAGGCATCTTCGTATTTATATAAAACTTTCGTTGTTATATAAGTCATTTAAATATGAATTATTTTATGTAATTGCAATCATTAATTTTTATTTGTTATTATCAGTATTAGGTTGTAACTGAGGCATCTTTATAGGTATATAAACTTATATTATTTAAAATCATTGAAAAATATGTTTCTTTCGATTAATATATATTATTGGTGCAAACTAAGTTGATGACATTGCTATGCCAAGTCAATAAAATAATATTGTGAGTTTTATACATGAAATCCATTCATTATATTATTAACAAGTAATTCAAATCAATACTATGAATTATATATTTGTTTCTAGGTTGCTAACTTTTCACATTCCAAGAAAAGTAAATTTATACATATTAATTTGCATATATTCAAGTTTTCATTTAAACCCAAGGGTTTAAGGTTCGAAAACAATTTAGCATCATTTCATAACAGTTATAAGTGGAAGCAAAGAAGAAAATAGTAAACAAATCATCAAAAGGCCAAGTTTCAAGTGCAAATGAGGGAAGCAATGTGGCATAGAATTAACCACATTAAAGTTGTCATTTATGTTATTGCTATAACTTTTAGATGGATTTGTTATTGGCATAACTTTTAGATTGACGTGTTGTTAGAATTTTCTTTTGGATGGATATGTTATGGTTATAAATTTCGGCTACATGTATATATGTTTGCCATTTTTTTATATAAATTCCAAATATATTACTAACAACATGTGTTTGCCAGTTTTGATTAATGAATTCCAAATATATTAATATTATGAATTACTAATATTATAGGTATAACGCAAAAAATGATGGAGAATAATTATATTCAATATGTAATTACAATTTATAGTTTAATATAAGTTTAAATACACAATCATTACTTTCATTAGTGTTTAAGTTTAAAATTTAAAATTAAAATTTAATGTCATTTACGTAGAACATATTTTAAAATTAAAGCTATTATAAGCATAACAAATACGATTAAAATACTTATGAACATAAATTTTAACTCATTTTCCTCTTTTGGAAATAGATTAATGTCATGCTTTATGAGCTTGTCTATTCCTCACTCTCATTGTTTGTGCTTTCTTCAATATACATACTTCGTTCCTTAATTTATAAACAACTTTAATAGCCCTTTTAGTAAATTTACATCATTCCACTTAGAAAAATTACACCTCCTAAGCTAAAATAAAATTAATTTATAGTTCAAACAAAACATGCAAGATTTTTTAACTAATTACAAATAAAACTCGCTAGATAATTGTGGCATCCATAAAATCCTTGGATTATGATCACTACATGAAGTTCTTAGGGGGCATTTAACCTATAATTGAAGTAACATTGTAAGCATTTAAAACTTAATATTATATTAGTAGATCAAATGAATTCCATAGCTTATAGAGTTATCACTCTAATGATATCATATGTAACAATTTATATTCTCAAAATCCACAAGATCTAATCACCTGACGCAACTACCACTAGTAAATTCTTCCATAAGCATGTTTCTAGATCTTTGGACTGAAAAATGAATATTACAAAAGGAGAGCAATTCATTTTTGGTAATGGAACAAGATATTTTGAAATTAAATATCTAAAGAACTACAAAAACACTAAGGCTCAAACATACACTTTTAGCATAATCTAATACATCCATCCGAATAAATGTTTTAATATACCAAAAAGAATCATTAAACTTCTTTGGAGAGGAACTTTTGGTCATTATAAGAAAAAATTATCGAAATAACTCAAAGCTACTTATGTCTGACAAATTTAATCATTCAAGACTTTGTTTTAATTTATTTGTCTAAAGTGTGCCCATAGTTATATGGTATAATGGTTCCTCATATAGCTACGATCTTGATAGGTTAAAATATAGTAACATGTAATGCTTATAACATATCTTTAATTTATTTTTTCCACAAACGCATAATGAAATTATAGCTAGCATTGGTAAGTACAGATTGATCATACAAGGACAATGATTACTAGTACTAGCCTTCTTTCTATTATTTAATTTAAAAAAACAAGTTAGTAAATTGGGAAAGAGAACTAAATTATTCTAAAAAGTAAACAAGAGTTAATCTTTAAGGCAATAGATAAGAATAACAATCAATAGATAGATGAAATTTAACTGTAGAATCTCCTTTGAACATATCTATACTTGAATTTAACTGTAGAATAATTATAGCTAGCATTGGTAAGTACAAATTGATCATACAAGAACTATAATTACTATTACTATCCTTCTTTCTATTATTTAATCCAAATAAACAAGTCAGTAAATTGGGAAAAAGAACTAAATTATTCTAAATAATAAACAAGAGTTAATCATCAAGGTAATAGATAAGAATAACAATCAATAGATAAATGAAATATTAACTGTAGAATCTCCTTTGAACTTATCTATGCTCAAATTTACCTTGATTTAGTTATTAATCCTAGTTACCTGGACTGATACAAATTCTTAAGTTATAAATATATTCTTTATTGAGATATATAATCCTTATCATTAAGTTGATTGATTGAAATCTCCTTTTAATTAAAGCCTTGAGAGCGCATTAGCACATTTTGTGAATTCCTATAATAGGTTTCACATTAACTACGTAAGATCTCACAATTTTCTCTCAAGAAACTGACACTTAAGCATTTGTATTATGTGGTGATAACTGTACATTTCATCTCGCTAATCTCAATACATGAATCAAATAATTGAATCTTCAACTTTGATTCCTTCAATTAAATACATATATGAACATATACAAATCTTTTAAAAAATATAAAGACAATAACATCCTAGTATAAGTCCTACTAAGATGCAGGGTTTGAGGAGGTCTAGAAGTGCACAGACTTACCCTTAACTACTAGAGAGATTGTTTTTGATTAAAAACAAGTTATATATTTATATTTATCTATATATAAACATGGATAAATATGAAGAAAAAATAATCTTTCACTAAATCAAAAATCAAATTAAAACATAATTCCAGAGTTTATCACGTATAAATTTGTATCCCAATTTAGTTCGTCATAAGGAAAATAAATACTTAAAGAATAATAAGAAAGAGATAAGAATCAGCTTATGGTTCTTGCATCTTGATGCATCTTGATTTATTTTGATGGAGTCTTGCTTTCTTCTAAGATTGTCTCTTCTTTAATGTCCTCTTGAGTCCCTTTAACCTTGGAAGTGATTTTTGGTCCTCTTAAACATCTCCCCTCCCGTTCTTCTCTATTTCCTCCTTTTATTTTATGAAATTCAAGATTTTATATTGAAACAAGTCAAACGAGGTCTTATATTAGTGGTCACATTGCTTTACACCATTGTTAGCTTTTTCATTAAAATTAGTGCCAACATAGGTTTAACATAGCCCCGTGTTGCTCTAGCTAAAAAGAAGAAGAAATATATTGAATACATTAAACATAAGCTAAATATGAGTTTAATCTAAAACACAGCCCTATGTTAGTCCCCTATTCCAAAACAAACCCCTATATTAGCCCCCTATTTTGATTCCTTTCTTTAGAATTATCCCAAAATCATTTAGAATCAACTAAAACTTACACGAATTCATTCATTCTTTATTGGAGAGCTAGAAAAAGGCATGTAAACAAAATATAAACTAAATTAAGTACCAAATATCATATAAATTATTAAAACAAAGGCTAAATACTCTTTAAATCATGTTTAAAATATAGTGAATTATCACTTATGAAATTCTCCCACATTTAAGCATTTGCTTGTCCTTAAGTAAATCAATTTCATTACTCTTTAACTTAATAAGAAGCATCTCCGAGAAAACATTAAACATGTCAAAGATATCAATCAATATTCTCCATTATTCATTCAATTTTAAAGTTAATTGAATTGTTAATCATTTATTTATTTGAATAAAATCATAAATCAATTCAATTGGTTCCATAATTCTTCAAATCTCGACTTAATGTACAACATTCCACTTAATGCATAAAATGAATATACATACTAAAAATGCTGCAACCTTTAAACATTTTCATATCCTTTATTTAAAGAAAAACAAAACACTAAATTGAAACAATACAAGAGCATTTAGAACTTTGTTTGAAAAATCACCTAATCTTTTGATGCAAAGGCAAATAACTTATCATAAATACTCTCACTTACTCAATTACATCAGTGTTTTAAATGGATACAAGCACTACTTTTTAACTTCAACCTTTTTACTTGGTTTAAAGCTAGCGGAGCGAATTTATTCAATAATCATTTATTCACACATATTTATATTTCTTTTTTCTTCTTCTTCTTTTCTTATTATGCGGGATCATGAAAATGTGTAAAAAAATTAACATTTAACTTAATGCATGTACAAATGATACATAAAGCAGCATAATGCAAATTTAATATCCCTTTTAAGATTAATGAAATAAATTGAAAATAACTTAATCATCGAAATTCATAACTATTTTCCTAAACAAATCAAGTCACAATCCCAATCATGATCACAATCACGATCACAATCATAATCAAACTCATAATAAATCATCTGGATCAACATTCTTTATGAAAAAAATTGTTGAATTATTATTGTTAAGCTAACTATAACAAAATTGATAAGCATGATTATTAAGTCCCTCCCCCACACTTAAGTTACAATATACAAAATATGCAAGAACTATGAAAATATGAAAAATAGTGGAAAACAATGGGAAGTGATAAAGATAACTAGTAGTCCTATAGAAATAGAAGTCATCAACCTTGTCTAAGGCCATTAATATATGTCTTGGGCTAATAAAATCTTATCTTTATCTAGCACACAGGAGTGATGTTACCTTTATAGCCTCTAAAATTCCTTAAGTTGCATCTCAAGTAATAAAATAAAAACCATAATTCTTAAAGCAATAAAGAATGAAAACACATGTATAAAAATTAAACACCAAGAAAAAAAATATAAAACTAATCCTAAAGGATTCCTGAATCTACTAAATTAAAAAAAAATCATTGGGTTACCTCCCAACCAATGCTTCTTTATGAGTCTTTTATTCGAACTTCTCTACAAATACTTTACGTAACTTGGATATATAATTAATGATTAACTTCCACCCATATTCTTAAATAAAGGATCATTAGCATGCAAATAGGTCATATCCTACAATAGTATAAAGATATGTGGCATCAAATTGGTAATATCAAGTTCTCTAATTCTATTTTGAGTTACATATTATCAATATAATAAATAATAATAAAATTCCCTAGATATTTGATTTAATGTGGCAGTTTATTATCTGAGAAGTTGGAACCCTTTATTCTTAAGATGACTGTTGAAAGTTCAACAACCTTGTTCTTTGTCTCCTCGTCTCTATCTTCCTTTTTCTCTTCTTCTTCCTCTTCCTTCTTATTCTTTTCAACCTCCAGCTCCTCTCCACTCCTCAAAGTTATTGCATCCACTTGCTCCCTCCAATTTAGTTTAGTGTAGATGGATAAAGCACCTTGATGCTTCTTAGATAAGTTGAATAATCTGTTTATTTGAAAGTTCTATATTATAGATGGAGATAAGGAGCTCTTTAGTGCTTTGAATGATAGACTCGAATATAGTAATAACTTTCATAAGGAGTTCCTCGAGATATTATTCCCCCTTTTTCTTCGGCCGATAGGAATTTCTATGTTACTATCATTTTCTCCTTGGAGACATATAATTCCTATCTTTAAGTTAATTGATTGAAATATATGTCTAATTAAAACCCATTAAGAACATATTAGCTTCCTCTGTGAATTCCCATTATGAGTTTCATCCTAACTCAGAAATATTTCTTAGTTCTCTCTCGAGCAACTTACACTTAACCCTCTTTATTTATGTTGTGATCTAACTATACATCTCATCTATTGAATCTCAATGTATGAATCAAATAATTAAATTTTCAGCTTTCATTCGGTCAATTCAACATAATATATAAATATGAATAACTATGAAGAAAACAATAATCTTTGAATGAATCAAAAATCAAATCAAAACATAATTCTAGAGTTCATCACATATAAATCCATATTACAATAAAGTTCATTGTAAAACAGAACATCAACAAGAAATAAAGAAATAAGAGATAAGAATAAGCATATAGTTTTTGAATCTTAACGCATCCTGATTGATCTTGATTGGGTTTTGCTCTCTTATAAGATTGTCTCCTTTTTTTATGTGCTTTTAAGTCTATAGGCCTTGGGAATTGTTTATAGTCCTTCCAGATGCCTGCCTCTCTTTATACTCTTTTTTCATCCTTTTATTTCACTAAACCTGAGAATTTATACTAAACATAGGTCAAACACGACCTCATGTTGATACCTATATTGCTTTACACCCCTTTTGATTTTTTTTTTGCGTAAAAATTACTGCCAACATGTGCCTAGCATGTTCCCGTATTGGTCTTTTGTTACTCTAACTAAAAATGTGTAGAAACATAATAAAGAACATTCAACACAACTTGGACACGACTCAATGTTGATCCCTTATTCAAAAAACACTCTCATACTAATCCCTTATTCCAAAACACACCCCATGTTCGTCATTTGTTCCAGAACACACCTCCAACTTGGACGTCTACTCTAATTCCTCCTTTAAAATCATGCCAAATTCTATGCAACTTAACTCAAAATTACATGAATTCATTCTTCATTGGAGAGCTAAAAAAAGGTTTGTAAACAAAATATAAACCAAATCAAGTAACAAATTCCATATAAATGATTATAAAAAAGTTAAATACTCTCTAAATCAGGCTAAAGTATAGTATAATTAGCACTTATCAGTCTTAAATTGACTCTAGCAAATAATTTTTCTTATAAACCATTAAATTGGTTTACTAATATTATATCTATTTTATATATACTCGTATAAAAGTTCGCAATCAACTCAAACATTTGCATCCTAACAATGGAGAATACAAAAAACATTTCTTTTATAAGTCAAGTTCTCATTCTCTTATAAAAGACACATTAGTTAATATGAAATCGGTGTTTATTTGTAAGGTGTTCTTGCAAAGCAAATTATTTAATTAGTAATAGCGATGAGCAGAGCATTCTCAATTTCCTTTAACGTATCAAAAGGATTTTTAACAATTTATAGAGGGCATTAAAGTAGATTACAAGAGAAGGAAATTATAAGAGAAGAGATTTAAAGTAGCCTAATAACCAATTTTGTATATTAGAAACCGGGCTGTCAATATAAATGTGTATGGTTATAGGATCAAAAAATTTACAAAATATAAATATACATTTCAGACACCAATCATATGTGGATCTTAAAATCATTCACATAAACATTGAATCCAACATCTATACAGGTAGCATCGATGAATGGAGTTCTCTTACGTTGAAGAGGGACAACACCTCACTGTCGATGAAAGAGATGATGCCGAGGAAAAATCTTGCATGAGAAGACGTTATCTTCATGATACGAAAGATAGAACACATAAACATAGGAGAAGACACCAAGCATGAAACTACAAACAAATCATGCCAACCACTAATGTAGCAGACGATTAGGGTTATCGTGCGACGGAGAAGATTCCAAGCTTCAGATGACTAAAGATATCTCTCGCATAAAGGAGAAGACGCCAAGGTTCAGATTAGGGTTTATTAGAAATTTGAGTAGGGTTATTAATAGATGGCGAGGGAATAGGAACAATAAGGGATTTGGGTTCTTAAGATATTTTTTAAATTTTTGGGCAATTTAAGTTCATTAAATTAAATTAATTTATTTTTAGTAAGAATTTAAAATAAAATAAAATTTTAACTTAAATAATATGTGGTTCTCTCATGATACATGACATCTTGACTTTAAGTGTTTGATTAAAAATATATAATATGTGTTACGTAATAGACGTGAACTTATCTTTTTAGTTTTTAACCTATTAAAATGTTTTATAAATATTAAAATTTATTTTGAACGTTTTGAAAAGTCACATTATATATTGTATTTTAATGAAAAATGTTAAAATCTAATTTGTATTTTTATCCAAAAATAATTATTTTTCTTATCTAACAATTTATAGTTTTTTATTTATGTGAAAATTGGGACCATAACTTAAATTCTTATGGGATGGTTCATTTTTTTATGAATCTAAACCTAATCTATCAACATCAGTGACAATGAGTAGTTATATAGTCTTTGGAGTAGTTAACAGTGATTTGGTCCTTTTTGTCCCTAATACTCTGTGTTAATTACGGTAACATTTTTCAGTCTACTATCATGTTCAATGCAGCTTCAGTCCGTTGCGCTTCCAGTTATGATTTATTTATTTATATTTTTTAATATATAAACTATTTGGAATAAAATAATAAGCATGTTGGTTAGCTGCATTCCCCATATTATGAAGAGATGCATACAAATGATGGGCTGGCCCAGCCAAGACGTGTACGGTGGTGGTGACGATTGTTTTCCTTTGGCACAGTCGTCCAAACAAGTAAGCAGACTACGTGTACAGTCGCATGCCTCCGTTCCCCTTGTCTGGACTCAAAACAGAAAAAAAGCAAAATAAAAAAAATAATTGCTAATTTCCTTATTTTTACTTTTGTTTTGGTATTAATTTCTTAATGTAAAAAGAGTCCCTTTTTACTTTTCATTGAATTGTTATTGCATTAATATATATGTCGTTTGTGCATACAATTAATTATAGATGGTGTCCTTTGGGAAACGCTTTTGCAAGCCCATGTGGGCTGCTTCTCCAGCCAAATTCCAGATGCAATACGACACAGAGTGTACAAAACTATTCGTCCTCCCCCTGTGACCCCTCCAATATCATTAAGTGGGCTGTCACTCATTTGTCTTCGGTCTGTTTGGGTTTCATATTGCCCTCTCTTTTCTAGTACTTGCAAGGTAAGTTAGTCACTCTTACTGTAGGATTCTCCCAACTTACATCACTTCCTCGTAGCGTATGTTTTAGGCAACACCCACTGAATCTTGCCTTGTAATTTGAGAATAAATAGAAAGATAGTTTCTCACTCGAGAAATAAAGACTTCTTTTTATTCAATCCTTGGAATATCGAAAATTTAGTAGACAAAAAGCAGTGTAAGTTTCTTATTTGGCGGGTGCTTTTGTCTACCCATTTTCGCAGATTACATATCGATAAAGGGTTTTCCTTTGAGGATTACTTGGGGATCCTTTTGTAGAAAGCTGTTTGTAGTTGCTCCGGGAATGTAAGTTCTGTGTAAAGATGACTACTTTCGGTGGTTTAGGTATTGGTTTGAGTCTAGTATTTGGTTGCCTTGCTCTAGCGCTAGTGGCTGAACTTTACTATTTGTTATGGTGGAAGAAGAGAATTGCCAACAGAGAAATTGAAGACCAAGATTACAGCAACAACTACGCAAAGGAGTTCTTTCACTTGGTCTGCTGGCGCAAGCCTTCTTCATCTTTGCATAGCCGCAACAACGCTCAAGACGGTATTAGGGACTCTGAAGTTCGTGGCCAAGAACCAGACCTGGAATTGGGGGCAGTGAAAGTTTGTGGCGAAGAAAGTGTGGAATCAGAGCTCATGAGGCTGCACAATCTTGGAGGACCACCAAGATTTCTGTTCACAATTAAAGAAGAAACCAAAGAAGATTTGGAGTCCGAGGATGGCAAATCTAGAGGTGATAGAAGTAGAAAAGGGTCAAGAACACGAAGCTTGAGTGATATAATGCTCACTGTTGACAACCCTTTTCTGAGTCCTTTAGCTTCTCCAGCCTTGAAGTCTCCTCCATTAAATCCTTTGGATTCTTATTACCGCCATGGATTCAATCCTCTCTTTGAATCATCAGCGGAGGCAGAGCTTAACAGGCTTAGATCTTCACCACCTCCGAAATTTAAGTTCTTGAGAGATGCAGAAGAGAAACTTTTGAGGAGATTAATGGAAGAAGCTGATAAAAGGGCATCGAAGAGTTGTGGTTGTCAAGTTAAGGCTGTTAATGTAACACCCCTAAGTGAAAACACCGAAGGGTCATTTTTAGGCTTCATCGTTGGTACTAAAACCAAAGAACGAGAGCTTCCTCATCTTCTACCTCAATACCCTTCGGGCTCTTCTCAGGTACTCCCACTGGCTTCTTCACCTACATCATTCAGAACACTAGAGAAGAATGCCACTGTTCATTGATCCAGATGGGTTAAGTTATGGGTTTCGCTGGTTGATTCCGATATGTCAATTTTTATTTTTTTTAAAACTGATACTTGTGTATTTAAAGTTCTGATCCTTTCGCTTCCCTATTTAAATTTTCGAGTTTTCGCTTAAACATAGCATGGCCATAATCTGCGACATTTGTTAGGCATGGAACCTCGAGCATTCCAAAGTAAAACTGACAAACTGTGTTTACT
This sequence comes from Erythroxylum echinodendron, assembly GCA_027575705.1. Taxonomy (NCBI): domain Eukaryota; kingdom Viridiplantae; phylum Streptophyta; class Magnoliopsida; order Malpighiales; family Erythroxylaceae; genus Erythroxylum; species Erythroxylum echinodendron. The sequence continues at coordinate 35,843,122 of JANZXR010000008.1, forward strand.
GTCGTTGAGATGTTTGTGGGGTAATACCCTATTCCTATACTAACTAACTTGGGACTGACTGTTAATGGAGTAATTATCAATTTTTCATTATTGAGAGGGAGAGAGCAGAACGGGGCACGATTTTTTTGAAGCCTGTCAGGAGATGTTCAGTTGTTGACATAAGAATTACTCGGCCTCTGTGGTCTATAATTCAGCTTGAATAAGATTTAGTTTCCTAATGGATTCCATTCCACGGAAAGTAAATCCGTACATTCCCTCACGCGTTAACGTCTAAATGACTTCCAGCTAATGCTGTTGATATTAAGCATTATCTTTTTCTATGGAAGCAAATTAGGAATACTTTTCTTTGTACTTCACTTTCTATATGTTCTGTTTTCTACCATTTACAGCTGTGTGGGAACGCTTTTCTGTTGCTGTATTTATTTGATATCATGTTCATGTGGAAACGTTTAACCAGGCGTTGAAATGTTTGTGATACACGGAACCTTTTGCGCTGTTTTCCTTCTTCAAGTTGTTGGAGTATGAAAACAAGTTTTTATCATTGTAGATTTGAGAATATGTTTCCCTTTTAGTCTATAAGTAACTAAGGAAAGAAACAAATACAGAAATGAGACGTGATGATGAACAAGAGACGGTCAAATAAACGCCGTTCGGGGCAGGTCTGTTTCAAAGAAGTCGAGCTAGGCGCCTACGAGCTTTTGCCTAAACAACAAGAAACGTCATTTTCATCACGCGATTCGACCGAAAAGTTGCCCCCACAACGCAAGATATGTGATTGACGGAAGCTATTTAAAATTTGTAAAACATGACTGATTTTGGATAATTCAAATTCAAATACACTACAAACGTTTTCAGGCAAGTTATGGCATTGGGGGCTGGCTTCATGTGAGACCAGACCCAAGAAGTGGTCCATCCAATGTGGAAGTTGTCAATTCACCGGACCCATCCCATTAGAAACCACCATATTACTTAAAATAGTTTTTGTCTTCCCACAGAGACTATTATACTCGATCTTATGTTTAAGGATTGAAGTTCAGTTTGTACCTAATTTCTATAATAGATAAGTTTACTTGAGGTGTCATTTAAAGCCACTAGCAAAGTATAACCAACCAACATTAGAATTAACTTGCGTTTACGCATTAAAAAAAACTGAACTACCATATAAGAAATTTGACACTGCTTCTATGTGCTTAATGAAGCAAAATAAAAGCAACTCGTGATTATATCATACAAATTAGGAATGGAGCGAGAGCCTTTTTATCCGCGGATATACACTTGCTACATTAAAGTCTACAAATAGTATTAGAAATAAGCAAAAAAAAAAAAAAGGATCAATCATGAAATTACTATAGTTGATAAAGCTTGTCCATGTCTTTTTAGGCAGAAAACTAACATGAACATGATAACTATCACTACTCAAACAACTTGTGTAATCTCACAAAAGAATGATCCCTCATAATAGACAACTAATTGATTGATTCTAGATTTCTTAATAAAATTAATTAAATACATTCTTTATCTTTATATATGTTTTTGTAATTAATTAAGATACCTAAACAAATATGTGAGTATTTATTAGAGAAAAAGTTCACTGAATTAACCTGATATGAAAATTATATATGAAACATTGAATATATATCTAAAAAAATTGTCATTGTGATGATTGTATAAGTAATGTTTTGACTTAAGATTTCTAGAGTATCTCATATACATATTATTAAATTTTGATATTACATACGATATATTCTAGTCAAAGTATTTAATTGGTAGTCATTAGATATAACATAAAGTATATATATAACATAAAGTATATAGATGTAATTGGGTAATTAATAAAAGATTCGTTGCCAAAAGTAATTAGGAAAAATATTCATTTGTTATATATTAGTGTTGATTTGAAATAATCTTTAGGTGAGGTGATAATTTGAAAATTAGTTTTAAAATGTCATTAAAGGAACCGATTACTAATGTTGAAAAACTAATATGATCGAAATCAAATAAAGTAGACATTAATTTAATATTTTATGTCTAAATCAGAGTATAGTAATGATTGATTTATATAGAAACATTATGAGTAGAAAAGTTACTTAAAATCACTTTGATATTTGTAATATTTGGGTCGTCATAATATATTACTAAAAGTCAGTCTTGATCTTATATAAAATTTCTTAATTATAAAATTAAAGACATATCAAATGAGTTTAATTTATCTAATTGTAAATACAATTTAAGATTATGTTTATATCTATTGTCAACATATTTAGTAATTTAATGCGTAATATACGCAAAGAATGATTGAAGACAGAAACATATAATTTAATTAAGTTGAACTTGATTTTAAAGTTTAAAAAACTATAAACTCAAATATAAGATATTTGATAAATAAGGACTAATATTAGATACTAAATTTTATTTTGATTTAACTTATATTGAAATAAAATTATAATTAAAATTGTAAATTAAATACCAAAAAGTTTAAACCTTATTATAAATAAGGTTAGACTTTTAATGAATTAGCACTTCAGACTTATTTATCTCAATATCACTTAGAGAGTTCTTTCAACTTATTTGTGTTAATATCGCTAAAGGCTAAATACTTGTGCGACTATGGTGGTTATGATTAATTTATTTCAAAAATCGGTTGGAAAAAGATGTAAGAAAAGGAGATCAAATTTTACAATAAAGTATAATTTATGTTTTACATTTGACTATATTTATGCATTAATCAAGTTATATATTAAATGATCATAATATTCAAGAAATCATAAAAATTTATTTATTTTATTATGCATCAAATAATATCTCACTCGAATTTCCTAAAACATGCAAAGCTTCTCTTTTGTAGGTGAGAAAGCCAAGTTTGCTAAGTGTTAATAGCTTAAAACAATTTAGCCCATTTGGAAAGTAATTCAATCAATAAATGGAAGCAACCTATAAATAAAAACCCAATATATATTTAGCTAGACAATTCATTGGCAACAAAAAACCAAGGATGTGGGAAGCAATGTGTTGAATTCATAGAAGTCTAAAATGTGAAAGTTGAGAAAATGATGGAAGATAGTTAACAAAAACATGGCTAAGTGAGCTGAATGTTAAGTAGTTATAAGAAGTTTAGTGTAACACGTCAGTCCCGCAAGACCCGAACATGACATCGATGGTAATATCCGAGCTCGTACCTCGCGAGGGTGGTGTGCTAGAGCACTCAATCACTCAGAAATCGGTATAGAATTTTTTTTTAAAACCATAAACATAAAGTGCAGAAAAATTAATAACCAAATCGGCCCACTTGTGTTATAACTATTTTCAACAAAATAGCATAATCAACAGAATTTTCAATAGCCATTTGGGCCCGTTACAAAATACAAAACATTTCCAAAAATTATTACATACCGTAATATTCAATTACAAAAATTTGCAGAATACACATTTCAATATAAAATAAAGAAATACGATGCAGATGCAAACTGATCCCGACATCTATCTTTCACTTGCATGCATTAGGTATACTCCCGTTGCCTAACGGGGTATTCTTCTGAGTCCTGAAAAATAGTTGCAAATTTTGGGTGAGTTTTGCG
>JANZXR010000008.1:35851266-35871951 GCA_027575705.1 Erythroxylum echinodendron
ACTTATCTCTTATGCATGTGCATGTATAATGCATGCATATGTCACTGTTCACTAGCAATTGGTGAGGGGATGTTACACCTTAGACATTAGATGTCTGAAATTCAGTACATGCATATCACAATACTTCAGTACATAATTTAACAAACAAACATTCAAGGTGAGACCATCTTAGGTTACTCACAATTGCTCCATTTAGTTTATTGCCTTAAAGTCCTAGCAATGTTTGGAAGCGGTCTCTCGATGTGTTTCTATATGCAATCATACACATTTTCACATTACTATATTGCATATTCAAATGAATAAGCACATTTATGACTGTATCACGTATTATGCATGTTAAATGACAAATTTTTGACTATGTTTCCTTAATACACTTTGTAATCAATTTATAACACTTTCCAAGCATTCTTTACTCCAAAATATGCTTTTCTCACCTTAATCCTTTCATTCAACAGCAAATAAATTCATTTAAACCCTTATTTAAATCATAATACCTCATACGAAAATACCCTAGCATTAGTAGGTCCAAACATTGCAACATCAAAACATTTTCATGAAGAAAAAAATACTGCCCATGATACTTTTCTTACACTTTTTCTAGATTTTCTCAGGCAGATTTCAGGTCAGACTTATATGGCTATTATGACCTAGAAACTGACATTTTTAGACAATAAGTTCTTCTAAACAAATGCTCCTCTATGTCTTAAGTTTCAAACAAAATAAAAATCATTCAATTTGATTCAGTATTCCACAAGTTATGCTTAAAATACTGTAGACTGTGCACAACTATATGAAGGGATAGTGCATGATCGTGTAGTTCCATAATTGAAGGATGAGTGCAGGATCGTGCTTGTGCACAATCGTGCATTCTCATGCTTGAAAAGTTGGTGCATGATCGTGCTTGCATATTTGAAGGATGCGTGCACTCAAACTTGTAAAACTCATATCTCTCAATTATGACATACAAAATTACAAATTTTGTACCATTAGAATGCCAAGAGAATAATCTACAAATTTCATAAAGATAACTTTTCTAATTTGTTCTACATCAACACAGTTTATTAGATAAAAACAGGACACGATTTCTGTCAAGGGCAGTGTTACAGCCTATGCCAGAACTCAAATTTAAGATAAATTTCAAAACCCTTAAGGATAGAATTCAAATTCAATTCCTCAATGAAAATTGTAGCCATATGTCTCTAGTTTAATCTAAATCAAAATCCATATGATTTGGATATCTACAGATCAAGATATAGCCAAAATATAGATGCATGTTCAGTAAAAATACTTCACATAACATACTCCAACACACTTCATTACCAATATTCTATCACTTCTTTATCCTTTCATATTGATGATTCAGTTATACCCAAATTTTTAGTTCAGTATTCTCTATAAACAACTCACAATTTCATGGTTGATTATAACCCAAAATCATAACCTATTTCCATACTTTTCTATATCACATTTTTTGCACTTTTGTCTATTTCACCAATCTTCATTTAACTCCAATTATCACAATCTTTTATCATACATTATGCTCATTTTCTACTGCACTAATCTTCATTTAACTCCTTCATCACTTGACCTACATCATTGAAATTGCTTCTTCCTAAAACCACTCACGCATGAATTCATTCATCTTGCTACACCACTCACGCATGCATCCATTACAACATTAAAACATCATCAAAATGTGATTTACACTATCTATAAAACTTAAAGCATAACTTACTTGATTCAGCAAAAATCCCAGCAATGGGGAGAGGATGAGATTCAATGAAGAAAAGCAAGGATAGAGAGGATCGAAAACAACAATCGAGTTGAAGTGTGGTAGGTGTAACATTGATGTGAAAATCATGCATATAACCCAAATACCCAAGAATGGATAAACATGGTGTTTCAGTGATGGATGAACAAGGAGAAAGGTGGTGTTTCAGTGGAACGCAAAAACTTCCCTCTACAGAAATGCGATTCCTAAGTGGCTAGGTGGCTCCATCAAACAATTCCATATGTCATTATTGCATGTAACCCATTTGTCATCAATGTAAGGCTACCACATGTCACTTCCATTTATCTCTTATTTCTACATTTTTTCTAGTCTAAAATACCCCAAATTTTATAGAAATTTCCAACATGTCACCAAAAAGACTAAATCAATTTTAACACTCCCCCATTTAATTTTTAAGACAAATAATCCTCAATTCATATTTTAATCACATTAAAATCACTTATACCTGAAAATGTCAATGAATGCATGTACAATTATTTTAATGAATGTCAACAATATTCACGTGTATGAATATGTCATATGATGCATGAAATGTACTTATAACTCTCAATAAACTCTTGTGTACTGCATCATAGGGTTTTAACCTTAGTCATAGGATAAGAGGATGTTACATAACTTCTTAGCAAGCCATCCCTCAATTGAGGTACAAGAGGATGTGGGATATTTAGTTCTCAATTATAAGAAGAATCTATGTAAGTTGAAATTTTATGGCTTTATTATAGAGAATTTAGATGGTGTTGAGGTAGTCATAACTGCACCAAATGGGACCAGAACTCTTCTCTCCCTTAAATTGGACTTTCCATATAGTAATGATCAAGTGAAATATAAAGGACTAAGCCAAATGAAAGGAGAATATAAATGCATGAGTTGACTTTGTTATCCTATTATACTATCACTATCTAATTTCTAGAATTCGTTGATGATATATAATTTTAGTATATTTCGTAAGTTGAAAATTGGGAGCAAATGAGTTGTCATAAACAGCTTTTGGTTTAAAAATGTCTAAACATTTAACTCATTTGACTATAATGGTATAATGAAGGTCTCACCCATCCATTTATAAAAGGATAATTTCCCCATAATTTTTTAATAGTGATAAACAAATTGCCCAAGATTGGAGAATAAAGATCAAAAATCTATTTGGAGAATCCTTGCGAGAAAGTGCCTTTCAAACTTAAGAAGCAAGTATTAAACTTAAGTACTTAATTTTGTGTTAATTGAATGAATCTTGTTTTGTCAAAGTAATAATGGGCTTCTTTAGATGCCTTAGGATGATTGAGGCATTACCAGAAATGAGACAACTTTATGAAGGGGTATATAAAGCACATCAGTTAAAAATAAAGATGAGATAACCGATAACATGGTTACTATTAGTCATCAATCTTGAAAGGTGAAACTAACCAAAAGTTGATAAATTGAAATAAGGAAGAGAAGACTGAAGTTGGTCAAAGTAGAAGGACATAATTTACCCCATTGGTTATATGAAACTTGGTCCTCTTTAGCTTGTTAGACTTGCTGCTTCCAAAAGTTGACTTCATCCTTTTACATTACTAATGATGTCCTATCTTTATAACTATATGCTTGACTTCATGAAAATCATAATTGACCCATTGTCTATCCTGTTTGAGAACTCCTTGCTTCTCTCTAATAAATTTGATAGTATGCTCATGATCTACAACATCATTTCTAAATAATCAAAATTGTTTTTCAACTCTTGAATTTTTGTCAGGAGATTCTTGCCTCTAGTCTCCTTTACATCATAATCCATTCAATGTCAGAGTTAAAGGCTTAATTTTTGGAGTACATGACCTTATCATGGTAAGACTTATCAAATGAAGAAAATTTTTTTCAAGTTTTCTAAAAAGTCCGTCAATAACAAAAAGTTGAGTGATAGAGAAAATATATGATAGTGTGCTCATAAAAGAGCTACACTAAATATTAGTAAAGAGCTATAACTCCTATTGTATAATGAGTCTTAAAGACTTCTTAACTCTTGATAGTTCCTCATAATTGATTATTAATGCAATACTAGAGGGAATGTCGGGAGAGAGATCTAAGAAACTCAGGTCAAAGACTTCTTCTGAAGTCACTATTTCTAGACATCTTTTACCTTTAAGACAGAAAAGAATTTGTTAGAAGGCTAGCAGATTAGCATCTAGAGTAGAGGAGTTCTTTTATTTCCTTCACCTCAACGATTTTCAATTTACAAGAGTTCCTGGTTTTTATATATTTTAGCTTAAGAGGAAATGGCCAAGTTTTAAAGCTTTATCACCACTAACTACAAAAACTCTAGGATTGGCATAGATAAGAAAATTTTTATAATAAATAACCAAATACGATGATTAAGAATATTTTAATATGCTAAGCCAATAGGGTCTTTTAGAGAATTCTTCTAAAGGGTTTAACTAATCCATAGACCTAGACTTTAGAGATAGCAAAACATTGAAGATGCCATTAGGAGGCTTGCTACAAAAAATAGTGGAAAGATGAAGAACAGAAACATCAGGAAACTTAGGGTCAGAGGAAGGCATGCCTTCTCTTTCCTTAAGTTCAAAGAAGTAACTAAAATTTCGAAGTTGAATAAACCATACATATAAATTAAGGCGCTACAAGGGGAAATTGAACAGACATCTCCTTATGTTCTTATAGGGGAATCCCATAAAAATAAAACCTAAAGAAAATAACTTAAAAAAAGCTACTGCTCTATAAAAGGGAAGGAATTTATGCGACTACTAATCAAGTATGCCTACACAGCAGAGTCTGACTACGGTAAGTTTATAGTTAGTTATGTCACGAGGGTGGTAAAAATTTATCTTATCCTTATGTATTGATAAAACAATTTGTTAGGCAGAAAGCAAAGGATTATGGTGTCTCTGAGTCGTACACCTATAAATTGACTATTTCATGTTTCACGTAGTCCTATACAATTATTAATAGATGTGTCTCATAAATAACAAGTCTATCTATGGTTGAAGTTAACCAACTTATATTGCGCATCAATTCCATTAATAGGAATCGATTATTAAAGAAGTTTAAGATAAGAGATGCTAATACCATGCTTTCCTTTCGGTTCAAACTGAGTTTGTTATTAACATGACAAAAAATAAATTGGTCCAGGAGGACCTAAATGAACTTGATATGTTTTTCAAAAATGGGACTTTTAGAAGAAGCATAATTGTTTATCAACCTTGGTTAAGAACACTTAAAAGCACTAGGGTCTAAAGACAATTGAAATCCTACCTAATTAAGAAAGAAAACGTCTTTTATTGAGATTGAAGCATGACTAAAAGCAAATATAAAGGAGCTATAAGAAGGACTCTAGAATTTTAAAATCGCAAATAAAAGTTTAGGTTGATATTTTATGAAATTATTGGAAAGAGCTATTAATTGTAGAAGGCCATGTCTCTTCTATGCTAACCAATATGAAAGGTATAAACTACTTACTTATTTAGCCTATTGATCTACGTTTTTCAGGCATAGTTTTAAGGGTTTAGGAGATTGAAACAAAACGAATTCTAGAGGAAAGTTTGATTTACTTACTCTCTGAAATAGGATAGGGATGGGTGAGAAGAATTAGTAGGTTAGGGAACTTCGATAATGAGAAGCAAACCATGTTTATGGTTGAAATGGAGAAATTCATTTACTTTGTTAAGAAAGGAATACAAATGCTAGAATTTGTGGTCAACAATACTTAAAAAGAGATTTTCTTTTTTCCGTAATGGATGGAAAGGTAGGGATTTCAAACGTGATAAATCTTGATGTGATCTTTAAGCCTGAATCTCCTAATATATAAAAGATTATTTAAGATTTAGGAAGACCCTCACAATTATGTCACTAGTCCTTCATTCTAAATTCTTTCTAATAAGTCGTTATTTGGGGTAAATTTTTGCAAAAATTATAATAGTATTTCTGTTTTGTGAAAGAGTTCAACATTTTGAATTTAATTAGTAAATAATTTATTTTTAATAGTTGATAGTTTTCGTTTCATTATTCCACTCAACGCAATTTATTAGAATTAAAAATATAACACACGTTGGGCTTATGAAGTGCATGGTATCACATTTGAAACTCCACGGTAAGGGTTGGGAAAAGTAAATAAACAATTTACCAAAGTTCCATTCCACAAGCCCAGTAATGAAAATACCAGTTAATTAGGTCCAGTTTCCAGCAGCGAAAAGCGTAACACAAATCCCTAAACCTCCCTAGACCGCCCATCTCTTCCCGTCGTCCTCCGGTAAGTGTCTTATCGTATTTATTTTCCATTGTTATGTCTGTGTAATATCGGATCAGGTCTTCTTTGATTGGATTCTCGAAAAAAGAAAAACTGTGGTGTGAAACAGGTCGCCTGCTTTGGTTGTTTTTGCTTGTTTTCTACTAAATATTGGGTTGAAGCTGGCCTTTTTATGCAGTCAGATTGTGAACAATTGAACTTAGTTTGTTGCATTTGAGCAACAAAATGATTCGAAGATTTCAACGTTGTCTGTTCTAGAAGATGGTTATTATAGTTACTTACTTCGTCTGGACTAGGTTATCTGAAAGTTGAATTAGGCCTCAACGTATTTGCTAAAATGTCATATGCGTTTGTACCTGTATTTGGCCAATAGTGACTTGACTAGATGTGCAACTAAACTAAACTTAGATAGATACACGAGTCATTGCTGGAATTGGGACTACGATAGAAAAATTAACATAGAAGGATAGAACTTGGTCAATCTTGAGCGTTTGATTACTACTTTACTTGGTCAATGTTGAGCGTTTGAGTTTTTACTTTATCGGAGGGCTGTAATTAGAAAGACGTCCTTTTTCATGTCAACTGCAATCTTCAGGAATGCGTTGATGTTGCATTCTTGAGATTACTAGTTCAATCACTGGGTTGCAGTCCTTTGAAGTGTTTCTTTTTCCCTCCTTATTGTTGACAGTTCAAGTTTCATTCACTATATATGCTGGCTGATGAAGAATCACTTCAATGATTTATCTGGATATGGTTTTGTAGTGCAGAATAATGGGTCGAAAAGCTGGGCAGTTGTACATAAACCCAAAAAAATTTAGCTCTGTTGCAAAGCCTTGCATGAAGGATATGATATCATTTCTCAACTGCTTGGCTTTAGAACAGCTCAATGATGAAAAGTGTACGAGACAAAAAGAGCTCTTGAGCACATGTTTGGAATCTCAGGTGATCATATTTAACGAGCACAATGCGAAATGATATAGAAAAAATTTGCGTGCCTATGGCCTTGTTCTCAGGAAATCCATGCAACAGAAGCTTGCTATTTCTTATTCTTCGTTTGAGTAATTAAGAAATTGAAGTCTTATTTATATTTAATTGCCTGCATTATAACCGCTAAGTGCATTCCTAACGGTTATGACCACCACGATGCAGACTAGCAAAAACAGAAAGCAAATGGGAAGCATTAATTATCATCTACAGAGGCTTAACAGGGGAAGGAAGTAGTTTGCCATTCTATTCTCTTCATATAATAGTACTGGAGATAAGAGCTGAAGGAGATGCTTCGATATTGAAGCAAACATAAATGCTTTCAAAGTTTTATACTTTTTTAATGATAATATGCATTGTAGAAGCAGATTGTTGTTCTCTCTGCTTTTGAGGTGGAACTAGGTAAGTTAATGGCATTTTTCTTTGAACAGTGAGAATACATTCATCATTTAGTTTTGTCAAATTTAGAAAAACCATCAAGGTGGACACTTGTGTATGAGGAATCTTCTCTTCTCTAGTTAGTATTCTCGGCAATGATTTTGATGCTGACGTTCTTTAGGTTAATACCTCCAACTGATGCTGGGGAGCTCCAATAGTATCTGAAAGTTTTAAACTTTGATTTTATAAAGATTGATGTTTTTAGTAATTAATGGCAAAGTGAAACAATTTCTTTTCCTGGCAATGTGTTGCTGGTTAAGTTTAGCATTCGAGTGGCTGCAGGAGTTGCAGATCTCTTTATATAGATTTGTCAATTTAAGTAGCCCCTTGGAACCATCTGGGCTTTGGCGTCCTTCGCTGGCACGGTGGTTTAGTTGGGTCCAAATGTGACGTTTATGATCTCTGAAGAATGCATCGAACATTTATGATGAGAATATTGTTGTTTGATTGTTAAAAAGTTTAAAGGCTGTTCAAAATGTGAACTGTAGGGATAGAAGGAGATTTTAGCCGTCTTTTATTGCTGAATAACAAAACTTAGCTGCTACATGTATGTGTGAGGGGAAGTACAACTTGAAAGCCACGAGACTTAGAAACTTGCGAGGACAGATCTTAAAAGTGTTTCCAATGGTTTTTGGTATAAAGGCCGAAGATCTAGCGGAGCTTTCTCTGTTATTCTGATTCCTTACATCTGGGCCTTTACTATGCTTTCCAATGCGTGGAAGAGCATATAAATATATTTCGGATAGCATGTGCAATCATGAACTAAAAGTTTCCAGGATCTCTTTCGCGAGATCGAGATCGAGATCAACGCGCAGCTACTGGTATTTAGAACCCATCACAGCAGACATGGTACCATCTCTTTTTTTTTTTTTCTTTTTCGCACGATGTAGGAATTCTATGCCAAAAGAAAAAAGACTTCCATGTGGGATCTTGTTTATCGTTCTTGGGACCCGCTGTTGGAGTCATTGATTAACATTTCAGTTCTAACTTCCGTGGGAACCTTATCTGATGTAAATATGTTTCCATAGGTGTTCTCTTTTTCCTTTGAGAGAGAGGGGACAAGTGGGCGTGTTAAAGCTGCAACTTTGCTTTCCTTTACAACTAGAAATATCCACACATGAAGGGCAGTAGCTTTTCCGCATGAAAATGAGTAAAAGAGCCTGACCCTGCCAATTTAAACTGATGATAAGGAATTAGATTCCAACACCACTAACTCCTGTCAATCTCAGGATCCATCATTCCTTCCATTAAACAAATGCACATCGTCCACGTTTTGGCAGTAACAGATTTCTCTATGCATGCACTTTAAGAGCAAAACAACAAAAGATTAAGTAACTTTGGATCCTCCATGACCTCCATGCACGTGAAGCATTTGCAGCAACTAGTTCTAATTTTTACAGGGAACTAATTAATATGGAAAGCAATGTTTAGAAAGTTGGAATGGTTACGCTACCTGCATATTCCTTTCATTCTCAATAAGAACCAAAGCAATCTCACGAAAAGTTATATGACTATTACCACAATTACCGGACGCGGCCGAATTATATTTTAGAAAGTGATAAACTTCCATCTAGTTGTTTAATTGGAAACAGTCCCACAATCAAGTCTCCCGGAAACTGGCAGAGAACTAATACAATTTGGACACACGTCATCCGTCTATCATTTGCTGAGAAATTAGCAAATACATATATAATTTCCATGCGAAGTTCTAATTTGACAAGACCTTTGAATGTTGACCTTTTTTAATTTGCATTAAATGCCTTGACAAAATTTACTAGAGTTCGACGGGGCGATATATATTGAATTATTGGAAATGGATATTCTATCCTTCACTTTTATTATCTTGTAATTAATAATCATGTGTATGAAATCCATTAGATGAAGAATAAGAATGATATGACATTGATGTGTGCAATTACATGTATACAGAAGTAAGGGGAAAAATGATAGAGCTCAATTAACAACCCCAATCATGATTTATATTATTTAGAAATGTACATTTATATAATATGTTTATAAAATCTGATAAGGGTAATGAGCAGTCCAATTCTGAATTCACTGTTGTCTAAGAATATCACACCGCGGAAATTACAAATATTCTAGGCATAGAATTAAGCCCAGCTTTTAGTTTTTTTCTTCGTTTGCTACAAAATCAGAAGCAGGTATTAGTTAAATTGTATAAGAGGGGATTTTGATTTAGATTAATTGACCATAATACAAGAACAATCAAGGAAGTTGAATTGATATAAAGGACAGTGGAGTAGACGTGAAGAAACTATAGAGGTGGAGATGATCATGGCGGTGGATTTGTTGCTTTTGCACCGCCCTCCCATGCACGTACGCTTGGACCCTTGTATATTTCGGATGTATTGTTCGGGAAGTTGTCATGTTGTTATGGGACCTACGCGTGCCGACGTGGCCCATAATTTCCGACCATAAGCATCTCGTCAGTTTTGACTGACGCTGACTCCGCCTTTTGTCGCTTCGTCCTCCCACCAAACATGCCATTTTACTTAACCAAAGTCTTGCGCCTGCATTCTATTTTTGTGGCTTATAACACGAATCGAATGTGAAAAGGTTTAACCGACCACGAATTGGATGAGAGAACATTCTGTTTTCTAATCTATAAAATTGGAGCCCCAAGCCATGGTTATATGATGATTCACATGTATACTTAATATCTCTTCAAAAGCCATTAAGCACTTAGACTCTGAATTTGATATATTATTTGATGCACTCATGATAGTTCCAAAGCCATTAAGCACTTAGACTCTGAATTTAATATATTATTTGATACACTAATGATATTTCAATATGTTCTCTTTATATAAACTCTCCATCTTTAAATTTTTTTATATAGAAGAGATGCGGATTACATTTTTAGATAAACTAAACTAACCTAATAATTACTACTCTTACAATTCCTGAGAAATTTGGAATTAAGATATAATCTGACCTAAAAAATAATACCTTAAAGCACGACTCATTAATTTTGAAAAAAATAAAGTCTAGCAATACATAAAACTAGGTAGTTGTATATGGTTTTAAAGATTTATAGTGATTTTATAAGGCACATTACAAAAATTGAAATAGTTCCTCGGTTGTAAATGTCAAATTCATTCTTATAGTGAGACTGTTGATTTAGGTTTTATAACCAATCAATTGGTTATATATTTGTGATATAATTAATTAAATTCACTCTTTATTTTATATATATTTATTTAGTTAGCCAACTTCTAAGATAAAGTTCATGAGATAAATATAATTCACAAATAAAATTATGGTGATATCATACTTATGAAATTCATATTGTGTTTAAGCATTGTCCCCAAATTATTTCTAGTCATTGCTTTGTTAAGATCATATATTAATATAGGAAAATACTAGCATGCATTATTTTTCTTCCTTATGAAGGATATAGTTAATCTAATGGAATAAAGTGTGCAAATATTTAAAGATATATGTGGGTGCTTGTTAGATAATAAGTTTACTAAACTAACCTAACAGGAGAAATCCATATGAAGTGATTTAAGTGTGAAATTTTTCATAATGTTGATTGCACAAGTGATTCTTTGACTTAGAGTCTCAAAAAATATCTTATATAAAGATTGATGTGTTTTAATACTACTTCAGACCTATCTTAATCAAGGATGATTTTATAGGTAGTCATTAAATATTATAAGAACTATACATAAATAATTGAGTTATCATTATATAATTCGTCACCCTAAAGTAATTAGAAAGAATATTCTATTATTCTCAATTGGTATTGATTTAAGAAATCTTTGGTCAAAGTATAATGACATTATGAAAGTAGTTTTTAAATTTTATCATAAGAATCAGTTACTTATATTTAAGGACTAATATAATTGGACTTAGATAAAGTAAACATTAATTTCATACTCTATATCTAATCATAATATCATATGATGAAAGCATTGAATTATATAGAAAAATTTTGTATGAAGAGATTAGCTAAAACTACATAGAAATTTTTAATATTTAGATAGACATAATATATTACTAGATGTAATATTGATTTATTAACATAAATTATTTAATTAGAAAATTACAGATAAATTAAATGAGTTTAATTTATTCAATTCTAAATACAATTTTATGATTATAATTTATATATATTGCCAACATATCTATAAATTTAATAAGCTGCATATAAAGAATAGTTAAAAGAGAAATTAAACAATTTAATTATGCTGGACTTGATTATAAAATTAGAAAAACTTGATGGTCAAATAATAAAAATGTACTAATATTAGATATTGGATATTATTAAGACCAAATTTGTATTTAATTAGAATTACAAATTCAGGATTATAATTTGTATTCATTGCCAACATATTTAAGAATCTATTAAACTACATATAGAAAAACAGTTTAAGAGAAAAAAGGTAATGTAATCAACTTAGACTTCATTATAAAGTTGAAGAAATTTTAAAGTCAAATGATAAATAAGGACTAATATTAGATATTAAATCTTATTGAGACCTAATTGGTATTTAATTAGAATTAGAATTCTAATTCTAATTAAAGTTTAATTGAAATTAGAATTATATTTCAATTAGTATGTTCGATAAGAGCTAGCACTTTTAGCTTATCCCTCTCTACACTATCTGTAGAGTTCTTTCAACTTGTTAGTGTGGATATTATTAAAGTCCAGAAATTTGTGAAGTTATGGTAGTTTTCACATAAATTATGGATATATATGAGCTGTAGAAAAAGAAATCAAGGTTCATAGTAAGGTATAATTTATGATGCATGCTTTATTATCTTTACTGATTAATTACGTTATAAAATTTAAGTAATCTCAATTTTCAAAAAATTATAAAATGATTATGTTCTTCCACTACTCGTGATGAGATCATGTCCTGATTGTTCAAAAGTGATATTAAACAAATAATTAATTCTACAACTTGATTATGTGTTAAATTGTTAATATTATCAATTTTGGAATTATTACTACCTAAACACTAAAATCTAAAAAAAAAATCATGTTAGCTATATTCAATTAGAAACTGGTATGTAACAACCTTCGCCATCCCCATTAGTAGTTGTTTCCTCCTTGTCATCGAAAGCTTCTTAAGCAATTGACAACATGATAAGTCATTAGCCACAAAGAACAAAAAGTTTTGGTTAGTAAGAGGAGCCTCAAAGGGCGATAGAACCATGATTGATGTGGACTATAGCTTCGTGCTCCAGTCTCACATCTTTGACATATGGTAGCTAGAGGTATGTGGCAATGATTCAAACAACAACTTTAGTGGTGTTGTCATTAGTTGTTCATTGTTTTAATTACTGATGAAATCAAGTTACTATTTTTTATGGTTGGTAATGAGTCAATAATGATGGAAAGTGGTGATGTTTCATTGGTGATAGCAATGGTGTTGGTTTATAGGGGATGTGAGATGGTCGTTATTGATGGAACTTATATGCATGTGACAATAGTGGCATGAGATGCTAACTAGTGACTGTTAGTTGACACAATGCCTATTTGGACAAGCTAGATGATTGTTGAGTAGTAAGTTGCAGGTAGGCTTGGCATTGGGCTAGGCTAGGTTTAGGCTGGGTAATCTATGCTTTGATTTGGGCCTAACCCAAAGTCTGATTAGGTTTGAGGCAGTGACTTGAGATTAAGCTTGAGCTTGATTGAATATAGGTAGCTTGAAGCCTAATTAGGCCTAGAACAAATTCAATTATTATTATTTAATTAAAATTTAAAATAATGTTGTTTTAATTAAAATGATATTGCTTTCATTTGAAAATTTTGGGCTTTGAACCTGATAATTTGAGCCCGAGCGTGACTTGAAGCCTAAAATTTTTACAATCAAAAGCCCAAGCTTGAGCCGGAATTCAGTCAACTTAGACTTAGTCTATTAACTTTAGGAGGTTAGGTTAGGCATATGCCAAAATGTCATCATTAGTCATAGATGTTAGGTAGCCACTAGTAGGTTTCTAGGTTGCTTAGGATTTCTTAGGGAAAAAAAATCTATATTTGGCGATAAGGTTCAGATGTTATAAACTTGGAATAAAGGTTGTTTAGATCATAGTTTAAGTTATACCTATTTTGGATTATACTAAACTGTTTGGTTATTAGCTTAGTGACATAATGCTAGAATAAGCATGTTTAGCAAATTGGTTACTATAACCTAGTCTTGAGTTAATGTAATCCAAGTTATAATAACTCTAGATTCAAAATAGCCTAGTCCTATTTAAGTACACCTAAAGGAATTTAAAATTGTAAATCAATTCTAAAATTGATTTAATTATTTTTATCTAACTTAAGATTAAACTTAATAACTAAAATGAATTTCACTGAACATTTTAGAAAATTTATATTTTTAGAATTAGAATTATTTATATGTTTCAATTTGATTGAATTAAATAACTAATTTGATTTTATAAAGTTAAACCATAAACTAATACCCTATTGACCCTCCAAAAAATGTTCAAAACGAGGGACTTTATATGCTATGAGATGAAAAGCTCTGTAGGGAATGGAGAAGTACCTTGGTTCTGGTTTGATAAATAGTAAAGATAAGGGATGTTGTATAAACTACCATGATTCAACGCTCTAAAACAGACTCTTTTAGAGAAAGTAAAAGTAAAAGAGTTTATATAAGGAGACTCCTTGATTTAACTAAGGCAAAACTTAATATAATTCACTACAAAATCATGTTTAGAGATCTACAAATTTAAGCTTAAATGGTTCCCTGGAAAATACTTGTATGATATAACACAAATCTCCTAAAAACTTCATTTATTCTTTGGATAGCAATCAATTAGAGGTTGAGAATAATAGATAGATTTTTATAGTGCTTGCAACATATACTACAATTTTTACAACTAAGAAATAAAATGATTTTTATAATGCTCGAAACATATATTGCAATTTTTACAACTAAGAAATAAAAACTTTAAATTACCTTTTTGTTAAATGTAACTATTGCTCAAAGTTATGGAATGAAATTCATGAACTTTACAATATGTACTATAATGAGGTTAAGTGGTTAAAGATAGTATAATAGGTAAACAAAGCTGGATATCAAATTAAAGGAGACTATATAGTACTTAAACTTGCATTCACTTATTGTATATATGTCCTTTAGAGAGAAAGTAACACTAGACTCTTCCTGACATCCAATAAGATATTCAATCATTGATCTAAGGCACTTTTGATTGGTTTGAAGAAAATATCATAGCCAAAGGGACAAATACTAGAATAAATAGTGAGATGGCAATTACGTAGAATGTTATTTAGCATTAAGGATTGCTTTAATCAATGAGAACAATGGAAGCTATCACTTCCATTATTATCTTCCATTGGTGATTCTTTAAGATTTTATTATGTTTCTTATAATTTTCTCATCATGCTTGATTTAACTAATTTATGTGTGTCAAAATAAGGGTTTGTTAAAGCATTAAAAGATATTATCGAATGAACTGTCAAAAAATGTACCCGACATATTTATATTAGTTAGATAAAGAAGCACACTGGGTGTGAAATATTGTATTGGAAAGCTATAGTAAACAAAACTTAAAATCAATTCAAAGAAATTATAGAGGATTTATTAAGCAAGTAAATAAGATGAAGCAAGTTTTACAACTGCCTAACTTTAAACCTCCATTTGAAGTTCAAAATAATGCATTTGATAAAGCCACTAAGGGCATTATCACATGAGGGACATTTAATAACGTTTTAGAAGATGATATTTGCCAAGAAAAAGTTAAAATACTTTGTCCATTAGAAATAAATAGTGGCGATAGCAAATTACATGAGAAGTTGGTATTTTACTTGCTAGACACTAAGTTTGTAACACTAAACACAACCTTACAAATACTATTCAAGATAAATAAGTAATTTTCCAATTAAGCTCATTGGAAATAATTCTTTATAGAACTTGATTTGACTTAGGAGCTTAAGCCTAAAAGGTGTAATTAAGTTATTCATGTTGTTAGCATGAAAGAAGTGTTTGTTGCCTACTACAAAATATCTAGATCTAAGAAAATTTTAGTAGATAGAATTAGGATTATGACAAACACGATACTAACTACCATCAATTGATGGAAAAGGTGTAAGATGGTGTCTTAAAGCAATATTGGATCAAATATGGACTATTTGTTGACAAAAGATACATTATTTATTCCTTAAATTAGTGGACTTTGTAGGGAAGTAATAAAGAAGACTTATTTTCCATAGTATGTGAAAATTTTGGTTACTATTAGATAATGTAATTTTTTTCTTGGACATTTGTGTATTTTAATATGAATATGACATAGTACCCTATTATTAAACTTGTATTTTTTATTAACAAGACAAACTTAAATGGTAAAAGAAAGCTTATCTATTTTAAATTCACTTTAACTTCTATGTGGTTTGGAGAAACTTTACATATCAACATCCTTGGATTTAATTAGAGGATTTCCTCAAATGGACATGAAGACCTTTTTATAGGTTTTTCATCGACATGTTCACCAATTATATTGTCTTTATTGTTAGACCAGCTTATTGTATAGAAGTTTTACCAAAATTATTATACCAAAATGTAAGAAATATTTTGAAGTTCCAATAAGAGTGATAGAGCTGTGCAAGAACTAGTTTAGACAAAAACTTTATACTAAATCATTACTAAAATGTTTTTATTTTTTAACTAAGTCAAATCACTCAAAAATTTAACCAGATCAAACCACTCCACATAAATTTGATTTTGGATTGGGTGATTAGGTGGTTTAGATTTATTTTTTATAAATTTATTTTCTAAAAAATAAAAATTAGATAAATTGAAACAAACAATTTTTAAATAACTATTAAATATTACACAATTAAGAAATAAACTCATGTAGAATTAAAAATATTTTATACAAAATAAAAAGATAAAATGATACATGGCTCTTTTTTAATTAAAAATTTAGTTTAAAGGTATCATATATTATCACATAGAGATCTTATAAACAATCAATCATGTAATAGTGAATTTTTCTCCTAAAATTTAAGGCATTAATATTTTTCATTATAAATTTGAATTAAAAATTCTTTACAAAAATTTAAAAATATGAATTATTTGGAATATAATTACTGAATTTCTCAATTACATAAGTTCAGTAAAACATTTGTTCACTTTTTCTAAGAGAACATATAAAATATTTGGTACACATATTAACTTTTTTATTTTGTATAGTTAACTCAGCAATGCTTATAAATATATATTGGTTTGTTCTGTTTTAATGATTTCAATGAAGGTAAAATAAAACAATTTGGTTTGGTAGTTTGGTTAATTAGTTTTGAAGTTTTAAGTGGTTTAAACAATTTGATTTTATGGTTTAATCACTTTCAACACTTTATGCTTAACCCTAATGATCGATAAAAATGTTTGTTTCATTAGACAATTGGTGACCTCTTTTTTTTATGTTTTAAGGTTTAATTTGATTTTTTTAACTACAAATCTTTATAAATTGATAGCCAACATATAAAATTAATGCTTTATTTAAAGATTTATTGAGGCATCTTGTAAATGCAGAAAATGAAATTTGCTAGACTTTTTGGAAAATGCAAAATTCTTTTATAATTTATATAATTTTCATTTATAAAGATAAGTGCCTTTGAGTTAATTCTTGGTTAATAGTTCATTACTCTATTAGAAATGGCATAGAAATTGATTTAGACAAAATGTTCACCCTTTATAATGGGGCCTAATTAATTGTCATTTTGACTTTAGATGTAAAGGCCTAATAATGTGTAGGACATCTTAAAAGGCATTCTTTAAGATCATGCAAATCTCATATTCTAAGTCATTATTTTGGGCCTACATCTTTACCTTATACATGAAGAAATTTATTAATGAAAAACATTATAGGGAGTATTATCGTAAGGAAGGTCATTTTAAGAAATATTCATAAGAAGTTATAAAAAGTATAAGCGTACTGCAATACAAATACAAACACTTGGATATGTTCATTGAGTGTTTTTTCAAAATTAAAGGATTACATGTTTACTATAATTCAAATATTAACAAGATAGTCATATTAGGATTCTACCTCTTTGATTATACCTTATATAACATGTGGCCCACCATTAAGGTAATACACATTCTTTTATTTATTATTTCAAAGCTTACAACCTTTTTTGTTTATTAAATTAAGTGATGCACTGCTTCCTTCCCCACATTAAGGTAATGCACTGCTTTCTAACTTTATTTCTTATAGTCTTGATATCCTAAGTAAAATTCTCAACCTATATTATTTTTAACAACATATGAGTGAAAAATGTTTCAACAACATACAAATTTATTAGAACCAAGTAAGGGTTATTGGATAAGGTAAAAAATAATTTAAGCAAAATTTTATACTTTATGAAGAAGTAAATAAACCAAAAATGGCATACGTTAGAATTTAATATGAAAAAGTGCTACTGAAATTGATTCCCTAATTTTGAAAATATATAAGTAGCAAACTAGTCTATAGAGAATTAATCCCTAGGTATGATGATCCTTTCTAAAGTGGAAATTTTGCATTTAAAATAAAGTTGTCCAAGAGATTGAAAATTCATCCAAAATTTCATGTGTGTTTTTCACATATATTTTGAGAACATGTAAAGGGATCAATAAAGAGCAAGTATAAAGGTGCTCCACCTATTATTCAAAAGAATTGATGAACATATTTTCTTTTACGATAGTAGGGCAAAGATGTGGTAAAAGAAAATTATGAAAGAGATTTTATCTTATAATATTTAGAAAACATCGTATAAAACTTACTTGAGACTTAAAATTCTCTATTCTATCATATATTTCAAGAGAAAGTACATACATAAACACTTAGGCTACGTTTAGTTAGACGTAAGATTTTTAATGAAATGGAATGTAATGTAATGAATTAGAATGGTTTATAATGGAATGAAATATAAATGGATGTAATATTATAAAATTGTTATTTGGGAGGGATGAAAGGGCTCATAATATAATACAGTGAAATGTTGTTTAGAAGATGGATGGAATGAAATGTAATGTATGTATAATAATAATGAATAGCTATTCTACCTTTGATAGAATAATGATGTATTGTCTTGCGGCATGTTATTAGGATTAAGGGTATAATTGATATTATAAAAAATTATTGAGGATATATTATGTAGTACATATTTATCATTTTACATTCCATCCTAAACCCCCTATATCAGAGGTAACTAATTATTACTGTTTAAGATGGAATAGGATGTAATGTTAAGCCCTACTCTTCCATCCTGTTCCATTCCATTCCATTATAAACTCTCCTCCTAAATGATGGAATAATATTACATTCCATTCTATTCCATTACTAACTACTCTATTAAACATAACCTTAGAGAGTGAAATGAGTATAAAAACTAATTAATTGCTAATTTATAACTAGAAGTTAGACATCTAATTAGCTCTAAATTAGGAAACTAATAATAAATTACAATTTTACAATCCCAACAATTATGAAGAAAATCTTTCAATACTCTCCCTCAAGTTTGTGTATAGATTTCATATATTCCTAACTCAGACATTTTGAAAACACTTGATCTAAGACTACTTTAGTAAGAATATCAGCTAGTTGATCCTCAAAATGAATCTTAGGTAACTTTATAGTTTTTATTTTCTAACTTCTTCTTAGTGAAGAATCTATCAATCTTTACATGCTTTGTTTAATCATATTGGACTTGATTGTGAGCTATATCACACATAACTTTATGATCACAATACAATTAAAATGGTTACGTAGGTGGGTAACCTAACTCCTGTAGAAACAACCTTATCCATAAAACTTCACACAATTTAAGTGTCATACCTTTGAATTCAACTTTTGTGCCTGAGTGAGCAACAATATTTTGTTCTTTTACTTCTCCATGTAACAAGATTGTCATCTAAAAATAAGAAGTAACTTGAAGTTAATCGTCTATCATCTATTACATTGACCTGATAAATGTTTGTATAAACATATATATTTTTCCAACTTATATTTTTATTGAATAAAATTCATTTTTCAAAAGCATATTTCAAGTACCTTAAAAATTTATGTAATTGTGTTCTTATGTTGTTCTCCATGATTATGAATAAATTGACTAATAATGCTTAATGCATAAGTAAGATCATGTCTTGTATAAGCCAAGTACATCAACTTCCTTATAAGTCTTTGATGTCTTCCTTTATCAATAGTTACTTAGTTTAATATATAAATATAAGCCTTCCTTAACTGGTGTCTCAATCAATTGACATGTTTACATACTAGTTTCTTATGTTTCGAAATACAAAAGGAATTTTCATTAAATAAAACAACGAATTGAGTTACAAATAACAAAAATTACAAAGGTAAAACCCTATCCATCTAAAACTTGTAATACTACTAACTACTCAAAAAATATACTCCAGTTACATGACAAGCTATTAGATATAGAAAGCTTGGAGTTTACCTCATCCCAGTGCCTCTGAGATGAAAGTTGGAGTAGATTTATGCTTAACTTCAAATCATCGACTATTCCTTTCATTCCAAATATTTTTAACACACATGCTCGCAGCTACAATGTATATCAACTTTGGGGAGGGATATTTTGAGAAGACAGCCACTGTATTACACCAGAGAATGTGTTCCCTGGTAAGGACCAATTGCATCTCATTTTTATGGTTTCCTATATAAAATTGGTTACCTTACACATGAAGAACAAATAAACGTTTGTCTCCTTCGCTGCTAGGCAAAAAGGGCGTGAAGAATCCACATGTAAATATCTGATTTTATCAGTTGTGTTTAGGCAATTTTGAATGACCAACCATAAGAGGAAGGAGAGTTTAGGTGGTAAAAGGTTGTTCGAGATGATATGATTCCATACCATAACTGGTTTCTTTTCTCTTAAGAAATCTCTCATGGCCTTGCTTGATAGCAGTTGAATAGGAAAATTATTCCATTAGAATGTATCTCGAGTGAGAGGATTAGGATAATATGGAGGTTGCAGATGGATTATGCTTGTAGGGAGCTACCATCGTGTCCCATCAATAAGTGAAACCATCTTAGTGTGAAGTTGTAAATTCATAGAATTTCTTAGAGTAACTGTAACACCCCACTCCCGCCGGACCCGAACCCGATATTGACAGTGATACCCGAATCCGTGCCCCGCGAGGGTGGCGTGTCACATCACTTCACTAAACAAAAGTCGGTACCAATTTTTTTTTAAAACGTTTTACACTTATCACTCATGTGGGCCCACTTTTTTTTT
>JANZXR010000008.1:35872051-35890615 GCA_027575705.1 Erythroxylum echinodendron
CATGTACAGATATTTTCATGTGCACATATCACTGTTCACAAATGCATGAGCATGAGATGTGTTTTCCTATTTTCTCTTATTTACCTCACTTGGACCCGTTTCTCTGGTCCGACCCGTTTTATAGAAACGGGATGTTACAGTAACGTTCAAGATGATAAGAGGTCCCTGTCTCGACCAATTATCAAACCAAAAAGATATGAATACTTTCTTTTAGATAGGTTTCTTTGTTATAAAAACTTCTATCCCAAGTAAATATTTTAAGCAGCCAAGATCTTTCATTTTAAACTCTTTAGAAAAATGCTCTCGCAATGCCTTCCTTTCTTCAGGATCATTCTTTGTGACCACCATGTCATTCATATATATAGTAAGTGCAGTGGTTTTATCATGCCCCTTCTTAAAGACAAAGTATAGTCTGAATTGTTTTGGTGGTATCCAAAAGCTATTATAGATTTTGTAAATATTTCAAGCCATGCTTTTAGAGTTTGTTTTAGCCTATATAATGATTTCTTCAATCCACACACCTATTCATTCTATCTTATTGGCACCACATATCTTAGTTGAAACTTCATATAAACTTCTTCACACAATTCACTATAAAAAAAGCATTTTGTTACTTTAAATTGTTATGATGGACAATCTAAATTTGTAGCTAGGGATAACAATACTCTAACAATATTGATTTTAGTAATAGGGGAAAATGTCTCTATATAATTAATTCCATAAGTTTGGGTATACCCTTTTACCACTAATCTTACTTTTAATTGTTCAAGTGCTTTATACTTTGTAGTGTAAATCCATTGACCCTTTTTCTAGTGGACAATTAACAAGCTCCCACATTTCATTCTTTTGTAAGGTGTTCATTTCCTTATTCATTGCGACTCTCCACTTTGGAGAAGTTAAAGCTTCCTACACACTATTAGGAACAACTACAGTAAATATTTGATTTACAAATGACTTATTTGATTCTAATAGGTCCTTTGATATAAAATGACTCATAAGATATATAATTCCACTTGAAATTTTTGGTTCATTGTTGGGCTTACGAATACCTCTAGTTAGATGTTTTGGTAATAGTTTTCTTGTTAGATTAGGTTTTAAAATAGGAACATCCTTAGTAAACAATTGATGTGGTATATTAGTCAGGAGCTCAAACTATTTGATTGATGAACTTACATCTTCTAGTTCAACCATTTCTTTATGATCCAAATGATCTTTTGGTTCAACCAAGTTTCCTACTCCAAATGATCATTAACATATGATACAAAGTTTCATTACTTATATTCAAAGAACTAACATCATGGTCAAGAAATTGATACTCCCACTAAAATTAATAGTCTAAAGTTTGAATTTTCTTTTGGTTCCCACCCTAAAGTTTACGATCAAGAGAGAAATATATTAAGTCTTCATGACAAACTATGTCTGTTATTATAAACATATAGTAAGTTAGAGGATGATAAAATATGTACCCTTTAATTTGTAGCATATATGAGAAACACTTACCATAGGGCTTGTGAAGCTAACTTGTGACTTCGATGTTTATGGATATGTATAAATACTACACATCCAAGGACACAAAGAGATAAATTTAATATTGGCGAGGTGGCTACAACCATATTAATAACTTTGAGTGGTGTTTGAAAGTCAATAGAGGATTTTGATTTATTAAATACAAGGCAAAGGAAAGAGCTTCTTCATAATTAGATAATGACATATGAGCTTGAGTTAATGAGCACGAACAATTTTCAATAAATGTTTGTTTTATTCTTTTAGCCAACCCATTTTTTGGACTCTATTAACATATATACAACAACAACAACAATAATAATCTAATAAACATTCTACGAAAATGCAGGGTCTATAGAGATCTAGAAGTACGCAGCCTTATCTCTAACTAGTAGAGAGGTTGTTTTTGATAAACCATAGGAAAATAAGAAAAAAGAAAAAAAGAAAAAAATTGAGAACTATTTGAAGAAAACAAAAGCAAAAAATAAAAACGAATAGCTGCATAAAAAAGCAATAAACTAAGATAAGAATAAAAAACTTAAATTCAAAATAAAATAATAAAAATAAATATAAAATAAATAAGTAAATATAATAAAATAAATAATAAATAATAAAGTACATATAAAAGAGATAAAAATAAAAATAAAAGGCAAAATAAGTAAATAAACAAACAAACTAGGAAGGAGGTAAATAAATAAATAATACAAATAAACAATTGAAAGAGAGATAAAAAAAGAAAAAACTTAACTAAAATAACTAAAACTACTTAATAATTCCATAGGCTTCTAAATAGTGCTTTAGTTTAGAATCATGATATTCTTCACTATTTATCGTTATAAAGAACTTGAATCTATGCATTTTATTGAATCTTAATGAATTTGAAATTTTTTTGGAATATATAATAATTTTACTTCACTTTTGAATTTCATTAACCACAACTAAGTCATCTTAGTATAATCATCTAAAGATAGCAAACTAACAGGATTATCCTAAAAGTAGATTGAGCTTATATATCAAAATGAACAATCATAAATGATAAATAATTTTTTTCTTAAACTTGATGGAAATGAATTTTGGTGACTTTTTATTAATTCACAAAAGGCACAACAAAAAGTAAAGACATCAATCTTTTTAAATAAACTAGAAATAATTTTTGAGATACTCGAAACATGCATGGCTCAATCATTAGTGTTGCAACTAGATTTTAGCTTTATCCTTCTTCTTCATATTAGAATCATCTATTACCAAAACTTGATGTAACTTAGGAGAGCTCTTTGAATGTAAATCCAAATAATCCAAATTCCCTTTCTGATACCAAAACCAATCATTTACTTTGTTTGGATGTCCTTAAACAAAAGCTAGGCTAAAAAATTATAGTTAAAGATAAGGTTATTGTTATTCGAGAAACAAATAAGAGTTTATAATTTAAGTATGGGATAAGTAAGACAAAATTCAAATTTAAGGTATTAATAAGAGTTAAAGAACTTTTCCCTATAATTGGGGCATTATTACCATCGGCAATAGAAACAATTTTCTATAAGGATTGTTTAAGTTTTATAACCTATCTAGAATGAAATGAACTATAACTTGTAACACCAGAATCAATTATCCATGCAATATTACAAGCAAGTGTAGAAATGTTAAACGTCTTACTACCATTATTTGTAGTTTCTACTAATGGTGAGGTTATCAAAGTACCATCATCCTTTGTGATTGATTTAATAATAATAGTAATTGAGATTCTCCTAGATGTGCTTCTTTGATTCTTCTTTACAAGCATGATTATGATTCCTATCTTTAGAATTTTCATAATCTTCTTTTAATGTTTGAAAACATATTGCCTCTTTTCATATCAAAACATGACATTATTCTAGATTTGGGATTGATTCCTTACTTAGAATTTCTCCACAAACATAATAGAAAAATCATCCAATCAACAAGAAATCTATGCACACCTAGTTTGTCAATAGAATTTCAATATGCTACATCTTCATGGAGATCATTCATGACCACTTCATCACTTTCATAATACGAGGCTTTGGCAATGCACTTCAAATTTCACAGCCAGTAGAGGTAAGTGTAAATATCAGTTTATGATCTCAAACAACAACCTTTTCACTTTTTGATGTCACTTTTTATACCCGTCTTTCAATTCTCTAGGGGTTTTGTTTTACCATAAACATAAAGTTTCTTTTCAGTAGTATGCATCTTCATTAAACATTATAATTTGATTTATTAATAATAACTCTTGTATTAAAAACACATTGGAATTGAACAACAATAAGAACTAATTTTGATCCAGATAAAATTTCACTTAGTTCTAAAACTATTTGCAATTGCTAGAGAGAAATTGGAATAGTGGAATTAGAGCCATAATTAGCCGCGATTCCTCCAAATGAACTGCGGCAACACTCCATGCTCATTGCAATGGGGAGAAAACTTGTCAAAACCTTCATTCACTGCCACTCCACGCTCCATGCTGCGCCAAGATCCATGCGCAACAACGCATGCTCAACGCCACAACAATCGTTCTCTCCATATTGAGGGGGTTGAAAAAAACTTACTGCTCTTGTCGCTCAACAAAGTGGCTATGATACCATTTATAAGAGAATATTCTATTCTATTATATATATAATGAAATAAGAATAGAAATTAATTAGGTACTAATTTGCAGTTATTAAGTTAAGTATGTAATTAACTCTAAATTAGAAACCTAACAATATATACATTTAAGTCCAGCCGAGGAGGACGTCAGATACTTTTGATACGTAAGGTATGTTAGCCACTTAAGCTCTTATAGACTTACTTCTTGTTGGATAAAGAATTGAGGCATGTTAAGTAAGGGAAAGGTGAATGCTAAAATGACCAGTATAAGCTAGATAGGTTGTCTTGGGCAACTTTGTGGGATGTCATATGGCAATTTGACGGGCAATTTTCTTTAGACAAGTAGTGCCTGGCCTTGACAAGAAGTTATGAAAACTATACAAAAATTTTGGACAGTCCAAAAATCACTTAGATTGGATTAAGTTTAATAGCGATTATAGTGGTTACTCGTCAGTTACGTAACAATTACCCAAATAAATATATGAATTAACATGTTTGGATAGTTAGTACCTATGAAGAAACTCGTTCAAACAACATAATAAGTTGTTTCTATCGTAATTGGAATGTAACAACCTTAAATAAGACATCCTCTTTCTTCAATGATTGAATAGTTCTTATGTGCCTTTAATTACATCTTTCGAAAACTACTATTATGACACAAGCCCTTGGTGATTAGTTGGTTATTGAGGGCAACTTGTAGGGACTATCTATAATATATATAACTGCAGTGTCACTGATAAGTCTTTATCTTTAACCAAGTGGAAATGTAAAACTATTCGACGGAATCTTATTGCAAGGTTTTCATAAATATTATCTTTTTCATGACAAGCGTATCAGAGCAAAGAAAGATAAAGTGTAACCTAATATGTGTACGATTCCTACATATATATATATATGTATAAGAAATTAGTTTTTATCTATCTGTACAATAAGGTAGGTTTTCACATCAATCTGTAACAGAAAGGACACATGATGTTGAACTTCACAAAACCACAGACATGCCAGGTAACAGGTGCACCCTGTAGACTGGTATCCCCATGCATGTTAACAACGTCTCTTCACACAAAGAAAATATTGATTGAAATTCCCTGTTTAGCCTTTGTTGAACATCAGAAATTGCTGGAATGAGAAGATGTATGGCTGAGTGCATGGCTACATGTTTAGCTCCACCTTGATGGCTACAAGACTAGGTCTGGGCTTTTCTTCCCTAATTTCCCAATCACAGCAACTTGCAAAATTCACTATTTACTTACTTTGCAGTTCTTAATCTGTAAAAAGAGAGGACATGAGTGATATAAAGTATGGAATTAAAGAGGGACAAATTCCAAACTGGTGTTCTGTTTTGTATATAATAGCATGATTTAAGAATTAAGGTTGAAAGACAAATTGGAGGACACTGATAAAGATGGTTAAACTCTAGGTCATGTTGGAAGGAACTGATATAGATCACATACACATCAACGAAAGCAACATTTGGTGGACTTTGGGCACTTTTAATTTGATGGAAGCAACGGAAACGCGAAGACTTATCAAGGGTTGAACTGCTGTATATATGGTGAAGCCTTAAACATTGTTTCTTTTTGTATTCTTTTATTTGTTTTTAAAATCAGCCAATCTACAAAAGCATTTGCTTTTTGCTTGTAGGTTAATCTCAGACATAAAGTTTATAGTAGGTCTCCGTGTTAATTGTAAATATATGTGTATAAGGAAAGACTTGCTCATGTGTATAGATGTTAGCTCTAACTTTATGCCATGCACCACAGATTCCCTATTACAAGCGTAGGAGCTCCATAATAAGCAATCTCAATTACGTAGTGTGATCCCACCACAAAGGACAGATAGCGATGGTTTGCTTTACTATGTTCATCTCTCTCTCTGATAAGCATGATCCACATCTCTCTTTCGGACGAGCACTAGATCCACAGCTTCACAAAGAAAACTTATATGTGAAGAAACACACTCCCACTCCATTCAACCCTAATTATATAATAGAACAAAAAGAGAGCAAAAAAAGAGTAGAATGAGGATAAAAGAAGTAAAAAACATAGATTAGAACAAAAGCCTCCCCCTATTTTTCCTTCACCTTCACCTTTAATTCTCTTTTCTCTTGCTTTCTTGGCTATGGTATTCTCCTTGTGTGATTCTCCACCATATTTTCTTTCCTAAAGACCCATCAACCTTTATAAAAGAAGAAAAAGATCAAAAGATAACCATGGTGTTCTCTTCAGTTCCAGTCTATTTAGATCCTCCCAACTGGCAACAGGTATGGTTTCTTTTGATTTTCATCCACAAACCTTCCCCTACTCTCTCTAAAAGGAAAAAGGCAAAACTGAAATCACGATGAAGAAACATATCAAAAAGACGATTATTCCTATTACTTTGTTGAATATACCAGATAAAATTTCTTTCTTTTTGATATGAGAGATTTGTGACAATTTTTGTTCTTTGCAGCAACCAAATCAGCAACTAGCTGCTAACCATGAAACTCTCCATCTTCCACCTCTTCCACCACCCCCTCATGTTGGTGGCGGCAGTGGGGGTCGCGCTGGTTCGATCAGGCCTGGCTCGATGGCAGATAGAGCCCGGTTAGCCAACTTGCCCCAGCCAGAAGTAGCACTAAAGTGTCCGAGGTGTGATTCTTCCAACACCAAATTTTGCTACTACAATAACTACAGCCTTTCTCAACCACGACACTTTTGCAAAACTTGTCGACGATACTGGACTAGAGGGGGTGCCCTTAGAAATGTTCCTGTGGGAGGTGGGTGTAGGAGAAACAAGAAAAACAGAAGCCAAAGTAGCTCAAAGTCTGCAGCGTCTGGTGAAAGGCAAGGAGGTTCAAGATCATCCAACTCCACAGATGTAATATCCTCAGAGAATATTATTGGTCATTCGACTCATCAGCAATCAACTCAGCTTCCATTAATGATTCTACATAATCTGACTGAATCTGGTGCGGGGAATTTTAGGTTAAACTTTGGTGAAATTCAGGGTCAGATTGGAGGAACAAATGGTGCTAATGGACAGACCGACATGGGATTTCAGCTTGGAAGCAATCCAGGGATGAGTAGTGGCATTTTGTCAGCAGGAGAAACGCAACAATTAGGTTTGGTTGATCCACCATCCACAGGCTTGTACCCATTTCACAGTAACAGTGTTGAACAATCATCTTCAGTAGTTGGTGAAACCCTCCTTCTTCGACCAATGAATCCAAGCTCAAGGGTTTCCCATTTGGCTAATGTGAAGATGGAACACAACGAGGGTTTGAGTTTAGCGAGGCCATTCTTAGCTCTACCCGAAAATAATCAGTTCTGGAGTGGCAATACGTGGACAGATTTGTCAGGTTTCAACGCTTCCTCCAGTAGCCACTTCTTATAATGCCTGCTTGGCTGGAGGAAACTGATCAGCGGGAGATGATAATAACACTTTATCTCTTGATATGAACACTAGTTAGCCACGATTGAGAGAAAGTAGCATGCATTCTCTGCCAAACCAACTTGACCTGGAAACTGTTTTCATCCCCCAAATTGCGAGAGGTCTTAAACGAAGCACCTGGTTCCTCATAACAAAACCACCTTATGCTTTAGATATCTTTGTTTTATAGTTCGTTTGAGTTGTGCTTTCGGTCTGTATTGTATGGCTTGTTTAAGTGTGGCTAAGGTTGTTGTTATCTGACATGAAGATCTAGTATTCACATAATTTTTTTTCCTTTCCTCATGCATCAATCAGTATGGCCATCACAAGTATTTCATTAAGATGTTAATGAGCAGTGGGAAATGGTTAATGTATATGGTTCTTCACGAAGTAACTTTGCGTGATTAACAGCTTGGAACTTCTGCTGTATCGCCCTATACAAATTTGTCCATGAATTCATGTGGCGAACCAATTAACTAGTTTGAGCTTATCGGCTGATCCATTCTAGAATTAGTGACAATGAGAGCAGCTGCAGAACTCGCTGTTAGTCTCAGGAATACTTAGTGCTCATTTAGTCATTTAGTTGATACGATCAGTTCTTAGTCTCCGTAAACTCTATGAAGTTGAAATTAACATCACTGATGTCTAATGAAGTTTCTACTTTGTTAGTCTTTTAGTTCAGTAGACTGGCAGAGAAAATGATGTTTTGTGAAGACCAGCATGGGAACACTCGCACATTTCCCATATTTTCCCTATTCCTGGATACCTTGCAAAACTAGATGCCCAGAATGCTCCTTGTTGTCTCACATATTGTAGAGGGGTGGGTTATCCGTATGGGAATGTACTTCCTTTCAGAGCCTTCACTCCCCTCCCCAAGAAATCTTATTACCATGCTTGACGCTTCACTAGCGTGCATTTTTAAATGATATCGTAATGATGTCGAAATGTCGACGCAGTTATTTATATACATGCATGTGCGTGATTCTTCATGTCCTTGCAGTGAATTGAGTGGGAGAGAAAAGTTTGAAGTAATCAGTGACAACAATCTAAGAAAACACCAACAGTCTCACTGCCCCTCAAAACCATGCAATTCCATTTTCGACCAAACCTACGCGGGAGTGTTTTCTAGAAATTTGGTTACAAAAAATTATGAGAATTGAAAACTTTCTGGTCAAAAGAAGGGAAACCCTTTTGAACTATTGTTTTCAATTTGTTGAAGCCCTCTTTTTTTTCTTTTTTCACTTATCTGTCGATTTCTCTCACAAAGAAATCATAAAACAAAAGGGTTCCTGAAATGCAAATCTACCAAGGCTGATGATTACAATTAACAAACCAACCGAGCAGGGTGTGGTCTCATAAATATAAAAAAAGAAGAGAAAGGAATGGATTATTTGCTTTTGTAATGACCAAGACAGCCTCGCAGTAACGAATAAAGCAATGCTAATCAGAACAGAAAGGCAAAGCAGCCATTGTCTCCCTCTCTCTCTCTCTTTCTTCATTATAGTGAGATGGTCATTGGACATGGAAAGTGAAACTGAAAACAGTTAATTGGTGCAGAGAAGAGAGGAATACGTGTAGGTATAGTTATGCAAAATGGGGTAGCAATAAAGCAGAGAGAAGAATGACATAAAAAGAGGATTCGAGTGATAGCTCTTGCTTTCCTTTCCTTTGCATGTTTTGATATAAACACGAAGAAGAGCAATCAAAGGGCAAGCCTTGGAAATCCACGCTTTAATGTTTTATTCATGTTTTATCGTGACAACAAAGACTGACGTGTGATCAAATGCTCTCTCTCTCTCTCTGTCTCTCTGTGTGAGTTTTTGCCTTCCACTTTTCCCTCCCTCAGCTTTCTTCGTCTTTTTGACCGTCTCACTCTCTCTTTCTCTTGTCAACTTCTAAATATAAGCCTATATACATTGATTGTTGATATCATTGAACCACAGTACTGGGTTTATCAAGGACGTGAAATATAACTAGATTTAATAGAATATATATATATACATATATAAGAAAAGCATTAAGGAGTTTTTGTAAATAGATATCAACTTTAATACTTAACCCATCAATATTCTTTTTCATCATAAAAAACTTGAGTGTTAATTAATATATTACGAAACGGCCGGTTGTATGGTTTCAGTTCATCCAAAATGTAGATTTGACAAATAATACTTTGACATCAAACAAAACGTAAATAATTTCACATATACAAATCTTTAGTCCCATTTCGAAATGATTTTATAAGTTGCTGGAAAGAAAACTGACAATTTATGTTGTTGTAGCTGAAAATATAAATGCCATGGCATTATCTTTATTACTATATATTATTATCTCTTTTTAATTTAAAATTCAAATTCTGTAAGTTCTTTTCACTAAAATGATTTTTGTATAGGCTAAACTTATAGTTTAATCTCTCTTCTTTATTCATCTTTTCAATTGATCTCTTAATTACAAAGAAAAATTATTTGAATTTCTTAATTTAAATTAATGTAAAAGGTTTTTAGATTTATGAGATTACTTTCGAACAAGGACCTATTTTGAGGTTTTGTTCCTTAGACATATATAATACTTAATAAGACTAACACAAATTTAAACAATTAAAATTACATAATTCTCTTACTTGTCAAATAATCTATACAACCAACATATGACAAGAGTTTATTATCTTATATTTGTTAGGAATATATGACATCTAAACAAATGAATTGATCATTAAGTAAATATTTTGTTTTATATGCTAGGTCATATCTCACATTCTTGTTCTTTTATTTATCTCATTTATTTTATCACATTATAACAGCATTCAATTCTTCTAGTAAGAGACGATGTTTGCTATTGGATACGCGTTTTTAATGTGAATCACTAATGAAAATAACCTTTCTCTATTTTAAAATTTCCCAAGTGAATTTAATTTGGTTTATAGCATTGTCCCATAAAATCGCATCACATAGGACCTTTTAATAACATTCTAACTAACAATCTTAAATTTAATCATTAAGAATTAAATAAAAGCTATAAGGGTATCTTATGATGCTCATTTAACCTCTAGTGTCTCATATAAATAAGCTATCTTATGACTTATATATATTATTAATCCCTTTATATGGTTGATTTTATATAAATGTTAGGGACATTTGTTATGATATCAACTCTTTTATGCTTAGAGTAGATGTCTTTTATTTATGAATAAACCATAAATATGTTTATTCAAATGTACTTAACATTTAACTCGAGTTTACTTGTCTATTTTAAATTCATCTTTATTTAGTAACTTAAGACATATATTGTGACAATTGAATCACTCTAAACTAATTTCCTTTTATTTTATTATCTAAAATGACATTTATAATTTAAGCCTTTTGCTTTTAATTACTACCTAGATAACAAAATTTAAACTTGCCTCATCTCTATTATTATAAAAATTGAAGCAATTGCCCATTATGAGAGGGCCAATCTTTGATTTGTTTGACATATACTTAATTCACATTTAAAATATTTCACATAGAGAAATATAGTTTAGAATTACGTGTTGCATAATATTTATTACATAATAAATAATGTTATCACATATATTGCATTTAGACATGACAATATAAAGAATAAACATATATTTAGAATTGTTTATCAATAATTTGTTAATATCTATATTATCCTAATGAATTCACATGCATGCTTATGTATCTTGAGAATTTGGTTTTTTCATTAGGTCTGTCACTATAGCATGTGGAGGCATGTCTAGTTTACCTTATGCAATTATATCTTTTATATAATTATTCTTTATATCTATATGCTTGGTTTTGAAATGAAATTTGGGATCTTTCATATATATGATTGTTATTAAACTATCATAGTTAATTTGTAACACCCTACTTCTACAAAGCATACTCTTGAACATCCGGAGGATATTCGAGAACATACCCTATGAAAGCGACATATTAGAGTAGTCACATTCACTTATCTTGGCATCATACATATAACATAAATATTCAAAAGATCAACTCCTCATTTCTATTTATAAAACATAATTTACACTGTAACATTTCATTACGTATTCTATATATATAGTATCAAAAACATATGAGAGTTTAATACTCTTTACAACATGTTCTATATGAAATGAGGACTAAACAAAAATACTCTATCTAAACTCTTCAATATCTGCTGACCAATCTTTGAGCCATTCGTGACTTCCAAAATGGACAGAACTAGACTTCTACTAGTTTGCCATAGGAGTTAAGTCGTCCTCATACCTGAAAATCAACATTTACAATTTTGATGAGTTCTGCGAACTCAATGAGTGAACTATCCTTGATGTGCTCACTAATATCAAACATAAAGACAATTCACATTCAATCCAATTCACAAACAAATTGTTGAGTGGAAAATAAATTCTTAATTTTATGCTCAAAACCGCAAGTACACAGGTCGT
Organism: Erythroxylum echinodendron; assembly: GCA_027575705.1. Classification (NCBI taxonomy): domain Eukaryota; kingdom Viridiplantae; phylum Streptophyta; class Magnoliopsida; order Malpighiales; family Erythroxylaceae; genus Erythroxylum; species Erythroxylum echinodendron. The sequence goes on from JANZXR010000008.1 coordinate 35,883,996, forward strand.
AACTTGTAGTAAAAAGTAGATATTGATCCCATAAGGATTGTGCTTAGGCACCACTTAATTCAGATTAATTTTTGTTTAAGAACCAAATTTTTTATGGAAATAAACTGGAAAATTAAATTAAATTAAACAACTAACGATGCAAAAATGATAATGCAAAAATGCAGAAACTTGGAATTCAAGATTTTAACAACTAGAAATCACTTTTTCCGTATCTTATCTCCCTCCTATTTTATTAATTAAATTGATCCTTAACTAAGATGTCCTAATGTATTAACTACCCTCTCTTAGGGTGTAATTAATTGTCCCTAGACAAATTAAATGGAGATGATTAAGCAATCTCTCAATCTACAAAATCAATCCACCAATTCAACTAGTTATTAAGTTATCCTATGAGTGATCAATTAATTAGCCAAGATCTCTCTCTAACTAATCAATTAACGTGATGAATGTAGGTCTATATAGTGTCAACTCTCATTGTGCAACCCTACACAAATTACCTAACTCAATCTCTCAATATATTGGAAGGTATAATTTCACCATTCATCAAAAGCTTCATTTATCTGAATCAACAAAAAAGGAGTTCAATAAGAAGTTTAAAAGTAATCTCTATAACTAAATTAGTCACTCATGATGTCTTTAACATCCTCGAAATCAACTAATCCATCATACAAAAGCTAAAAGAGAAAAAACGAAAGAAAAATAAATGAATCAAACTCCTCCTCTTCTTTGCCTAAATTTGGAAAATCTGACATTTGTATGCTCTTTTCCTAATTGTGAATGAAAAACCTTGATTATCTACCTCTCCAAACACTCTAAACCTGTGTTTTTACTCAAAGAGGCAAGTCTCTACCAAAGCTCTCTCTTCCATAGGAGTTTACAACCTTATATCTTCATGAAAACCTAAAAAATAAGTGAACCCTGCATGTGTCCTTAGGTTAGACATCCCACGATTGTGGTAATTGGCATAAATCCCATGATCATGGGTTCTTACATTATAATTCCTCCTTTTCTCTTCTTCTCTCTTGGTCTTTAGCTTAATCGAAAAGGTGGTTACCCTCTATTCCTACATCAAAATGATTAATTCTTACCCTAAATTAACATCAAACATAAAAGAACAACAATGAAGACCAAACTAAATAAAAAACATACAAAATAAATCCTAAACACAACAATAATAACCTATTACACAAGAAAAACATGCCAAATACTTAGAAAAATACACACTAATACACAACTATCAACTTTCCCACACTTAAATCTTTGCTTGTCCTTAAACAAAATCAAACACAACCAATCTATTCCATCATTTCATTTTCACAAAGATCAAATCATGCAATCCCTCAAATTTTGGCCAACTTAAATGTCAAGTTACTGCACATATTATGGCTACTTTTCATTAGTGTACATAAGCAAACTCATCATATGGCACCATCAGTCAAAGATAAGTATAGAAATAAAATGAATCTTCCTCACGATTTTACTCATTTCTTTCAACTGTTTCATGGTTAGTGTTTCTCTCAATCTCCCTATAGGAAACTGCACTACCATAGGCTTGCTAATACACCAATTCTCCTCTAAATGATTACATGCATAAATAGATCAAAAGGTCTTGCTTTGGGTTGTCATGTGGTAAAGGTTAAGGTGGGTAAAAAGGGCAAAAGTTTTAACACAAGCATTCGTAAAGTAATAAGTGGACAAAGGGATACAAAACATAATTTTGAGATACACAAGTGTAAATATACTACTACTCTGCACTTATTGATGCTACTAAAATGTTCTTTCTTTTTCTTTTCTTTTCTTTTTTCTCTTTTATTCTATTTTTTAATAACATGGAAGAAACAATGAACAAAATAGCAACTCAATACAATATGATTCAAGAACAGAAATCACTCAACTCATCTCGGAAAAAAATTTGTAACAAAAATCTCAAATTAATTCATCACTTAATACTCTACTAAGCTTGTGAATGGAAAGGTTAATGGAGTTTCGAGTTTTAAAATTTGGTTGTTTTCAAGAAATAAAATGGTTAAGGCTCAACAGGAGTAGCAAGGGATAATAAGAGGTAGGTCATATAAACTAAGGGTTAACACAAAAATAGCCTTAATCATCTCTATTAAGCATGCATCCAGTAGACTCAAACCGATTCAAAGTAAGTTCTGAAGGTAATAACCTAAGAAAGCATCACACAAGCAAAGAAATAAATGAATATAGATGAAATAATACAGGCTAAATCCTTACATTGGCTCAAATGAAAATTCATTATGTATCTCTAAACTACCTCCTTGCTCAAGTGTCAAATTGTGAGTAAGTTTATGTAACCAACTACTTTTCATCACTCAACATGGTTCACTCTCTACTCAAGTAGCCTAATTTAAGTTTAAGCATGCATTCAATCTCATTCCAACTAGCATGACAGAATCTCATGACAAAACAAATCAAAATGATTCAAGTGTGGTTCCATTGCTTAGCACAAAACAACATAAAATAACGTAATATGCCTAAAACATGCATCCTATTTAACAAAATGCAAACAGTGACTAAAACAACGCAATTATCAAAGCAAATGTCACCTCCCCACACTTAAAGAACACATTGTCCTAAATGTGACAAGGTAACCACAAAATAAGGTAAAATGACATCAAACTAAACAAAAAGATATCAAACGCAACAAAACAACATCAAACCAAACAAAATGACATCAAACAAAATGAAACGACATCAAACCAAACAAAAAGACAAAATAACGTAAACAGTTTAGGCTAAGAAAGCTTATGGAGATTGTGGTGATGAAGGCGTTGGAGAAGGGACTTTAATGTTATTCCTCTGGATGAACTTGAGGAATTTCTTCTTCATACATTGCTCCTTATGTACGTACCTCATCTGGGTGCCAGGCTCATTAATTCGCAGCGTCATTTGTTGATGGTTAAAGGCCATTTGGTCGAGGATTTGCTGAAATCTGTCGACCTCTATTGCTACAATTGGTTCCTCTTCCACTTCTTCTTCTTAGGGCTCCGGGGCTTCTTAGATGTGGATGGTCGAGAAGTGGCTGCATCCTTGCCATTTCTGTTTTTAACGACTATGCACATCTGAGGATTTCGGAGCTCTATAGAATGAGGTTTTAAAATTTTAAAGTGTCTCAAATAATGGACAAAAACATCATATCTAGCCGTACGCACACTATCCACATTAAGATTTTAAAATAAATCCAAAGTAGTAACAATTTATGACATGCCAAAATAAGAGCTTTTCTTATTAACACCACTTATAATAGATCGAAAAATCCTATAAGGGGTATTTATTTTGATTTTTCGATCCATACATCAAAGGAAGAAAAGTTCCTTAGCCGATCACTTATTACTTTCAATTTTGTTAAAAACCATTAAGCACATAAACTAATGAATAAGTAAGTGCTTGGTGCTACGAATTAAAGTATTTGGTGCATTCCTAGAGTTAAAATTGGTTTCACCCATTAGAATTTTCCAATAATCATCCATACAAAAGTCATCGTGATCATCCAAAAATTTAGTGTCCGATAAATCAAAAAGTGTAAGAATGATAGTATAATCAAGTTTATAAATATGGCTACCTATCCTAAACTAGAATGTATTCATTTTAGGATTGTAGTGTATAGTGGTAAAAAATTCGACAGTCATCATAGGATATATCGGCACATCACAACGAATTAATTGACCCTAACCAATATTCATAGCCAATCTCTTAATGTTTAACCTTAATCCTAAAGTTTCTAACAGTTCAAAATCACAGTATCTAAGAGGCATTAACTCTCTATCCTTAAAGTCACAAAATTGCATATCTTCGTCTTCTAAATAGATAGGGAATAAGGCATAAAAAATATCCATCATATCTAGTTTACCTTCTCTAGAGACTTGAAGGCGCAATTTGTTGATTGGTTTCCAGGCTGCAAGTTTCTTTGAAGCCATTATGAAAGAAAAATCTACAAAAACTAAGCAAGAGATGTGAGCACATTTTTGAGAGAGAAAGAGAGAAAATCTTACCAAATCCTTAGATTTTTGAGTGATCAATGTAAAATAAGTGTAAAGGAATGAAAAATTGATGGAAGAAGTGAAGAAAATACCAAGATTTGAGTGAAAGATGAAGTATTGGAGAGGTTGAAAGAGTGGGTATCGTGGTTTGTAGAGAGAGATTGTGAAAATTTGAAGAATGAAGAAAGAAGAAGAATAGGGGGAATTTAAATTTTTCTTAGATGATGGATCCCACGATTGTAGGAATCCTTATCATTCCCACGATCATGAGTCAAAGATCCAGAAACTTTCTGGATAGCCTTCCCATGGTTGTGGGAAACATATTATTTCCTACGATCGTGGGTTAAGGCTCGAAAAGGATTTTGTATAGCCTTCCCACCATAATGGGAAACAACCCAATTCCCACGATTCTGGGTTACTCTAAATTTTCCAACTTCTTAACCCTGCTCCAAGCTTAGCATGCATTCTCAACATTCAAACAACCTGAAAACACATCAAAATCACCTAACCAATAAGACAATTAAAGAGAAAATAAGTTAAAACTCAAACAAAATCTAAACAAAAACTAAGCAAACTCAAATCAAACATAATCACAACCAAATAAATTAAGCAAACAAGTAAACAAAAAGATAATAAGAGGAAAATAAAATTCCATAGGTTGCCTTCCATGTAGTGCTTTGTTTAACGTTGGTAGTTCGATGCTCTCTTTGTGCTTAAGGTGGGTCAAATGCATGGTGCAATGATAGTGTATTCACTGATCTCACAATCTGCATATAGGCTACAATGCTATGAATTCCACCTTCCTTGTGATTCTCATTCCTTCACCTTTTTCTATACGATCATTTCTTTTTGAATGGATTCTCAGGATCCTCAATATCTTCCCATTGTCCTCGAGGTTTGGTTTCCTTGATATTAGTCAGAGGTAGAGAAGAACTTTTGTCTTTTTTTGACACCTTAAAGGTTAGTTGCTGCTTTCTTACCTTCAGAGTTAGTTTACCCCCATTAATGTTAATTATTGAGTAAGAAGTCGCTAGGAATGGTCATCCAAGGACTATAGGGGTTTCCACATTTTCTATAATATCCAATATATAAAAATCTGTGGGAAAGATAAATTTATCAATTTGTATATACATGTTCTTAATAATCCCCTTCAGTTGATGAATTGTTTTGTCGGAAATCTTTATTAACATATTTATGGGTTCTAACTCTCCTAACCCCAATTTCTGACTAAAGGTATAGGGAATCATATTAATACTTGCTCCCAACTTTATGAATGCCCTATCTATGTTGACTCCATTGATAGTGCAAGGAATGTAAAAATCCCCCGGGTCCTCTTTCTTCTGTGCTATGTTCGAGTTTCCTTTCACTATGTGCTCCTTAACCTTGTTCTTAATTGGTTCCTTTAGTGTGAGCCTTGTTTGTAGTTGGTCCACTATGTCCTCAGCCTTGTTAAATTCAACCTCCTTAAAATTCCTTGTTGCCCTACTTGAAGTTGACTTTTGTTGAGATAGAGTAGGGTATGAAATTTCAAGTTAAGGTTCTTTTATGGACTTAATTATGAGTTCACTTTAAAGGAAATTCATAATTACTTATGCTTTTCCTTTATCTCTGTCTTCCTTCACATATTCAAGTTCCTTTTCCTAGGTCTGAGTGATGGCCATGATCTGTTCCTTTGGTTTAGACTCGTTATTACTTGGTAGATTATCTGCACTTCTTGAAGATAAAGCATTAGCAAATTGACCTACCTGAACCTCCAAGTTGTGGATAGATGAGGCATGGTTCTTTACAATCTGATCAAACTTTGCCTCCATCCTCTTTTGACTTTTCTCCTGGATGGCAAACATTCTCTTTTAGTTCTGTGCTTGAGTTACTAGTTTGCACCCTAAAACATCCATCAACTTATCTATTTTACTCCCCATAAATCCAAGTCGATCTTGCTAAAATACAAGAGGTCCTTGCGATCTTGCTTAACAACCTATACTGTTAGTATTTCAAGAAAAATTTGGGTGATTTTTCTACCCTAGATTGTAAGTGTTAGACTAAGGATTATTACCTCTTAGCGGCTAGCCCAAGTAATTTACCTGTTATATACCACTGGCTCCCAACAAAAGACATTCAGCTATGCAATGATTGTTTTATACACATAACTCACACTGTAATTGTATAAATTTGGCCATAGATGAAGATACTCCTTGCATGCTGCTCAACTGCTTAGTAAAGGATGTGATCTGTGGCTGTAAAGCTGTAATAGAGTCAATCAGGATCATACCTTTTTGCTTCTTTTGCCCTGTCTACTCCTCTTACCTAACCACATGCAACTATTGCTTGCCAATTCTTCTAAAAGATAATGAACTGCATCAATAGTATTTCTCATCAAAGAACCTCCAATAGTTGAATCTATAGCTTGTCAGAGCCCGAATTCGGAGTTCAACTCTTACTTGCTTACTTATTCATGCTTGCTTTAATACCACATCTGTCAGACTCCGTTATCGGAGTCGGACTCGGACTTTCTTTCATTCTCTGATACCATATTATGTCACTTTCATGCATGCAGAATCTCTTACTACATAAGTTATCTTCCAGAGATAACACCTTGGTCACTTTCGAATTATCTTC
>JANZXR010000008.1:35904606-35915206 GCA_027575705.1 Erythroxylum echinodendron
GAGGTAGGAGGGAGGGAGGGAGATTTTAAAATTTTTTGAAATTTTTGCAAAAAAGTCCCCCAATTTTTTAAAATTTCCAGTACCGGTCGGTATTTTACCGGTATTTTGAATGCCGGTACCAGCCAGTATTTACATCCGGTACCATAACTTGAATTTTAGTACTGGTTTTGGTGTGGTACGTACCGGTATTCATAACAATGCTCTAACATGCTCAATTCTTTTTCCTAACATATCTATATTTTCTGAATTATATGTCTCTAATAATTTTTATCCCCAAGGGTCTGGAATCTTAGCAAAAAATAAGGGTAAATAATTACTTGTATCAGAAACTTGATTATAAATATGATAATAATAATCTTGAAAAACACATATATTTTTCTATCTCACATATATCACATAACTGTAATCGCATCAAAGCAGCAGTATATCGAGTTATTGTATTAGGGTCTTTCACATATTTACCTTCACCCTGAAATTCTAATCTAAATGTTTCAACTACTTTTGTTATAAAATTTTATGGATCAGCATATATCGATTGCTTAGTTCCTTCATTTAAAATTTTCCAAAATCTTTGTGCACTATTTAACAATGTTTTTTCCATAAATCCTTTAGTAGTTTCAAAATCCGTTTTGTTTACTACAACAGCTATCCTTAAAGCAGTTTCCCATTTATCTATTGTTTCTTCAATATTAGCAATACAATCTAAATCTAAATAAATTCCAAAAGGATTTATAGTATCAGCTTTCATTTTTTCATATGGTGTATATTTATCTGAATTGGTTTCAGTAAACATTAGTCCTGCATATCCTGTTACTGGCCTATTGAAACTCTGTCCTTGTCGTGTATAAGGTTCTCTACTTGAACTTGGTATATCTGTTATGTTAGGATTTTCAATCTTTATTCCAGATGGTTTAATATTAACAAAGGTATCATGAAGATCTAAATTCCCTATTTATGTTACTAAAGTATCTAATTCAGGTGAAATATATTGGTCATTATCTGAGTTATTTGTTGACATCCTTTAATTTTGCTAAATGATTAGTGAAAGGGTTTTTATTTATCTCAATTTCTCTTTGTTTTTTTAATTATTATCTGTTTTTCTTTATCTTTTTCATTTATCTTATGGTTGATTATGGATTCTAAATCTAACATCATCTGTTCACAATATTGTACTAGCTTTTCTCCATAATATATTATAATCCTTTGGATTTCAATTATCTCTTTATCTAATTTTAAAGCATTTTCTTGTTCCTTTAACATCCTAAATTCTTTATCCATTAATAGTTTTATAAATCTGATTCTTACTTATCAAGTATTTTATTTATGTATATAACAATACAATATAAGCAAAATAAAACTTACTTCAATACAAATAATATAACAACATAAACATATTAACTTAAAGCAAACAAACCTAATAAACTTATTTTATCTCTGGGCTCATATATATATATATATATATATATATATATATATATATATATATCTATATTATATCACATATACACAAGAAAAATCATACAATCATTTTCCCAAGAAAAATCAAATGATAAGTATTATCATATTATATTAAAGAATTTAATTATATTTTCTAAAAAAAGATAATTTCTACTCAAAATAAAATATAATTATGAGAAAAGTAAGTAATTAGTTATATGTCATGATAATAAATAAGATTGGGACTTTAATCATTTATTTGGTTATTGATAAACATTATTTTAGTCATATTTTTAGTCTTATATTTAGTATATTTTGCTTGTTTATTTGATTATGTTTAATCGATTTTGATACTTAAGTTATTCATATTTTGTTTCTAGGTCTAATTCACTCACTTAGATTAAAAGGGTATGAATCTTGACAAGTTTAGAGTAATGTGGAGATGTTTTAATTAAGTTATAGAGTGCATGATAGTGTATATGGTTGTGTTAGAGAGTTTGGAGGTGCGCTGAGTGTTTCTTATAGAACACGTTTATGTTGAATAGTGAGAAGGCCATGTTGACTCATGTCAGTGCACATGTTAGCTTCAGATAGCATTACACATTAATTTAAAGAACATTATTAGCAACATACCCATATATTTTGTTGGATTTAAATTTCAAATTTTAAAAATAAGATTGAGAGAAAAAAGAGAGAGAAGGTAAGCAAAATGCAAGGAGAAACCTTAGGATGTTATAAAGGATGAGGAACAATCAAAGAAACCCCTTTAGAGCAACTTTTCATCAATCTAGAGTGAAGTTTTTGAAGATTTTAGGGATTTTAATCGTATTATCCTTGATTTTCATTTTTTCCTTTAGTTGTGGTTTTATGGTACCTAGATTAGATGAACCCCAATATGAACTTTGTAATTACTTTATTTTAATTTAATTGATTCTTTAGTTCATTGATATTCAATTATGTGGTTTTATTTATTCTTGATTTAATGTTGCCAACATTTTAATTCATGTATTATTTTTATATAGTTAAGACTGAAAAATCCAATGTTTGATTAAATCTTGCATAATTGAATTAAATTGCATGTAAACTTAAAAATAGGTTGATATAAAACTTCCATATTAGGGTCAAACCTAATAGTGAAATCCATAAATCAATTAACTCAATTCTAGGGATTTTAATTATAAAGAGACTTTTTTAATCATCCTAAGTTTAGGTATTAATAGTCTTAAGAAAGATATTAGCATAATTGAAGAATTTCTATGGTCTAATGAAATTGAGAATAGATTGATTAGTAGAATCATGAATTGCAAGAGAAGTCCTGAAGGCATTTGCATTCCAAATACCATCGACTTTATTGGTTGATTTTTCACTCTTTTGATATTCTAAGTTATTAATTCTGTTGACTTATCCTTAGTTTATTTTCCTTTATTTTAAATTCCCATAACCTAAATTATAGGTTAGATAATAGGAAAAGAGTCATTACTAGTACTTATAGTCTTTGTGAGATTGACACTTGGTAGTCAAAGTCCTATTCTACAAAGCAGTAGCTGCACTTTCCTTGGACATTTTATAAAATAAAGGGATTGAGTTATATACATCTCATATGAAAGTCTACTAAGTTTTTGGCACCATTACTAAGGACCTAGGATATTAGGAAATCTTGATTGCTGTTAATCTAACCATTTCTTTCCTTTGCATTTTTATTTATGTTATTGTTTTATTTTTTATCATTAAATTTTCTTTTTCTTATTGCTATTTCAGGAGTTGAATTCGTTTTTGACCTAAAGTAATTTGTCAAAATTAGTCGAGGGAGATCTTGAAATCAAAAGGATAACTTTACAAAATCTCAAACTTAAATAAATGGAAGAAGATTGGGAGTGAGAATTTGAGAACATTTAACCAAAAAATATGGCAGAACAACAAAGACCTATATTTGAGTATAAAGGACATCATTAACTAGAAATAAGTCTATTATCGTCAGAACAACAATTACGGTCAACAACTTTGAGATTAAATCAAATGTTATACAAATGGTGCAATAGTTCATTCAACTTGATAAACTGCAAGATGATGATCTAAACTCTCACATCACTAATTTCCTAGAGATTTGCAATATTTTCAAGATAAATGGGGCCACTGATGATGTAATTAGACTAAGTTTGTTTCCTTTCTCATTGAGCAATCAAGCTAAGCAGTAGCTAAATTCTCTTTCTAAAGGATTGATCACGAATTACGATTAGATGGCAAAAAAGTTCTTTATAAATGCACTTTTCACCAACCAAGACATCACGTCCTATGTTTAAATTGAATTAGAGATTTTATATGATATATGGGAAAAATTCAAGAATTTACTAAGAAGATGCGCACATCATGGTCTTACTGTTTGGTTACAATTTTAGACATTCTATAATGGTCTAAATACTTTAAACAGGCAAATGATAGATATTATAATTGGAGGAACCTTAAATAGTAAGACACCTGAAGTGACCTAAAATTTGATTGAATAGATGACTATGGATAGCTATTAGTTGAACTCGATAAGAGCTAAACTTAATGAACCAAATGGAGTTTATGATGTAGATGTAGTTACAACTTTAGCGATGTTAGTAGAAGTTCTTAGAAAAGAGATTGGTGGATTATTGATCCATAATAAATAACTTAAATGATATTATATCAGTTATGTGGAGGAGGACATGCAAGCCAACATTGTCAAGTCTTAAGGTTGTAGCAAAATTAATCAAACATATTGACTATATAGGTAATTGATAAGTGTAAATTGCATCGTGTTTTAAGGCATAGTTTGATATGTGTTTAGCTGTTAATTCAATCATTTAGTATGCATTTAGGCTAGAATTTCATTAATTTGTTAATTATTTATACTTTAAGTGTTTTATGGGTTAGTACAAGTCTTTAAGCTTAAATTCTATGTTTTTGAGGTCCTTTGATGTGTTTGCTAATGATTTAGGGTCAACAACGAAGAACGGAGGAGTTTCAGAGATATTCGGACTGAAACAACGACCAACAGTTATAGCATGTCATAATACAATAGTGATAAAACCTCCAAATTTGGCCCACAATCATGGTAAAAGCCTAGTGAATGGCCCATGATCATGGCCTACATCAGGAAAACACGCAGATACTCACGAATGTCAAGTTTTGAGGCATTTTTGGACCTTTTGGACCCTAAACCCTAGGGTTACCCAAAAGACAAGATGATATAAAAAGAATAAAAAGAGGCAAAGAAAGAGCTTTTACTTCAGCCACCTTTAGAAACCTAGAGAGACATCATCGAGAGATAGAGGAAGAGAAGAAGGAAGAGAGAAGAGGAAAAGAAGCTAATTCGAAGTACTTCCCGGATCAAAAGGTTTTCTGACATCGCTACCTCCCGTCATCCATTTTAGATTGTATTTCTTATTCTTTCAGTTTTATTATTGTATAAAACTGGATTGAACAGTGGATGATAGATCTAGAATGTTGAGGACGTTCTAAACTCACCTTCGTAATTTTATTCTTCAATTAATAAGAATTTGATTGTTTATGTGTTTATTGGATATTGTTGTGGTTTAAATCTGCTATTGCATCATTCAATAATAAGCTGAGGGGTGAATCCCATGAAAAACAATTAAATTGGACTAACAAGAGTTAGGTGACTTAATAGGAACCAGAATTAAATTAGATCGATAATTTATGTGAAGAGAGATCTTGTATAAGTTTTCAATGGTTTATTAGAGAACTTCAAAACTAATTAGGGTTTTGGATATGTTATGAATTAAGAGATTACAACCTTTACAATTTGATTAGGGTTTATGATTTAAAGTTAATGGTTATAACTCGAGAGAGACTGATCAATCCTAGGATAGTCTAGAACCAATAATTCGATAATTCATTATTAGTTAGGTTAGCATTAAGGATAGGTAAAATTTCCTTTCTCCCAATTGGTAATTTCCTTCGATTGATTCTTGGGTGTGTTTTAATTTCTTAGTAATTAGTATTTTCATGTTTAATTTGATTGATTGAATTAAATTGTTTTAGTTTCGTTGCATCTTAAATTTTTTTATTTATCTCTGGCCTTAGATTTTAGGATTAGATCAGTTCCCTCCTCGTGGAATCGACATCTTTGATACTATACTAACGAATCGTGCACTTACAGATTATCATAGGTTAATAATTAAAACTTACTAACAACCAAACCCCAATCAAGTTTTTGGCGTCGTGGCTGTGGAGGTGCAGATTAGTTTAATTCTTGTAGTCTAAGGCTTTTTTACCTTCTTTTAAAGAAAAAACCAGGTATAAAGTAGACGACACATGAACTTAGATATCATCAAAAAATAATGGAGAATCTCAAGAGCTAGATGCTAAGAAGAGAAAGAAAGAATGATCATGGAGGATATATATTATAGGGAGCAAATTGTTGATTTTAATAAGCCCTAATTTAGTTGCAGAAATCATCATTCTTATATGAACATGTACACTTCGAGGTGGCAGAACCACTCAGATTTTTATTGGTTTAACAATGTAAGTACTCATATAGGACATCAAGACCTATTTGGATGTTAGCAAGATGAGTCTGGTTCATGGGATTCCAAATTCGACAAAATCATAGATAAGCTAACATATATGTAAGAGACCCAGAAGAGACTAGAAGAGTGAATTGATCAAGTAACAGAAAATCATGCCTCTTCTATTCACAATGTGGAGATTTAAGTGAGACACTTTCTTGTGAATTTTGTAAGAGAAGTGTGGTAAACTCTTTTAACAAGATGAAATTTCATCAATGAGAGCAATATGAGGCTATCATACTTAAGAATGGGAAAAAGCTAGAAGAACCAGTGGAAAACATACAAAAAATCTTAGGTAGATGTCTATGAAGAGAACTTCATCATTCAGATTAGTGATGACCAAGTGACATTCAATATGAATGATGTATTAAAGAATCCGAAGGAGGGTGACTCATTCAGAAAAATTGATGTGCTTGAATCTTTAAAGGAATAAAAGGACGAAGAACAGTTGACAACAGACATTAAGTTTAAAGAATCTATGAAAGTTTCTGTTCCAGAAGCTAAAGAAGAAGAGGAGATAGGGGCGAATGAGGAAGAACCAAGAAGAGAACAGTTCATCCTCTTACTGAGCAAATTACTGGATTCCATGGAAGATTCAAGGAGTTTTGTTATTCCCTATTTTATTAGCAGTTTGCTTGAAGAAAAGACAATACTGAGCTTAATTGGTTTTCATAATTTTATCAATATTATCCTTCTAATCATCTTACAAATTGTAGCTTACTTATAGGCTACAAAACTGATATTGAACGAAAAGGGTGAAGCAAGCCACTCATAATTTATCTTAGTTGAGTGTTCAATGAAAGAAGAGAGTCAAACTAACAACATTAAAAGAAGCACTGAATGGGAAGCAACCTAAGGATTGTTAACTCCATATTATTTCCTTTGACATTTAGACAGTTTTAATTTTGTAGTTAGATTATTTCATTCCCAAATAAGGTCGGGAAGGCATAGGACTTCGATATGAGTTAGATGATTCAGGAAATAAGCAAAAAGGAGGTGAAAGAGCTATAAAGAGTTAGGAAGGGATCTTGGGAATGTAAAAAAGGACAAAAGAAGAAAAATTTGAAAAATTAGTGGAACTATTGTAGGTCATGATCGTGGCAAGGCATTATAGGCATGCGTTTTTCATTATTTTTTCTTATAAAATATCCCTCCTCTTACCTATATATATATTCAATTCTAGCATCATTTCATCCATCACTTTCATTTAGACACTCTCTCTATATATAAGATATTTAAAGACTCTCAGTTCTTTCTACTTACACTCAACTCCCTTAATCTCATAACTCTTGCACACTCTCATTCTTAATGGGGCCATGGATTAAGCAGATTGTTAAGCGCACCCAATCCAAAGGGAAAGCCCAAGTATCTGATCACAACAAAAGAGATACGGTAGTGAATTTCGAAGCGTCTTTCTCGATCTTCTTAAATGAGGAAGGTAACCACTTCTACTCCCTTCATAATAAACAAATGATGGTTTCCAAGTATTTTCATTTTGAGACTTTAGGTAGACTGGTATTGAGAGACAAGGTCAAGAATTTAACATAGAGAATTCAATGGGGACAGTTTATTCATTTTCAATATTTAGTTTACAAAGAGCTAACCCTATAATTCTTTACTTCCCTTTAATTCGAATCCAATAAACCTAGGCAATTGTGGTTTAGGTTGCGGGGACAACTGTATAAGCTTAATTATGATACCTTGTATGAAATTTGTGATTTTCCTGAATCATCCGTAGTGGATCAGAACAACGATTTCCATGTCACCCCCTATTGGACTGAACTAACTAAGTTAGAGCACTTCGATGCTAAGAATGCATGTAACAACATGAATCGTGAGTGCAACAAATTCACGATCTATTGTCCTGAATTCATGAACCATCATCATCATCTGCGGCGAGCTGAAATCCTGAAGTCTCATAATATGGAACTTCGGGATATTAGTGCCAAAATACATGTCAAGATTAGGACTAGTCAATCGAGTTATAGTACAACATCACCTAAGTAGGTAGAAGAGGACTCGACTAGCGAGGAGTCCAGAAAGGAAGAAAACATAGAAGAACGTATTTGGAAGAAAGTGCTCGATTCAATCTCTGCCAACACTAAGGTAACTACAAATACTCTTACGAAGAACTCTAGAAGGATGAAGGAGATGGCCTGCACATAACAACTTTGATCCAGGATATACACTAGATTCATCAATACTTTGAGGCTCAAGGCATCCAACTATCACCTCTGACACCATCCCTGCATCCATTACCATAATGTTTTGTTTCTAACCCTTTTCTTTTAAAATTTAGTCTTTATTTTTGTTTTATGTTTTATTTTATTTTATGTTTCTTCCTTCCATGTGTGTCTGTTTGTCTCTTTCTCACAATGAAGATAATGTTTTGTT
Source organism: Erythroxylum echinodendron (assembly GCA_027575705.1). Lineage (NCBI taxonomy): Eukaryota > Viridiplantae > Streptophyta > Magnoliopsida > Malpighiales > Erythroxylaceae > Erythroxylum > Erythroxylum echinodendron. The sequence goes on from JANZXR010000008.1 coordinate 35,912,994, forward strand.
CAAGTGTGGGGACGGATGTCTGTTTTGCTTTGAGTGTGAATTTTGCATATTGTATGATAGTTTGTTTAGGTTGCATATTGTGAACTGTGTGAATGTGTCGACGGCTTAGATAGAATGAAATTGATTTAATTTTGAACATAATCTATTAGGTTGCGAAGAGATATGTAAGTTAATCAGGATTTAGTGTTAGTTTATCACCCTATAAGTTGTCACATTCATTCATAATTTTAGGTCTTTCGACTAAGTAACTTAGCTAGTATTTTTTATGAAAATGAATAGCTAAAACAACAAGATAGGCATTAATTAATTAAAAAATGTTTGTTAATTTTAAATAAATAACTATTCTGCTAGCCTTCGGGTTATGAATAGAGCTAGTATCTAGTTGAGAACGTAATGTAGCTGAGTAACCAGATCGACACGCATCACAAATATGTGCCTTCACGTCAAAAGGCTATACTGACGATCCAACCAAGCAACTTAATAAAAACATGTCTTAATTGAGTAACTAGATCAACATATATCACCAATGTTTGCCTCTGTACAAAAGACTAAGTTCATGTCCACAAAAAAAGAAATAAAAAAATAGTTTCTAATAAAACCTACCAAACTTATAAGTAGCTTGACTTTTTATGAAAACATACTTAGGATTAGTTACAAATTTTGAATGACCAAATAATTATTAATGTTATCCACTTGACATTCAAGTTTTGATTAATATGTATATTTAGTCTAAAGCTCCTAAACACGGATTTTACATGTTAATAATTTGGAACAACTTAAATGATTTTGTTTAAAGTTAAATTTATTTCATGAAGTTTAAGCCATTGTCTCATTACTGCATTGTGTGCTTTGTGATTTTATGTGTTTGTTGTTTTTTTTGCTTGAGGACAAGCAAACGTTTAAGTGTGGGGATGTTGATAAGTGCAAATTGCATCGTATTTTAGGGCATAGTTTCATATATGTTTAGCTATTCAATCATTTAGTATGCGTTTAGGTTAGAATTGTGTTCATTTGTTAATAATTTATGTTTTAAGTGTTTTATGGGTTAGTATAAGCCTTTGAGCTTAAATACTATATTTCTGAGGTACCTTGATGTGTTTGCTAGTATTTCAATGTCAACATCGAAGAACAGAGGAGTTTTGGAGACATTTGGGCTGAAACAACAAACCATGATCATGACATGTCATGCCACGATTCTGACAAAACCTCCAGATTTGGCCCACGATTGTGGCAGCCCAGGGAATAGCCCATAATTGTAGCCTGTGTTGGACAGACGCACAGACACTTACGAACGTTAAGTTTTGAGGGATTTTTTAGACCTTGTGGATCCTAAAAAATCCCTAGGGTTACCCAAACCAAACCACTCTGTTCACAGATATTGTTCGCTTTGGGATGTGGCCCAACCAAGCCCTCATGATTTTGCTGTTCCCGTCCCTTAGGAAAACGCATCTATGAGGGTGAGGTTTCTGTTAGACCCTTAACCTTCGGAGCACTTCTCAGCAGCCTCCAATGAGAGGCCTTAGGAGGGAGGTTAGCTGGATTCATGCATGAGGGAGGCTTGCGAAAACACTAAGGCAAACGTGGGCGAGTGTGATCAGACTTGGTGCAAATTTTGGTAGAGTCTCAGACCTAGTGAAGATTGACTCAGCCCAGGCTAAGGACTTGACGGACTAAGGACTTAGATTATGCTCGGATGGATGGACCATAACTAACGGACTTGTTGTGGGAAGCATTAGATCGGGCCAATGTGCTATGTGGGCTTCGGTGAGATCACACTACATCATCAGTGGATAGAGATTGTGGGGAGATCTTGGATGATGTGGCAATGATGAGGAGTTAGAGTTATAGTAGAACACAACATCTGAAGATAGCAGAGATCTTCGGGGATAAGGATGTTAGTTTTCTAGTTGAGTGTAAACTCTATCTTTCTGTTATCTTGTAGATTCTATCTTATCAGTTAGGGTCTTATTTAGATGGAGGTGTCATCTAATTGGTCCACGTGATGTAATCTGATAGGGATAGACGTGATCTTAGCATAATCTTAGGTAGTTCAGTTTTAGTGGGATTTTGAATGTAACTTGACTTCCAAGTCAAGATGCCTATATATAGCTCATTCGAGCTTTGCTCTCGATTCAGTCAGAGAGAGAGCATTCCTTGTATTCTTTTGAGGGAAAGTAATATAAAGGTTGGTTTAGCCGTATCTCTGTTGTTCT
>JANZXR010000008.1:35915728-35931104 GCA_027575705.1 Erythroxylum echinodendron
GATCAAGGTGTTATCTCTGGAAGATAATTTACGCAGTAAGACTTTCTGTATGCATGAAAGTAACAAGTATGGTATCAGAGATAACATGATAATCATGTATGAGGAGTTAGGTTCCGAAATCAGGGCCCAATAGATTGTGGTATCAGAGAGAATGAGTAACCATGAGTGGGATTCCGATAACCGAGGTCTCACAGAGATGGTATCAGAGCATGAATAAAGCAAGTTAAGAGTCGGGCTTCAGAATCAGGGTCTGACAGAGTTTGGTATCAGAAAAAGCATGAATAATCAAGCAAGTCTGAGTTAGGCTCGAAAAATCGGGTCTGACAAATTTTACCTTCTGAAGGGTCAAAAATAGGGCATAAGGTACATGATGAACAGTAATCCAGAAGGTGTTTATGAATAGTAACATAAAAGGTATTTTTACAATTAGCATAACTTTCAGGTCAGATGTCCAAAAATTTCATGCTATATACTGTTGGAAAGATAAAAGAATGATATAAAATTCTCAAGAAGGCAACTTTGTCAACATCTATCTAGATCAATCCCAAATTTTACCCTTAAAGTCCAAAGACGAATTTTACATTCATCTACTAATGTACTACATCTATGTAGGTTGATTTATCTATTGGCCTTTCTTATATATTATAAACACTAGGTATTTATATAAAATTGGAATTTGTGACTTGCACACTTAATGTTTGCGTATAACTTTGTAAAAGAGTAAATAATCAACCTGTGTTTATCGGATTTTTCACACTTGATTGTAAAAAGGAATAGGCTCTTAATATACAGTCATTTACAAGATTAGATGAAATAAGAAATAAAATCTTGAAATATTTGATACTATAAAAAATATAAACAATTAAGATATAATTGAAGCACAAGTTCTTAATATGTATTATTATTGGGTAATTATTCAAATTTGGAATTTATAGCTTCCATGCTCAACATTTGCGTATAACTTTGTAAAAGAGTAAAGAATCAATTTGTGTTTTTTGGATTTTTCACAGTTGATTGTAAACAGGAATAGGCTCTTAATATGCAGTCAATTACAAGATTAGATGAAATAAGAAATACAATCTTGAAATATTTGATACTATGAAAAATATAAACAGTTAAGATATAATTGAAGCGTATATTCTTAATATGTATTATCAATCCATTATCAATCCCCCTCAAGCTCATGATGAGGTACAATCGTCAACTTGTCTCAAAATTGATGAAATGCAGAATTTGATAAGGCTTTAGTCAAAATGTCAGCAATTTGAACTGATGAAGAAATATGGCAAATGAAGAGTATTTTTGTAGCAACCAAATCATGAACAAAATAAATATCAATCTTAATGTCCATTTTACGACCATAAAATAATGGATCTAAAGTTAAAAAGGTAGCATTATCACACCAAATAGTGAGACATAAATGAGAAAGACCAAGTTTACCAATAAGGATATATGAAAAATAATTCTTAAAGGTGGCTATGAAGAAATGTATTGTTAACATCACTCTAATTTACTAGTTATTAAAAAGTTCAAGAGTAATAATGAAACAGATGGTGGGTTAATAACAGGGCTACAAGTGTCAATTTAGTCAATCCTTATAATTTGGTGAAATCTTTTAGTAATAAGAAGAGATTTATAGCACTCAACAGAACCATTAGGGTTTTACTTTGTGTGAAAAACCTATTTTCAACTAATAATATTGGCATCTGGTGGAGGGGAAGTAAGTTCATATATGATTGCGAAGAAGTGGAATGAATTCATTAAACATAGCTTAACACTACTAGGCAAATTTGTTAGCTTGAGTGAAGGAGGTTGGTTTATATGTAAAGGAGTGAAAGGTGGTTGAGTAAGTAATATAATCAAAGAATGTTCTCAGAATGTAAGTGTGATCTCGTGTTCTAGTAATCTTAAGGTTAGAGGAATAAGATGGTTTAGAGGAGGAATGTGAAGAGGAGACAAAAAGAGTTACTAATGGAATAAGAGGAAGGGTTTCGATAACGAAATGGGAGAGGGAGATAATAAGATAAGGTGGGTAAAGATGGTGTATTTTATAGAAATGAATTTTCCATAAAATGAACATGACGAGATATATAAATTTAATTTTGAGGTGATAAGGTCAAAACAATGATAGTCTTTATAGTGAGGAGGGTAACTAAAGAAGACACATGACGAGGATTTATGAGGGAGCTTATCAAGACGATTGGAGCCAAGATAGGAAAAATAGGTACATCCAAAAACACAAAGATGAGAAAGAGGAGCACTTTAAAATGAAATTTAATATGGAGATTTATTATGAAAAACATGAGTAGGTAAAAGGTTAATAAGGTAGACAATAACAAAAAAGGCCTCATACTAAAAATACTTAGGAAGAAAGGCATAAAGAAGAGGCGTGAGGCCTATTTCAGTGATATGATAATTTTTTTGGTCAGTGAGAAGGGGAGTGCAGGGGTAAGAAATACGAAAGGTAATATCATAGGAGGTAAGAAAGTTAGTAAAGTTGCCTTTGATGAGTTTAGTTGCTCCAACGCATTGCAAAATTTTAATGGTAGTGGAGAAAAGATTTTCATTGGTGGTTTTGAAAGTTTGAAAATTAAATAAGGTATGTGATTTTTAAGCCAAAGGAAAAATCCATGTAAAACGATTAAAATCATCAATAAAGATAATGAAATAAAATGATAATAAAAGGAGAAAGATAGGAAAGGGCCTAATATATCATAGTGAATGGTTGTAAGGAATAAGTAGAGACATGAGAAAATAAATGAAAGTGGACATGAATACTTTTCCTTTGAAAACAAGAAGTACATAGATTGATAATATGAGATTTAATAGGCAAAAATTTAGATAAACTAGAGAAAGTAGATTAACTTGAATGACCTAACGGTAATGTCATAGATCTAGTAAAATAGAAGAGGTTGTAAAGCTAACATGATTCTTAAAGTGCAAAGGGGATTTTATTGGATAGAGATTATTGTGAATGGGTACAATAAGGAGTGGTATGTTCAATTGAAGTTCCTTCATAATGCAACTAAAGCAGTTAATTTCATTAGGCCAGAAACTATTAGTCATAAATTTAGCAACAGACAATAAATTAGCAACAAGAATAGGAACAACTGAGATGTTACGAAAATGAAGAGAGTGAGGATGAGTGAAAAAAGTGGAGGTACTAATTAAGGAAATAGGAAGAGTATGTCCATTACTGAAAACAACTTGAATCGCACCATCATATAGTGCAATTGAATATGTTGAGGATCAGGGTCATGTGGGCAATAACTCATATATTAGGTAACCAGTTAATAATATTACTAGAGGTAAATTAGGAGGTATCTGGAGTGTGCTGAATATTTATGGCGAAAAAGGACTCGGTAAGAGATTTTGTATCGGATGTGTGTCCATACTGATGATTTCTAGATTCAGAGGATCTAAAACAACAATAGGTTGTAATATGTCCCCATTTCCAATAAATTTGGCATTGGTATTAGGCTTGGAATTGGAAAATTTATTATTGATATTATTTTGAGGATGGGCTTGACTGTGAAAGTGATTTAGATAGGTAATATTAGATTGAACTTGATTGAATACTATACGATTTAAGCTAACTGATAGGTTTAGGCCCAATGATTCATAATTAAGACCTTATCAGGATGAGGACCAGGGTCTAGAAGAAGTAGGGTTATATGCTCTTCGTCTATTATTGGTCACTACTCTATGCATTCCTCTGGTCCTAAAGCATTCATGAGCACTGTAAGGAGAAGTGGGGGTGTGTGAGGTAGTAAGAGCAAACTTAGGTGATGATAAAGAGTAGAGAGACTGAAGACTCTACTTATGAATCAACAGTTTAGCTTAGAGTTTTATGAAGGAAACAATTGATTCTCTATATTTGATTGCGGTGATAAAGGATTTGTATTCAGTTGGTAGTCTATTAAGGGTAAACAAAATGAGATCGTCTTTGGAGATGAGGTAACTAATGGCAGTAAGCACATCTGCTATATGGAAATAAGGCATAAAAAAGCAGTGATGTAAGTGACTCCTTTCTTCAAATTATGGAGCTTCTGGCAAAAAAGTGACCATTAAGATTAGGATTATAGCAAAAAGTGTTGTTAGAGAGTAGTTAAGTGGTCATAAGTAGTGGAACACCCAAGGGCTAGTCGAGCTACAAAATTAGAGGGAGCGGTGGCGATAAAATAGTAGATGAGGCAATTGAACCATTACAAATTGAGGTATTTTAGAGAGTCAAGAGTTAGTTGTTGTTGATAGTAAGAGTGAGCCATCAATATATCTGTAAAGATCAAATTCAATTAACACTGCTTAAACCTAATTTTTTCAAACAAGGTAATTAGTTGAATCTAGGGGTCTAGTATTATAATAACAACACCCAGCGAGAGTCCCGCCGAATGTGGGGTCTAGAAAAGTCTAATAGTACACAGTGTTACCCCTATATTGTAAAGAGACTATATCCAATAAACCCACATGTAATGCAAATTAATAATAATACAAAATATCAATAAATATGTAAAACTAAACATATAAAATTATGTAATACAATACATATAGAACATGGTAAAGTTTAATATTACAAGATAAAATACATAAATAAATACACAAACTAAGACAAAAAGAGATGAGTACAAGAATAAACCACACCAGCCATTATAATAAAGTAAATAGACTAAGTAAGGAACTAACTAAACTAAATAACTTATAGAGAAGTACTACTTAATCAAAATAATAAGGATATATATAAAAATAATGACCCGAAAGAAAGAGTTTAGAGGACTAGGCGTCTGGTAGTGATTTAGAGGACTAAGGGTGTAGTAATGAGACTAGAAATACGGTTGAATGGTAATACTAGAGATTTGAATATGCCATGATCAATTTGTCAAAGAATATTGAAGTTGTTGTAGGTGTTGGATTGTTTGTGCTATATGTATAAGCTAGAATTATAGTTTGTGATTATGTTTTGATAAAGTATTGTGGTAGTGTAAACTGGAATGGCATCATTAGAAGGCATACTAGGTTGAAATTTTTTTCATATGTATGGCTCTAATACCATAAAAGAGTAAAGAATCAAACTGTGTTTATTAGATCTTTCACACCTGATTGTACAGAGGAATAGGCTCTTAATATACAATCATTTACCAGATTAAATGAAATAAGAAATACAATCTTGAAAGATTTAATACTATGGAAAATATAAACAGTTAAGATACAATTGAATCACATGTTTTCAACATGTGTTATCACTTTGTAAATTCCTACTTGGCATTTGTATGATGACAGAAAGTGTCATCGAGTCTCTAAATATGCATTACTTATAAAGTGAGATTAGAAGTGAGATCTTAACTACGTGAAACATGTCTTTACTATAACATACCACACTTATATGGCATATTCCCAAACATAAGAGAATATTGGGGATATACTCTTATGATATGTTAGCAAACAATTTAGAGAGATTTTTCCACCTTACACATAATATCATATGGCACAGACGTATTTTAATCAACAAATTGCCAGAGTTCAACTTAAATTTCAAAACTTTCTCACATTCAACCTGTGTGAAAACATTTCAAGGAAGCTCAGCTTTCCTCTTTAGTGATCTCAATAAAGATGTATAACAAAACATTTCTACTATCCTATTTATCAATTCTCACATTTGTAGTCATTTCTAGTATTTGATAACAAATAAATTTGTAGAATCATTATATTACTACCAAACAAATACATCAGGCAATAATTTAGTCTCAGCATAAATATACATATATCTCGAACATTAATATACAGAATTATAGCATACCAAGCTACATATATCAATTATGAAGTTATTAACACACTATATACAATGTAGCGAAGTGTTATGATATGCAGATGTAAAACTACTACTAAACTCTGTAGATTCAGTTGATCAGACCTTTAAACCAAGACTTCCAAAGCGTAGGAGTTATACTCCAACTAACTCTAAACCTTTCCTAAAGCTGAATGTAACATACCACACCCATAGGGCATATTCCCCAAAGCATTAGAGAATATTCGGGATATAGTCTACGGACATGATATGTTAGCAAACAATTAAAAAAAATTCCACCTTATACATAATATCGTATATCACAGAGGCATTTTAATCAACAAATTGCCATAGTTTGACCTAAATTTCAGAACTTCACATTCAACCTATGTGAAAACATTTCAAGGAAGATTAGCTTTCCTTTTTAATGATCTGAGTAAAGATTTATAGTAAAACATCTCTATTATCCCATTTATCAATTCTCACATTCATATTCATTTCCAGTATCTAATAACAAGTAAATTCATAGAACTTTTCATTATATACCTACCAAACACATAAATCAGGCAATAATTTAGTCTCAGCACAAATATACATATATCTCGAACATTAGTATACAAAAATACAACATACCAAGTTGCATATATCAGTTATAAAGTTATTAACACACTATATACAATGTAGCAGCATGTTATGATATGCATATGCAAAACTACTACTAGACTCTGAAGATTCAGCTGATCTGACCCTTGAGCCATGACGTCCAAAATGTAGGAGTTATACTCCAACTAACTCTATACCTCTCCTGAACCTGAAAAAAATGTTGTAATTTTGATGAGTTTTGTGAACTCAATGAGTGAACCATCATTAATGCACTCAGCAAACCATATCATATAGTACCATTCAAATCAACATACCATATAACCAATAATATCAAATTACATTTCAATACACACACATCAACTTAGGCAAAACTCAAAAAAAATCATAACACATTTTAAAAAATATCAAATTGTATTTCAAAATCCCAATTCTATTTAATCAAACATGTATATGAAAATTCAAATATGCTTTTATTCTTATTTTCTTTTGATGTGATCAAATATGTCAATTCACGCCCTAGGTTTCAACAAATTCCTACTGGCCAGCTTAACGACCATTATAGTCCTACTCATATTACGAGTGTAAAAATTAGAGAATGTGAGAAAACCTTAAAAAAATATTATTCTTATCATTGTACTAGGCTTATAATATAATATATACGGTAACTATATGGGACAAACCAAAAACCTAGTGTTAACCTAACTAATACAAAATAAGTTATATATAGAATATATATAAATCAATAATGAGCATTAACCCCTCAGTTCTTATTACGAGCCTTAGGCCCTGATTACAAGCTTTTTGCCTTGAATGTCTGTGTGTTAGTCATTTTAATTACAAATCTCATTATCTCATCATGAATGCCAAATGCAATTATCTGAATCATCTCATATATCATTTTCTTCTATCAATAACTGATTGTCTAAAATTCACAATCAATTCAATTGAAACAAACATTTCACAATTATTCATGTAGTCAACAATTGACAATAAAATAAAAACACCTCCATATACAGTCCCAAATATCAAGCTTCTTGGACCAATAATGTCCAGAATTGTAACGATCATATAAGCAACAATTTAATAACTAAAATTTAACTAAAAATAAATCAACCATAAAGAGAAACATCTAGGTTAACTCACAGAACACTCTAACAAGCTACTGACACAACGTCCCGAAAATATATGGGTATTAACAATCACTCTAAGAGCCTATTAGATATGCATATGAACATCAATCACTGATAACGAATAGAGAGAATATGTATACAATCCTTAAGTGCAATGTTTATATTCTTTTCCTCCTAATGTTCCTTTATGAACAAAATGCCTGCTTTTAACTATAACTCTCTCTACAAAAATCCAATTACCATGACTCTTGTGCCTCCTAAAACTAGACTTCATTAGTCTTAATATATTGAAAAATTACACGAACAAAATCTCCCCTTGGAATACAACCCCCATCCAAATCATGTCCTATTTCTGTTAAGAAATAGGCTGACAACCAATGCTCAAACAACAATAAATCATTATCAAGACATCTTATAGTACAACCGTTTTATAAAATCTTTAGTATGACACTAATAATCATTTTTCATGTTTTATACTTTGATTAATTCTAGCTCTAAATCCCATAAAAATTAGAAAATAACACAAGGTTCCTACACAGGGGTCTGTCACGAGCAATATTAGGGAAACAAGCATAACTCAAGCTATAATCACTATTTTATCAAGCTCCTTTTATAGAGGTCAAGATAAGACCTATATCTAGAAATTTTTTTCTTTGAGTTTCTACAAATTCAAGCTCTAAAGATATGTAAAATAGATCAAAAAGGGGAATATGAAATTGAAATCAAGATTTTGACTTACCTTGGTGACTTCTTTCTTTATCCTCTTCTCTTCCCCTTTTTTCTTTCCTTCTCTCTCTATTTTTTTTCTTCCCCTTTTAACCTCATGGTAAACCTCTCTCTCCCTTATGTTGCCTTTTACATTCATTGGTCTACGTGTCATCATTCTATTGGTCCATGTATTATTCTTCTATTGGTGTATATTTTACTAACCTTAGGCTCCACATGTCACTCATTTAAGCTTCCATATGTCACTACTTGTAAGGCTACACGTGTCATCAATTGTAGGGCTACATATGTCACCATTTATAAAGCTATAGATGTCATAAGTCTAAAGTGCCATTTGACACAAATTTAAAGGGTCACGTGTCACAAATATAAAGTGCCAATTGTCTCAAATCTTACCATTTAGGAATTCTACTAAGCCAATTTATACATTGACTCCTCAAAGATTTTTAAAAATTAAATCCAAATTACTAACTTAAATCCATCAATTTCTAATTTAATTCTAATTCATCAAAATCATGTCCAAGCATCTCAGAATATGTCAATTAAGTGCATATAAAACGTTTGTCACTTATTTCTCATATTTATAAATAATAATCTATGTATGTGTATGCTAATCTCATACATGTACATAGAATAACAAATTTTTTATCCTAATGCACCAAATTAATCATCTAGCGATATAAATTATTTTACTTAATGCAATATATATGAGCTTAAACTTCTAAACCTTCTAACCCTCCCTGAAGTGAGAAAACTGCATAATCAAACCTTTCATCTTGCTCGCAGCCCATTTGATCAAACACTCTCTTTATCCTCTTCAGCCAACCCTCGACCTCTGTGGAGTTTGTGCTTCCATAGAACTCCATAACTCCTTGTTTCTTAAGTTTATCATATCTCCTTTCTATCTTCTATGGGACTCTATGTGGTGTATACTTATATTGTGGTGTAGGAGACTCTCTATTAACCCCTATTGACTCAAGATTAGCTAATTCTGTAACATGGTCACCTATAGCGAATGACCTTTAATAAACAATAATTCTGATTACTATATGTATTGCTTAAGCTATGTAATGCTAAAATGCTAACATATATCCCTATAGATGCCAAACCTTGCTCTGATACCAAAAATACATTTGGATTGGAAGATGAAAGAATTTTTTGATCTCAAGCAAGGAAACCTTACAGTAGCTGAGTATGAGATACAATTTAATGAACTATCAAGGTAAGCTACTGCTCTGATTCCTATGGAGAAGTACAAATGCAGGACGTTTGAGTATGGCCTAAATATGGAAATTAGGACAAGATTGGCCATTACCAATTTGAATAGTTTTACTGAGCTAAGAGTAGCTTTTATTTAGATCGAGCAATTATTGATGGATGAACAACGGGTGTATAGACAAGAGCACAGGTCTAAGAGGTTTGGTGATTTCGAGCTAACTTTAGTAGGAGATCGAGTAAACGCCATAATAGACCACCACGATCATAGTCCAGATCGAGTCATATAGATTCAAATCTAGAGGAGGTACTGCTCAGTCTAGTATTAGTAGAGGTCAATCATCTAGAAGCCAGTCTTATGGAGGATAAGCACAATAGATACCCGATTGCGGACATTGTGGGAAACGTCATGGTGGAGTATACTGGAGGGTGTTGGGAGCTTGTTATCGTTATGGATCCCTTGACCATTAGATCAGAGACTACCTAACAACTTTAGGAGCCTAGTCTAGAGTTAAAGAAGGACCAATGTCTAAGACGGTTGCTCAACCTGTTAGAGTTAATTGAGCATAACAGAGAGGCAGAGGTAGAGGCAAGACAGCCTTAACATGCCCTAGTGTACCCAAGACTGAGGTATAGAGTAATCAACCACAGTCTCAAGCCAAGATTTTTGTTATCACTTAATAGGAGGCACAGAATTCTCCTGATGTTGTTGCAGGTGCATTACATGTCTTTAATCTTGAGACATTTGCATTGTTAGATCCAGGATTTACTCATTCATTTATTACTCTACACCTAGCATCTCAATTGCATTATGAGCGAGAGATGTTGGAGTTCGAATTAGAGGTGAGTACTCCAATCAGTAGTAATAGATTGATTAAAGAGGTATATAGAGGGCTTATTTTCTAGATTGAGCAGGCTGAACTGAAAGCCAATTTGATAGTATTACAGCTGAAAGAGTTAAACCTTATTTTAGGTATGGATTGGCTTACTACTCATAAGGCTGTGATGAATTATTACACCAAGGAGGTTGTTATTGAATCTCCTAATCAACAGAGAGCTACATTTCGAGGTATTAGTCAAATGGTGCCAACTCGATTAATTAGAGGTGGATGTGAGGCCTTTCTAGCCTATGTGATAGATACTAGAGTTGAGTAGACATTACATGATATTCATATTATTAGGGATTTCCCATATGTATTTATTGATGAATTATCGAGATTACCACCAAATAGAGAGATAGAGTTCACTATTGAACTAGTTCCAAATATTACTCTTATATCCATTCCTCCTTATAGGATGACACTTGTAACTTAAAGAACTTAATACCCTCAGTTGTAGGAGCTGTTAGACAAGGGTTTTATTAGACCTAGTGTGTCACCTTGGGGAGTTCCAGTTTTATTTGTGAAAAAGAAAGATGGAACTTTGAGGTTGTACATTGATTATAGATAGTTAAATCAGGTGACAACAAAGAACAAGTATCCACTACTAAGAGTAGAGGATTTAATTGATCAGTTACAAGGAGCTCAGGTATTTACTAAACTGGATTTGAGATCAAGGTACTATCAATTGAGAATAGCGAAAGCTGATGTACCAAAGGGTGTATTTCGAACTAGATATGACATTTCGAGTTCTTGGTGATGCCTTTTGGATTAACAAATGCTCCAGTTGTATTCATGGCATTAATGAATAAAGTGTTTTAGCCCTATTTGGATCATTTTTTTATTGTATTTATAGACTATATATTGGTGTATGCAAGGAGTAAAGAAGAACATTATGAGCATTTGAGGTTAATTTTACAGATCATGAGGGAAGACTAGTTGTACGCTAAGTTTAGTAAGTGTGAATTTTGGCTTGATCAGGTGGTATTATGGGGTCATATAATATCTGGACAGGCATACAGGTAGACTTGTTAGGCAGTGATGAAGGAGGAAGCACCTAGAAATGTTTCTAAGATTCGAAGTTTCCTCGAACTAGCTAATTACTACAGGAGGTTTGTCGAGGGTTTTTCATTGATCTCAGCCCCTTTGACAAAGCTTCTGAGGAATAACGTACCTTTCATATGGACTGATATATGTCAAAGGAGTTTTGAGAAGTTTAAACATCGATTAATTATAGGACCAATATTGATTATCCCATATGGATCTAGAGGGTATGTTGTATATAGTGATGTTTCATATGAAAGGTTCGGGTGCATTTTGATGCAGCATGGTAGGGTAATTACTTATACTTCAAGATAACTGAGACCTCATGAGTTAAATTATCCAGGTCATGATTTGGAGTTCGTAGCAGTAATATTTGCGTTGAAGATCTAGAGACATCATATATATAGGAAACATTACAGATTTTCACAAACCATTAGAGTTTGAGGTATTTATTGAGTCAGAAGGAACTTAATATGAGATAAAGGAGGTGGCTTGAGTTACTTAAGGACTATGATTCCACAATAGAGTATCATCCAGGCAAGACTAATGTAGTAGCTGATACACTGAGCAGAAAATCCAGTAGCAATGTGGCACAAATTTAGGCGTCGATGTTACCAAATCTAATTCAATTGAGATTACTGAAAGTTGAATTAGATTTGGGGAAAAATGGAACATTAATAGCTGCATTTAAACTCAAACCAATTTACATGATAGGTTCTGAGAGGTTTAAAGCAAGGATCTAGAGTTGGAAAGAATTATCGAGAAGTTGAAGCAGAATTCGAGTTCTGAGTTTGAGGTGAGAAACAACATTTTATGATTAGGACAGAGATTGTGTGTACCAGAAGTTAATGGTCTGAGGAATGGGATTTTGGAGGAAGCACACACAACTGTTTATACCATGCACCTTGGTACCACTGAGATATATAACACTCTTAAACAACACTTTTGGTAGCCATGGATGAAGAAGCAAGTGGCAGAGTATGTTTTAGATGTTTGACATGCCAACAGGTTAAGGCAGAGCATCAAGCACCAGCTGGAAAACTATGTTTATTACCCATTCTAGAGTGGAAATAGAAGAGGATCACAATGGATTTCATTATGGGTTTACCAAGAACTTCAAGGTAGAATGATGCTATATGGGTAATTGTTGACATGTTGACAAAATCAACTAATTTTCTTCCTATTAGAGAGAGTAACACACTAAAGTAGTTAGCTTGTGTTAGTGAAATAGTGAGGTTACATGAAGTCTAGTATCTATTGTATCAAATAGGGATCACAGATTTACTTCTAGATTATAGAAAGCACTAGGTACGAAGTTAAATTTTAGTACAACGTTTCATCCTTAGACAAATGAGCAAAGTGAAAGGACCATTTAGATTGTTAAAGACATGCTTAAGGCTTATGTTTTAGAATTTCAAGGAGCATGGGATGAGTATGTAGCTCTCATTGAGTTTACATACAATAATCATTATCATAGTACCATTGGTATGGCTCCATATAAGGCACTATATGGCAGAAGGTGTCGAACACCTTTGTATTAGGACAAAGAAGGTTTGATGATTGTTGATGGCCTATAGTTGATTTAGGATACGATGAATAAGGTGAAACTAATCCGTAACAGGATTAAGGCAGCTCAAGACTGACAGAAGAGCTATACAGATCAACATCGGAATAATATAGAGTACTAAGTGGGAGACAAAATATTTTTGAAAGTGTTGCCCTATAGAGGAGTGCTGAGGTTTGGAAAAAAGGGTAAGTTGAGCCCTAGGTATATTAATCCTTATAAGATTACTGAGAAAATGGGTCCATTGGCTTACAGACTGGCGCTACCACTAGAAATGGTTTGGATCCATAATTTATTTCATGTCAGGAAGCTTAGAAAGTATAAGTGATATCTGACACATGTGTTACCAGCTCAGGAGGTTAAGATTGCAAATAATTTGAGTTCTGTAGAGGAACCAGTAAAAATAGTTGGATATTAGACTAAACAATTGAGGAATTGAGTAATTCCTCTAGTAAAAGTTATTTGGAGAAATCATTCGAGAGAAGAAATTACTTGGGAGACTGAGGAAAACATGAGACAATATTACCCCCATCTGTTTGATTAGTCAGGTAAGAATTTCGAGTACAAAATTTCTTAAGGGGAGGGGAGTTGTAATATCCTGTCTCCTAAATTGTTGAGGGTTAGAAGGTTTAGAAGATTAAGCTTATACATATTGCATTAAATAAAATAATTTATATCACTAGATTATTAATTTGGTGCATTGGGGTACGAAAGTTGTTATTCTATGTACATGTATGAGATTAGCATACACATACGTAGGTTATTATTTATAAATATAAGAAATAAGTGACAAATGTTTTATGTGTACTTAATTGACATATTCCGGGATACTTGGATATGATTTTGATAAATTAGAATAAAATTAGAAATTAATGGAATTAAGTTAGTGATTTGGAGTTAATTGTTAAAAATCTGAAGTTTGAGGAGTCAATGTATAAATTGGCTTAGTAGAATTCCTAAATGGTAAGATTGGAGACAAGTGGCAATTTATATTTGTGACAAGTGGCACTTTATATTTGTGACAAGTGGCCCTTTAAATTTGTGACAAATGGCCCTTTAGACTTGTGACATGTGGAGTTTTAGAATAGTGACAAGTGTAGCTTTACAAATGGTAACATATGTAGTCCAACAATTGGTGAAATGTGTAGCCATACGATTGATGACATTTGTAGCCATACAAGTAGTGACACATGGAGGCTTAAATGAGTGACATATGGAGCCTAAGGTTAGTAAAATATGGACCAATAGAAAAATTATACATAGACCAATAGAATGGTAACACATAGGCCAATCAAATGGTGACATATAGATTAGTTTGACTTTCTTTGAACTTTCTAAAGAAAATAGATATAAAAGCAACATAAGGGAGAGTGAGGGTTTGACGTAAGGTTAGAAGAGGGAGAGGGAAAGAAGAAAGGGGAAGGGAAGAGGAGAAGGAAAGAAGTCACCAAGGTAAGTCAAAATCCTAGTTTCAATTTCATATTCCCCTTTTTGATCTATTTTACATACCTTTAAAGCATGATTTTGTATAAACTCAAAGAACGAAAGTTGTAGATACAGGTCTTATCTTGACATCTGAGAAAGGGGCTTGATAAAATAGTATTATGGCTTGATTTATGCTTGTTTCCCTAATACTGCCTGTGACATATCCCCTGTGCAAGAACCTTGTATTATTTCTTGATTTTTGAGAGCCTTAGAACCCAGATTAGTCAAAATATAAAACATGAAAAATGACTATTGATGTCTTATTAATGTTTATATGAAACAGTTTGGCTAGAATATGTCTTGATAATGATTTATTATTGTTTGAGCATTGGTTGCCAACTTGTTTCGTACTAGAAATAGGACAAAATTTGGATGGGGGTTCACTCCGCGTCAATGATGGTTCACTCCGCAAAACTCATTAAAATTGCAACATTTTTATTTTTTTCTCCCTCTTCTAACCTCTTAGCAGACCCTTACTCTCCCTTATGTTGCCTTTCACATCTATTTTCTCTAGTAAGTTCAAAGAATTTCAAATTAATCCATATGTTACCATTTCATTATTCTATGTGTCACCATTCTATTTGTAACATCCCGTTTCCATATAACGGGTTGAATCATGAAAATTTATATAAGAGAGATCAATCGGAGAAATTAAGAAAACACACTTCATGCTCATGCATTTGTGAACAGTGATTTTTGCACATGAAAAATATCTGTACATACATTCATGACATTTTCCCGGTATAAGTGTAAATAAATATGATTTTGAAAAATAGGCTTTGTGTGTGTCAAAATTGAATTAGAGAGGGTCATTGGGGTTTTCTGATTTTTAGAAAATTATAGAAATTTTTCGGAGTCATTTTTGGACCCGAAAAATTGTCAAGTGACAGAATAGGGGTTTACCGGTAGAGGAATTGACTGTCCAATAGCACTGGAAACTTAGACATAT
>JANZXR010000008.1:35931204-35946108 GCA_027575705.1 Erythroxylum echinodendron
ACCCTGTTCATAAGATCCATGAAAGCAGCTGGAGCATTGGTCAGTCCAAAAGGCATAACTAAAAATTCATAATGCCCTGAGTTCATAAGTCGCATAGAAAGGGCATAGAACTTGGTTCATAAGTCGCATGAACATGCTTAGTGCATTTGTCAAACCAAATGGCATAACCAGCCACTCGTATAAGCCTTCCTTAGTTTTAAAGGCTGTCTTCCATTCATCTCCCTCCTTCATTGGAATCTGATGATAGCCACTTTTTATATCAATCTTTGAGAAAATTGTAGAACTAGATAGCTGATCCAGCATGTCATCTAAGTGAGGAATAGGAAAACGATATTGAACAGTAATTTTATTTATGGTTCTGCTATCCACACACATTATCTAACTACCATCTTTCTTCGGTACCAGTAACGCAAGAACTCCACAAGGACTGATGCTCTCACGAATGTGTCCCTTCTTCAACAATTCTCACACCTGTTCTTGCAGAATTTCACTCTCCTTTGGGCTCATCTTGTAATGGGGCGGATTAGGCAATGTAGAACCCGGAACGAAATCAATCTAATGCTGAATATCCTTTAAAGGTGGGAGTGTTGATGGCTCCTCAACTAATTTAGGGAATTCTTCTAATATCTCTTTGACGGGTTTTGGTAAAGATAGTGCCTCCTCCTTTGTTGGTGTCTCATCCTCTTTATTTTTCTTACTAAGTAATAGAGCCACATCCTACGCACCCTTAGCAACATCCTGCCCTTCCACTTTAGAAGGTTTCATTGATCCAGAAGGCAAAATAATGATCTTCTTCGTGTTCTAGGTGAACCTGTATGTGTTCTCCTTCCCTCTGTGTTCAGCATCAGCATCATACTATCAAGGACGACCTAACAAAACACCACAAGCATCCATATCTACAACATCACAAATAACAGATTCAACATAGTGTTTAACGATTGAAATAGGAACGCTGCAGATCCTTTTCACTTCAATCGTTGCTCCCTCCTTGATCCACCCAACCTTGTATGCTGAAGGGTGAGGTAGAGTAAGCAACTGCAGTTTCTTCACTAACTGTTTTGCGATTAGATTCTTGCAACTACAATTATCTATGATCAATCTGCAAACAGCTTCTTCCACTCGACACTTTGCTTGGAATATCTTCCTCCTTTGTGTCTCTCCTTCCTGTTTTAGAGAACATAAAATTTTTTTCACCACAAAAGTCACCTCCCTATCTTCTGAACTGGCAATTGAACCTTCATCCTCATCTGCTTCTTCTTCACAGTCAACTACCTCCTCAATTACGTTAACCTGTCGACGATTAATAGATGCTCTTCCTTCTGGACAATTATTTGATGTATGCCCCAGATTTCCACAATGATAACAGGTGTTTCCAGTTGATTTTTTATAAGGATTAGTTCTGCTTCTGTCCGCTTTAGGTGCCTTTACATTGTTGTCTTTCTTCTCTTCTATAGCATTATGATTACTTCCCGAATTTACAGCCCTAGAAGACTACCCACTGTAATACCCTTGATATGGCTGACTGCTTGGCGAACCCGAATTTCGGTAATTTAAATTTCATTATATTGTTGTCGAGGCTACCATTTAACATGCTCTTCAACCCTCTTCGTCATTTCAATAGCATCTGCTAATGTGAAAATTGCAGCAACACACATCATACACCGAATTTCATGATTCAACCCCCGCTAGTAATGAGCTACCTGCTACACTTCATTTTCACAATTATCACATCTTGCCTGCAACCTCAAAAACTCTTATGTAAACTCATCTACCTTCCTACTTCCCTGCGTGCAATCATGATAACGATTGTACAGTACCTGTACGTGATCATTAGGTAAGAATCTTTTTTGGATCATAAGCTTCATATCCAACCAGTTTCAAATAGGTGGATATTGTCTGCGATAGCGCTCATTATGGACAGAAGTCCACCATACTACTGTACCTCCCTTCAATTTGTACGCCACAATAGGAATCCTACGTTTGTCTTCCACATCCATAACCTCAAAGAATCTTTCAACCTCCATTAACCAATCTAAAGCAGCTTCTACATCCAATGTACCATTAAAATTCTAAAGATCTACCTTGATTTTGTAGCCATCACTTTGATTTTCATGACCCCTATAATTCTGAACTACTCTAATCTGATATGGTGGTCCTCTATAAACTGGTTGCGGATCTGTGACCCTAGAAATTGCCTCCGCGGGAGGATGGTTAATCCTTCATAGGTTTAACTGCTCTCCTAGCATCTGTCTTATTTTGCTATTTGATCAGATAAGTTTGCCACGGATATTTCTAAGGTAGTAAGTCGTTCTTCGTAATTGGTGGCCATAGAGGATAGGCTCTAATACCAACTGACGCAGAATGGAAGTTATAAACGGAACAAGAACGTTTAGACTCCGTTCAGGAGTTTAATCAATTTTGTTTGATTGGATGAAAAGATAAACCAGAACGACAAATGGTTTTGAAAGAAAGGCAAAGCCAAATTCTGGAATGATAGTTATCTTCCGAAAAATTAATTTCTAAGAAAACATAAATAAGGCCTATTTATAATGGCCACAAACCCTAATTCAAATCCTAACAAGATTAGGAAAATAAAAAACCGAAAATAGTAAAATAGTCTATTTTTTAAAAAAGGGAAAATTGGGCCCCTATTTAGGCCTTTTTTTCGCATCCTGTCACAAAACTTGCCACGGTCAAGATCTTCCATGTAATCCAAAGCTAACTAGTCCGCATCATCTTGTTAGAGAAAGTTTCTTACATTTGGAATGGTATCTAATCTGGAATCTTTTGAAATGCTATGCTTCAACATTTGAATAAGGACCTCCATGCAAATTAGGAATAGATAAGGGGACAGAAGATCCCCTTACCTAAGTCCTTTTTTCCTTTAAACATCTCTGTAGGGATCCCATTTATTAATAATCTGTAGGAAGTAGTAGTAACGCATTCCTGAATCCACCTTATGAAACTATGGGGGAAATTCATGACCTCTATGGATCATAGCAAAAAACTTCAGTTTACACTATCAAAATCTTTCTGTAGGTCCACTTTAATAGTACAATTTAGAGGTACTTTTCTATAATTATACCCTTTCAAAAGCTCCTACACTAGAAGAATATTATCCGCAATATCCCTGCTGCTCATAAAAGCTCCTTGATTCTAACTGATGAGTAAATATAGAACCTCCTTTAGTCTATTTGTCAAAATCTTGGCAATGACCTTATAGAGGAAACTGGTACAAGAAATAGATCTGAATTCACTCCTGGAGGTCAGGTTGGAGGTTTTAGGGACCAAGAACAGAAATGTCTTGTTAATCTCTTTAAATAGTAATATTTTAGGAAAAATTCATGCACATTATCCTTAACTAACCCCCTACACTACTCCAGGATTTTTGATAGAAGACCCCATTCAACCCATAAAGTCCAGGTGCCTTAGAGCCATTCATATGAAAAAAAGCCTCTCTATTTCCTAATCCGAAACTGGTCTAATTAATAATGAAGCCTCATGTTCAGGAATTCTTGCTGAAACATTCTGCCTTATATCAGCTCCAAATCTTGGAGGTGAAATTTCTGAACCTAGGAGATTTCTGTAGAAATTCATTGAATCCTTTGTAATTCCATCTTGCCCATACACCACCTCTCTAGTTTTAGATTCAATGGAAGTGATTATTTTTACATTCTTTCTATCTAATACTGAATTAAAAAGAGCATAGTACATATATCCCCTTCCTTTATCCAATTAATTCTAGCTCTCTGCTTCAATAAAGAGCATTGATTGTCCACCAATTGCAAGTAGTTTTTCAGGGCTTCCTTTTCAGCTGTAGCTAGTGATCAATTTATGGGATTTTCTGCCAATGATTTCTGTATGACTGAAAGTTTATCTCTAGCTATTTCTATCTCCTTAGAGATATTCTGATCTCTCTTTGAGTTAAGGTTCTTTAATTCCTTTTTAATATACTTGAGCTTTTGGAGGCATATGTATTGTTTAGTCCAATAAAACTCATACTCTAATCCCTTCCTTGTTACTTCTTGAAACCGCTCCATATTTACCAGAAAGTTATTGAACCTGAAAGGATGATGGGTTCTAGTAGTAGTAAATAAATTTTCGATTCTTATAAGAGTATGGTCAGAAATTTCAGGGTCTAGAAATTTTGCTAAGCTTCCTGAGAAAGTATCGAGCCATTCTGCATTAACCATTGCCCTATCCAATTTTTTTCCTAATGTGCCAACTAGAGCTTTGTTTGTTTGACCAAGTGAATATATGGCCTTCAAATTTTAGATCCATAAGTTCCACATCCTACATACAATCTAACATATCAGAAGAATAGTTAAGTAAATTACAATTTGCTTCCACTTCTGATTTGAATAGAGTGTTGTCAAAGTCACCACTAGCCAACCATGGAGCATTAATTGAAACTTGAATTCTTCGTAGAGAATTTTAGAGTTCAGTTCTTTAAACACAGTATTAAAACTATAGATAAATGTAGCTAAAGCACAACAATTTTCCATTTTGAAGTAGAGCTCAGTGTGAATTAACTGTTGACTAGATTCCAGAGCTTTCACTTCCAAAAATTCCCTATCATAAGCAATAATAATCCTTCTGTGGGCATTACTTTGGTGGTTTGTAAGAAAATGCCATTTGCCACCCAAACAACATAGTTTATTCAAATTAACTTCTCTAATTTTGGTTTCCAAAAGACAAAAAAACCAGAGACTTTTTCTTTAGAACAAAATCCCTTCATGCATTTAGCTTGGAGGGGGTATTTATTCCACAAACGTTCCATACAATCAGAGTCATAAGAGATAACTTTTCCCTTTGAAGGCTTTCCTACTGCTCCTATAACTTTTCCTAGAGATAACTTGCCCAAATTGCTCATCTTGAGAAATTCCATTTTACAGATTAGCCTTCTGTTGACTTCTTCATATTGTATAGGATCTAGAGCTCCTCCATTTGGAATAAATCCACTCTAGAACATTCTCCCATTTGTTCATTAGTGTATTATTTAGGTCACTGTGTGGATCTGAAATGCTCCTTCCTACTAGTTTGAAATTGGGCTCTTCTCCTCCTTAGTGCACTCCCCATTTATAGGGGAAACTTTTTCAACCTGAACTAGTAGATGATTTTCAGATACTTGTTTTGCCTCCTTACATTCATTGTTGTCTCCCAAAAAATACTTTTCCATACCCTTCACCTCCCAATAGTAACTCTAGTAAAGACTTTTCTTGTAGGTTTCTATTCTTTTCCTTGAGCATTAAGAGACGGGTTCCATTGGTAAGTTACCAAAACTTTATCTTCTTTAAGAGAGTGATCATTTGTCAACCTTAGGATAGGGATGTTGTCTTTCATTTCCTTAGAAATATCCATACTCACACAAAACCTAGCAAATCTTACCCTTTTCCTTAACGAAGTGTTTTCATCCATACATATTGGTTTTCCTAAGTAACTTGCTAGCATACTTAAACTCTTAGTAGTTTAATATTCTAAAGGAATGCTGTGGATATTTACCCATAGAGGAATGTTCTTCATTCTGAATTTTCTAATTCCATACCCGGTTGCCAATTTTGAAGAAATAAAAAGAGTCGAAAGATGTGCCAATTGGCTTCTTCAATTACCTTTTGAGCTTCTGATTTTGAAGAGAAGGAGAATATCAAGTTATCCTCCTCAATTAACATTACCTCTATAAGACCTCTTCCTTTCCAGTTTCTCTGTGCCCGTGCTTGTATTACTGAAAATGCAGACCTTTTGTCCATAAAAAAACCAACTAGGGTGGCTTCTCATGTCCTAGCTCCTTCCTACAGAATGTCTAGACTAGAAGCCACTATTAACTTCTCATCGATCTCACATGACTTGCTTCCATGTTTTCTTAGGCCTGCTACCAATTTCACTTACGGTAAGGACAGAAAGTTTGGGAGAAATGACAGAAGTAAAGGGAGGGATAGTTGAAAAGTGGGATGGGAAAGAAGGATGGGTCGTAGAAGGTTGAGAAGGGGAAGAGGGTTTAAAAAGGAGAATTAGGGAAGAGACCGTTTTAAAGGTAGTTGATAATGTGAACATTTTGTCTCCATTTTAAGTTTTGAGACCAACAGGAATCAAGGAAAGAAGAAAGTTGGATAAGAGCTTAAGGTCTATATTCGGCTGGAGAAAGGTATAATTCAAATCTAAAGTTAAAGATTAAGCGTGTGAAAAAAAGAAGTTAGAGAAAAGCCAAAGTTTCCCTCTCATCTTATATTTGGAGCATGCAAGTTGTGTTGGATAAATCCGATTACTTTATCTTGTTAAATTGATAAAAGCATGAATGGAGGTAGAAATTTGGCGTAGGGAAAGTACGAAACGTGGGCATTGGTGAGTTCCGTCATCGAACAAAAGTTAACAAATTCCGGTCCCATCAATCAGTGACATGCGTGGCAATAAAATTACAACTCCTCGCTTCTAGAGGTAAGTGCAGTCATGTTACCAACCTTACCTTGTCTGGCAGAAATTTGTCATCTCTCGTAAAAATTTTAGGAAGAGAACCATGTCCCCTAGGTCGGTAAACAGTTAATGAACCTAAACTTCGGAGTTTCATCATATATAACCTTTCTTTTTTCCCGGTGGGAAAACTATAGCCTTTCCACACAGTGGATTTTGATGTAATCTGGCATTTGTGATTTTTAACTTGCTTTGATTTACTCAAGGCTCCAGCAAAGCTTTTTGAAGGGAACATTTAAAATCCGACACGAGTTTTGCATTTTTTTATTTTACTTCCTTATCTTATTAAATACTTTAGTATTTTTTGTTCTTTAGATTCTCGAAGGTTTTTACTTTATCTTCATCTAATATTAGGTATGAAAGATTTGATCAGATATCCAACCACGATTCTCACCGAGTTGTCGAAGTTGAAAGACTCTTTTAACTTTTTACTTTCCATAAAGAGGGTCTATTCTCAATCAATAGAGAGTAGAGACTAACGGAGAAGAAGATGATGTATTAAATCGTAATATTTGTTAATAAATATAAATAATAAATTCAATAAACAAAAATTTTTAATTTCTGTAACTAATATCTATTTAATAAAATATATTTTGAATTCTAGAATTAGTATTTTTATTTAGAATATAAAATATGCTTATTATATAGTTACCGATTTTAAAATTAAAATGAAATAAAGAAATAATTATATTACACTAGTTATAATTTTATTAATAGCTAATATCAAATAAATAAATAATTTTTATTAAATTAATATTTTGAATGAAATTTTTATAATTTTATGAAAAAGAAAAAATTAAAACGAAATGTGGAGGAAATTAAATTAAATGTATATGTTCTTGTAAACTTTGAAAAGGAATGGCTTCATAAGTAACTTCAGACCTAAAAGTCAAAGGGTATATTTACAATTATTGTAAATTTGTGCCTTTTGAATATAATAATAATAATTGAGTAATATCAAATATACATAAAAAATTTTAAACATAAACTCCTAAACTCAATATCAACTTTTTAAAACTAAGGCAGCATTATGGATTATTTCTAATAAATTTTATGGAAGAAAACAAAGGAAAAGGAAATAGACAAAAGGAAAGTTTGAAGGGTGATCCTTTACAAATTTATAAAATTGAAATTCCATTGGTTTATATTTTGTTATGATTTTAATACATATAAACTTTCTATTTATTACAGAGTTCTAGTGAGTTATTATTTTTTTTTTGAGAAAAAGAACTAGTGAGTTATGATAAACGAGGGTGAGGGTCGCAGCAGAGTGAAACTTCTCAAGAAGAGACCTATACCACTCATGTCATGCAAGTAGGCATCTATTTGTCACTACGGAGCTCCTCCTCGCTAATCTAAGCACCCGTTTGGTTCAGCTTTTGGATGGTTAAAAAATATTTTTTTTCACCGCAAAAACTATTTAACAAAAAATGGGTGTTTGGCTGGAAGATTCAAAAGTACTTTTAAAATAGAAATGACTTTCTTAGAAGTTCAAATACAGATTTTAAAGAAACTCAAATTTGGAGCTTTTCAGAAAAGCTCCCCATTTTAGCTTTTTGGGGTAGATTTTTTATGCGCCTAACAACTCAAATTTCTGTCATTTACATTTATATCAGCCAATAAAGAGAGAGGAAAATTGAAAACTCTATTTTCTCTTTGAAGTCACTGCCTCATGTAAGTATCAATCACTCTTTGTTTTTTGACTTCTATTTTAGTCACCTAGGTTTTGAATAGCTTTTCATTTTGTGCAACCTCTATTCCTCACTTCAATTTCACTTCGTTCTTAGTTCTTGCTCGCTTTCCCGTGTTTTTCTGGGTGTTGGATTTTGTTGGTAATGTTATTTCGTTGATTTGGATTGAACCTAGATCTTATTACTATCTAATTCTTTTTTGCGAGTCGACCTCGGAATTTCTGGTTTGGATGATTTTGTATAGAGAGTTCGTTGGTGTTGCTATTTCAGTTTGTTCATCAGGGTTTTTCAATTGAAAGTCAAAAAGACGTTCGCTTTACGATGTTGGGTGTGTTATTGATAGATAAAAGAGAAGGATACAATTTTACTGATTGATAGTTTCTGTGTTTTGATTCATTTCTGCAATGGAGGGACTTTATGTACATTTGATCTAATTCGTTATATAGGGCTAGTTTTTCGTTGGTTTGATGTATTTAACTATTTACTCAACTTGAATATTTATTTTGGGATTATAATATTATTTAGCTTTTTTATATGTTTTAATATTTATTTTTCATATTAGTTTTATTTCCTATAAGAAAATAAAGAAATCTCTTTAAATAATTTCCTACAAGATGGTTATCAAATAAAACATAATATATCGTGCTTTGCATATTGTTTAATATACTTTAAATATTATTTATATGAATAAATAATTGTTATTACAAAATATAATATAGTTAAAATTAATAAAATTGCTTTTTTATGTTGCCAAACAGTCTACTGTATGAAGCTATTTCAAAAAAGCTGTTTTTTAATTCACAGTCAAACAGTTAACTAGTTTCTTAGAAAAGCTCTTATAAAAAAAGCTCTACTGACTAAAGCTTTACTGACAAAAGCTCTACTGATATAAGCCTATCCAAAGAGGCACTAACATTGTTGATGTCAAGTGTGGGTCCCGTGCTGTCACATTGTCACCAACCTGACAAAAGCTAACGCCATATATTTTCTTTGTCAAATTCGGGATTGAAAAAGATTTTGTATGAAAATCGTTTTTATATATATCTTGGACCAATTTATGGTATCATGAAGAGGATCGGTCCATATACCAAGAAAGATCCTTAATCCTTATCGTTGGTGTGGTGGGCTAGGCTAATACATGCTTTTGTTTTTTTTTCCTGAAGATAGAAGATTTATTAAAAAATTCCAGCCTGGTGAAAAAAAAGAGTATAAACCTAAAAGGATACAAGAGTAGGAACAAAAGGTCTAAGACTTTTAAGGCTTAAAGAGAGCCCAAAGAGAAAAAGAAAAAGAGACGACACCTAAAACAGGCTTAGGGTATGATTGAGGGCTAAATAGACTCTATGCCTTCAAGCTCCCTTAGATTTTTCACAGCAAACCTCACGATATCAGTGAGGTGGAGAGGCCGTTGGTTGAAGACTTTCTCGTTGCGAGCGATCCAAATGGACCATAAGAGAAGCGCGAGCAAAGACAACATTTCCATAGATTCCGGAAGTGACTTGAGGTAACCAACTACCTTCTTATGCCAATCTTTCATATCTGTTGCAACTATACAATCTGGTCTTAGATTTAGGCTTAATAGACCAAATGATTGGATAGATAGGTCACAATTTGTGAAGAGGTGTAGGCACAATTATGAAGAATTGTTGTAGCAAGGACAATGGTCGACAATTCAAATCTGTAGGTGACGGTTAAGGTTGAAATTGACCGCTAGAATCTCGTGCCCAAGCCTCCAAAGGAACAATTTGATTTTTGGAGGGCCTTTGGAGTTCCATATTACTTTCCAAAGAGAGGTATGATCATTATTGAGTTGATTATCAGACCTTATTATGCTCTGTAGACGCCAATACCCTGATTTGACTGAGTAGCTGTGATTTCTATTATAATACCAATAAGAGTGATCTATAGAGCTAGCCGGTTGCACTGATTTAATAACTCAAACTACATCCTCTAGGAAGAGATCCTTTAAATGACTTTCCTTCCAACAAAGTTGGTCAGCTAGTAAATAAGCGACCAACCTTTCTGCTCCATTCTGACAATTAGGTTTAATTGCTTCTTCGCTTGTTCTTGGGGGATCTAATGGAATCCGTCGGTCCTGTAAAAGTAATGTAGAAGATCCATTAGAAATTTTAACTTTAGTACCGGACGATATAATTTCCCTTCCATAGATGATGCTTTTCCAACCTCAAGATGGGTTGGTTCCTTTTGGGGCCTTTAGGAAGGTAGTATGGGGGAAGTAACGACTTTTAAGCACCCTCGCAAAGAGAGAGTTTTCATTTTTGAGAATTCTCCACCTAGTCTTAGCTAGAAGGGACTGATTAAAATATGTGAGATCCTTAAAACCTAGGCCTCCTTGGCTAGTAGGTCTGTACATTCTTTTCCAACTGACTAAGTGAAACCCTTCATTATTGTAACCTTTCCACCAAAACCTGGCCATAAGGCGATTAAGCTCTTTGCCTACATGAGAGACTGCTTTGATTAAAAAAAATTTCCCTACATGAGAAAGGAGTTTAGAGTGCTAAGAAAAGAGTTTCCTGCTAACCCGAAGCCTAAACTCCTCCAAGGTTGCTCGTTTTGATTTAAAAATGGTGGAGCGCAAGCCTAGGTACTTATCCGAGCCACCTACATTCGGGATACCTATTCTAGAGGATAAATCCCATCTTAGCAAGTTAGGAGAGCCTCTGCTAAAAAGGATAAAGCATTTGTTGAAATTAATCACTTGACCCGAAGACTTTCCATAAACCTTGAGAATTTTTTGATCTCATCTACCTGTGAGGGGCTTGTTTCTAGAAAAAAATCGAATCATCAACAAAAAATAAATTAACCGAACTTTTCCTAGCAATTTTGATACCCTTAAGCGATCATTCCTTTCTAGCCTTTTTTAAAAAGGAGGCTAGGACTTCAGTCACTATAATGTATAGATAAGGAAAAAGTGGATCTCCCTGATGAATTCCTCTAGTGGGAGAGAAGTAATGGTAGTGAGGCAAGCCATGATCTAATTTAACCAAATAGAGTGAAAGCCAAGCTTTTTCATAACCATATCAAAAAAATTCCACTCCACTCTATCAAAAGCTTTGCTTATGTCAAGTTTGATAGCCATCTTGTATGATTTGTCCCTGTAGGAGGTTAGACGGTAGGTAACTTCATGGGCAATCAGAACGTTATCGTTGATTAGTCTTCCAGGAAGAAAAGCACTATGAGCTTGGGAGATAATTTTAGAAAGCACTACATTGAATTTGCTGGCTAGGATTTTAGAAATCACTTTGAAGAGAACTTGAGTGAGGCTAATGGGTTTAATTTTGCTCATATCCTGCGAATTAGGCTCTTTAAGGATCAAAGCAATGCAAGTATGATTAACACCTTCAAGCATTTTGGCATTCAAAAGAAAAATCCAAAACAGCTCTGGTTACATCCTTCCTAATGATTGCCCAATAATTATAGAAAAAGAAACCTGTATAGCCGTCGCTTCCTAGGGCACTGTTAGGATTGATAGAGAAAACCACCTCTTTAACCTCTCCTCTTGTGACTAGTCTAGTAAGAAGATCATTATTAGCCTGACTAACTTTTGAGTTGAGGTTTGTTCGTTATATATATATAGATAAAAGATACTCGAATTGACCTCTTATCTAAACATCAATCTTTGAGTTATTTAAACGTGCAGTTAGATTGAAGATGTTATACCATCCAACTATTTGATATAAGTTGGTATATTATTCAAATGATTGATAGAGTTTTTTCCAATGAGGACTTATTCGTATTAGTGTTTAGTTTATGTGTAAAATACTTTATTTTGTTCAAAGGGAATAATAACAACAAAACCTAGTAAGATTTCTGATAAAATATAGACTCTAAAACTATTCAATAGTATGCAGTCTTACTCTTACATAGTAGACAAGCTATTTGGAAACTTTTTCGATTAAACAACATGTATTGCAAATTAATAATATTATAAAATAAATATAAATACATATAACTAAACATATAAAAACATATAATACATTATATATAGGACATGGTAAAGATTAACAATATAAGACAAAATAAATAAATAAATACACAAATTAGGGAACAAAAGAGACAAGTACAAGAATAAATCACACTAGCCATTACAACAAAGTAAATAGACTAAGTAAGAAACTACTCATGCTGAATAACTAAGAGATAAGTACTACTTAATCAAAATATTAAGGCTATCTATAAAATGAATGATGAGAAGAAAAAAGTTTAGAGAACTTAAGATAATGAAAAAATTCTCTCTACAGGAAATCTTTTATTTATATTCTAATACACTAAAAATTTCAATTGCGGGTTATTTACAAGCGAGAATGATAAAAAATGTTAATAGAAAATGTTCATCAATTTTAATAAAGTTCGTCTTTTTCGAAGATCTCTAACGTAATTCCGAAATGGTCATAACGATTTCAATGCATTTAATATACCATGTTAAAATGGACATAAAGGTGTCTTCGTATGGTAATAAGTGCACTATTTTTATATTATTTAACAATATATTAGGCTATTAGTTTGTGTCTTATAGTCAATCTACTGATTATAATTAAATAATATAATTCTTTAAAGGCATTTTTTATTTTATACATACTTAGATGTATATGAAATTCATATTATGTTTATACATTATCCCTAAATTATTCATAATTATTATTTTATTAAGACTGAACATTAATAGAGCATAAAAGACTAATAAATGTTATTTGTTTCCTTATAAAGGGAGTAGTCAATCTTACATGCTAAAGTATGAAGATACTTAAACAAACATGTGAGTACTTGATAGAGAACAAGTTCGCCAAACTAACTTAATTTGAGAAATCTATTTAGAACATTACTTGTATATTTATGAAAATTCTCATTGTGATGATTGTAAAAATGATGATCCTTTAGATCTTCAAATATTTGATATATGCTTAATTGATTTTATAATTATTCCATAACACTTAGTGATTAATGACATGAAATTTCCTAATATACTCACTTTGACTCATACATTGTTTTAGGCACAATTCAGAAACAAAGGAGTTAAAGTGAGTCGAAAGCACTACATTTGAGTTTTTTTTTTGAAGATTCATATCCACTTGTCTTTATGTAACAAAAATGAGGAAGATTAGAGCAAATAAAGGCAAGAAGAAGACAAGAAAATGAAAAACAAAGAAGAAAACTGTGTTGTAACTCACAGCTATTCATGGATTTGCATGCATGCAGGATATCTTATTAATGTGAATATAATGGACAACATCATAATGGAAATTGAAGGAAGAAGGCTGCTACAATTGGAGTGTAAAATAAAGAGTGGACAGCTAGAAAAAATCAACTAGAAAATAGCTTGAAATAATCACCTACGACCATATTAATTTGGCATGACCGTGAGCATTAACTTACGATCATGATAAATTATTTCACAGCCTTGAGTTTTAACTCAAGAATGTGCAATATACATGCATGGGCGTGAGTGGTGTGTCACGAGTGTGACACTTGCCACCTCACCCATCTTTTTTTTCTAATATAAACTGAGGGGTATGTGACTATAGAGATGAAAGTTTTGGGTGTTTTCAACTTAAAGGAGTGTGGGACTTTAAGAGCTTCAGGAAAGCATGAAGAACACGACAAGCTCTCGATTGTGAGAAAACCCATGAAGGGGTATCTTTCAGAGGTGACATCTGTTAAGTCAAGAGGACTTCACGATTATTAATTTTGGTGACAATCAAATAATAATAATATTAGAAATAAATGAACTATTTTAATAAGTGTGTTAAGTGTGACGAAAAACAAAGAAGAAGTCAAAACACATAATAAGTAGAAAAACACAGAAGAAGTATAAAACACAGAAGAAGCAGAAAACACAGAAGAAGTGAAAAACATAAGAGGTGGAAAACACAAAAGAAGCGCAAAACACATAAGAAGCAGAAAACATAAAAGAAGTGGAAGACATAGAAGAAGTGAAAAACACAGAAGAAGTAGAAAACACAGAAGAAGTGAAATCAAAGAAGAAGTGGAAAACACAAAAGAAGGGCAAAACACAAAAGAAGCAAAAAACACAGAAGAAGTGAAAAACACAAAAGAAGAGAAAAGCACAGAAGAAGCACAAAACACAAAAGAAGAGGAAAGCATAAAAGAAGTGGAAAATACAGAAGAAGTGAAAAACACAAAATAAGAGGAAAACACAGACGATACAAAGAAGAAGATACACTAGTACATCAGACAGTTAGTTAGTTGGAGTTAGTTATAGATCTCAACTGAAAAATGGGTTCTACAAGAATCAAGAAGAAGTTATCAAGAATCAAGAAGCAGTTGGAGACTTAGGCTATATATACTAGTCGTAGTCGAAGATTGAACAACTTTTAAGAATCTTACAATCTTTTGAGCTTTCAATTGTTTACTTACAAAGAAAAATTCTCTATTCAAAAGTGTGATACTAGAGAGCAAACCCTACTATAATAAAAAGCTCACAATATCTTTCTAGTAAGAGAAAGAAAAGGCTAAAAGCCTAGAGAGGCTAAGATAATAGAAAGAATACTTTGTGTAAGAGACCTGAAGAGGCTCTGGAAGGGAAAAAAGAATACTTGTAAAATTGTCAAAGTATAGTGAAATCTCAGACAAACTCTAAGGACTGGAAGTAGCCCATGGTTTGGGGTGAACTAGTATAAAAATTGTAGCGCCTATCTTCTAACCTTTCACTTTATTCTATTTTGTTTTTAGACAAGTATATAGAAGTTATTTGCGATTTAACTACGTA
>JANZXR010000008.1:35977027-36002283 GCA_027575705.1 Erythroxylum echinodendron
CAAGCAGACCTGATATTCTGTTTAGTGTCTATTTGTGTGCTAGATTTCAAGCAGATCCTAGAGAATCTCACTATATTACTGTTAAAAGAATTTTGAGATATGTATCAGGTTCTACTGATCTTTGCTTAATGTATGGGAAAGGTAAAAATTTCAGGTTAATTGGCTACTATGATGCCGATTATGCTGGAGACAGGATTGATAGTAAGAGTGCAAGTGGAGGCTGTCACTTTCTTGGCCATAATCTAGTTTCTTAATCTAGTAAGAGGCAAAGCTCAATTGCTCTATCTATTGCATAAGCTGAATATATGTCAGTTGCAAGCTGTTGCTCACAGGCGTTATAGATCAAGTATCAGTTAGAAGATTATTCAATACAAGAAGAACAAATCCCAATTTTTTGTGACAACACAAGTGCTATCAACCTATCGAAGAATCCAATACAGCACTCAAGGATAAAGCATATCAAAGTTAGGCATCATTCCGTACAAGACTATGTACAGAGAGGAATTGTTAGTCTATAGTTTGTTGAGACAAATCATCAATGGGTAGATATCTTTACTAAGCCTTAAAATGAAGAAAGATTCAAAGAAATCAAACAAAACTTGAATATGGTAGTGTTGAGTGACCAATCGTTTGACACGTCATGACTCAGATGATTTTGATAGAAGGAAGATAACAAGTCATAAGTTTTCAAGAGCATAGTAACTGTAAGTTACAGACGGTAAATTTTAAGAAGATAGTAAAGGGAAATCCTCTCATAAGGTTCAAAACATCACCTACTCTAGAATACTCTTGAAATCCTCTAAAATCGACTTTTGCAGAAGCTCTCAATAAAGCGTTTCATTAGTCTGTTCGTGATATCAAGATCTTTCGATTTACATTCTTATCTTCAGATACTAACCTCATTACTTTGAGAAGTTTCTATTGTCTATAGATCATAATGGAGCAAGCTATGACTTATGGAAGACATGTTGATTTCAAATCCTTAAAGAAGAACCAGATGGATTTGAACCAGAAATTGATGCAGTGGGATGGAAAAACTTTTTTCAGGTTCGTGAAATAGTCTATCTGAATGAAGTATATGAGTTTTGGAAGAATGCAAAAGTAGTAGATGATACTGTAGTATGAACGGTGGATAAATTATAAGTTATTGTGACACTAGAGCTAATCAAGAAGGTTAGTAGATATCCATGTATTAGAGCAGAGGTGTCTCATAACACAAGATAGATGACTGAAAGCAGTGTAGAGAAGGCACATGTCAATCGACAACTCTATGGACGAGAAGGTGTCAAATCTTGTTCTGAAGGCTAGGGTTCTACATGCGATACTTTTTCATTGTATTCTACCAAGAACAGGTTCAAAAAACATTGTGACGACGATAGATGAACAATGCCCGTTATATTTACTCAATCATCAGTCTATAAATCTTCCACACTTGATTTTAAGGTAGATGATGAAGACGAAGAGAGATTCTAAAGCCTTACCATATGGCATGTTGCTAAAAAGAATCTTTAGAGATTCTGGAATTCTTCTTGACAGAGGAAACAAGATGAAGATGAATATAAAAAGCATTATTAATGCGTCAACTATATGTAGAATGAGTTTGAAAACTCAAGATAAGGAGGATACAGCTTCTATGGCAAAAGCAAGGACTGAGGGGGAGTGTCTTGTCAGACGCAGCGTGAGTGAAAATGTTACACCTATAAGGGAGAATAATCCTTAATCCACAGGAAGAATGTCTATAGAAGTAAAGAAGAATAAATCATCAGAGGTATCAACTAAAGCTAAGACGATTGCACAAAGAGAAGAAAGCCAGGTGAAACTATCTGAAAAACAAGTGTTGTTGAAAAAAAAGGGGGAGACATTTGATTTTGAGAAAGTCAAAAAATCAAGAAGATCATCAAGGTTATTAACTTTGCCACAACAAGAGCAAAAAAGAGGGAAAGGATTGACTCTTGGTGAAGATTCTGAAAAGATAGAGAAAGCACCACAAGCTACTAAATCTTTGGTCTCAATTTTGCAAGAACAGCAAGCCCAGTCAACTAAAAAGACAGAAATTAAGAGGAAGTTGGAGTTTGAAAGGAAGAAACCTCAACCATAACCACCTTCTAGACTGGTAGAAGAAAGTAAGAAGCTAAAGACCAGTCACAAAGAGATTACTTCAACTGGTGTTCAACAAAAGGAAAAATTAGTTGAACACAACTTAGTGTCTAATAGTCCTTCTCAACCTATCTGAAAATAGGATTTGAGAATGAAGGTGATAGAAGAAATGGTACCTGTTAGAAGCAGAAGCTCAATTATTGTAGGAGAACCTGTGAAAAGGTTAGTCAAGGTAGAAGTTGAATCAATTCTGATCAATAATCGATCAATAAATCTTCTAAATCATGAAGAAAGAAGATTATATGGTATTATGAGAGATGAAAATTCAGAACCATATCCATTGAAGATGACTAAAGATCGATACACTATTTACCCAGTCACAAGTAGAGCATTGATCAAGATTGTACCAGACATACAACCTAGAGCTTCAAACATTGTACGCAATGTAGACAAAGGGAAACAGAAGGTGTACCCTGAAGGAAACACAGGTGATCTTACAGAAGATCAAATATAAGAAGCTGTGAGAAATATAGATGAGGCATGCAATGCAGAGCAATCAAGAGGAATTTATGTTTCACATCATATTTCAAAACCATCAAGAAGTTATTGTGGTCGCTTCACCATAGATTCAACTTCTCAGGTAGTCAGAAGAGTGATAAAAGGACAGTACAGAACTATCAGGGTTGAAAGTATTAGTTTCAACTTAGGGACTCTTGTGCATCTAATCATGCAGTTTAGACCTTTGAGTGCTATATCTTTAATTAAATATTTCCTTCACCTTCTTGGAAGACCAATTTCAAAACTACCTAAACCTAATGACCTTGATCTCCCTGAAGGAAAACTATATTTCAAACCTTCTGTTATTAAAATCATTAGTTAGATGTTTTACCTTTAGAAATACTTGTTGCTATCAAACCTTCTTTTATTAAAATCATTAGTTAGATGTTTTACCTTTAGAAATACTTATTGCTGCAAACTTCTATCCATCAAGTGCACCTCAGCAAGTTCCTACTACTGGTATGGAAGATGTTAGTCACTCCCAGTAATGGTGTCAAGAAGCCTTAGTTAAGGAGATTGAAGAAATTCATACTAAGGTTGATGATCTGAGTGACTCAGTGGGTGAAGAAATTCATAATAAGGTTGATGATCTGAGTGACTAAGTGGGTGATCTATATAAGGAAGTAACCTATCTATGAGTTTCAACTGAAAAAGAACTCAAGTTGATCAAAAATGATATACAAGTATGTTTTCTGAAATCATAAGGCATCTGTGATAAACTTTTTGATTAATAACAAATAAGGGGAGAAAAACAGAAGAAAAAAGAGAAAAATAGGGGGAGAAGAGCAAAAGCGGAAGGGAGAAGAGCAGAAGAAAGAAATGCAGAAGCAAAAGAAAGAAAAGCAGAAGCAGAAGAAGAGAAGAGCAGAAGTAGAATGAAGATAGCATATAGGGAGAACAAAGACAAGAGAAGAAGACAGTAACAACTACAAAGTGTATTTTGTTTGTTATCTTCTTATTCATTATCTGAATAAAATTTGTTCGTTCACTTTTATCTTTCTAAAATTATGATTATTTGTTATCATCAAAAAGGGGGATATTGTTAAGTCAAGAGGACTTCACGATTATTAATTTTGGTGACGATCAAATAGTAATAATATTAGAAATAAATGAACTATTTTGATAAATTTGTTAATAATGTAGAAGTAGAAAACACAGAAGAAGTGGAGTACACAGAAGAAGTGGAAAACACAGAAGAATCACAAAACACAGAAGAAGTGGAGAACACAGAAGAAGCGTAGAACATAGAAGAAGTAGAAAACATAGAAGAAGTGGAGAACACAGAAGAAGCAGAAAACACAGAAGAAGTGAAAACACAGAAGAAGCGCAGAACACAGAAGAAGCGAAAACACAGAAGAAGTGGAGAACATAAAAGAAGAGAAAACACAGAAGAAATGGAGAACACAGAAGAAACAAAAAACATAGAAGAAGTGGAGAACACAAAAGAAGAGAAAACACAGAAGAAGTCAAAACACAGAAGAAGTAGAAAACACAGACGATACAAAAATGGAGATAGGCTAATACGTCGGACAGTTAGTTAGTTGGAGTTAGTTACAGAACTCAACTAAATAAAGGGTTTTACAAAAATCAAGAAGCAGTTATCAAGAATCAAGAAGCAGTTGAAGACTTAGGCTATATATACTAGTCGTAATCGAAGATTGAACAACTTTTTAATCTTACAAATTTTGAGCTTTCAAGTGTATACTTAGAAAAGAAAATTTTGTATTCAAAAGTGTGATACTAGAGAGCAAACCCTACTGTAATAAAAAGCTCACAATATCTTTCTAGTGAGAGAAAGAAAAGGCTAAGATAGCAGAAAGAATACTTTGTGTAAGAGACTTGAAGAGGCTCTAGAAGGGAAGAAAGAATACTTGCATATTTGTCGAAGTATAGTGAAAACTGAGACGAACTCTAAGGACTAAACGTAGCCTATAGTTTGGGGTGAACCAGTATAAAAATTGCAACGTCTATCTTCGATCCTTTTACTTTATTCTATTTTGTTTTTAAACAAGTATATAAAAATTATTTGCGATTTAACTACGTAATAAATTTTATATAACTTTTGTGGCATTCTTTTAACAATTGGAAAATTTCTTAACAAGATATATTAAAATTTTTGTATTCACGAAAAGAATACACAATTTAACCCCCTTCTTGTGTATATCGTATATTGTACGTGAATTCTATATTAACGTGTGATTTACTTCATCATCCATATATCTGATGTGATTGCACCTAATCCCTGATTCCTAGGCGATGTTTTTAATGTAAAAATTATTTTTTTTCTTTATAAATATTAAAGATTTTTTTCTTCTTGGTATCATCAGATAACATCTTAAAGGTTATTTAAAGTAAGGTGACAAACCTCTTGATGTTTTGCTTATCAACAATAGAGAGTGAATATCATTCCCTATCATCATCTTCATTAACAAATTCTTAGATATCTTAAAATCGTAAATCGTGATAGTCATTCCACTTTTTCTTTTCATTAGGTTAGGGGTTAAAAAAATTTGACCTCATAATACCATCTTTCTCTTATTACTTGAGTACATATGCCTCTTCAAATGATATGTTCAACCTTTAAAACCCCTAGCCAAAATCTTATGATAGTATTGGCATTCTATTTGATCTGCTTCATCACTTAATTTATCCCTGATGAAGTTAATCTAAACATCACTTTTTATCTTTAAGGAATTGGTTCCCTCATTCGTTATTGTTTCCTTCACTTAGTCTATTAGCAAGTACTAGATTGGAACTCTCAATTATATTTCCTTAAATATTATGCTCATCTATATAAAACAATTATAAACAAGATAATCATAAAACCATTTTGAGCTAAATAATATAATATACAAATGAAATAAGAGATAAATTGTATAGTTTAGGAAAGAACCTTAATAGCCTTACTAGACATTCCAAAATAATCAATACATCAAAAAACTGGGCAAACATACTAGAAAACTTATTATAACTTGATGTATGCTAGAGATACATTACTTTTTACATTATTTTTATAGCATATTACTTATATTTTGGATACTTTTAAAGGATATTATACTTAAAATGAGAAAATGTTTTATTTTTGATCTTATTTCTACCTTTTGAAGTAAAAAGGAGCAAATTTGGAGAAGAAATGGTTTAATTTGGTGTAAACTTGGAGAAATTGAAGAAGAGTCCAAGAATATAGCACCTACTTGTCGTTGTGTTAAGGTCGTGTTCCAAAGTAGTTGATTTGTCTTATCTTTCACAGCTCTACTGTAATAGTCAGTTTCCAAACCTACTAACGGATTAAAGTGTTAGATTACTAAATTACATCATATTAGAATGAATTTGGTGCATTTAGAATATGATTTTTATGATTTCATTAACATGCATAATATGAGCATACACATATTAAATTTGATTTAGAAAATTTGTACTCAATTGACATGCTCTAGGATATGAAAGTTTATAAATAACTGTGACAGGATTGTGCATTTCTAATGCCTTGTATTTTGATTTGCCAGTAAAAAGAATTAATGGATTACAATTAGTAATTTCGAGTTATTTGTCACAATTGGAAGATTGATGGATTAATATGTACATTTATACTAGGAAAAATTGAAGTAGCAAGATAATTGATATGTGGAAATTTAGGATGACTAAGCCTATAAAATGAGTGACATATGGTAGTAGACTTGAGTGACAAATGTCTTAGAGAATTAATTCATAAGTGGCCTTGGAACTAAGTGACATTTGGTAGCCTAAAGAGAGGACATATAGCTGGCCTAGACACTTAATAAGTGTCCTCTCCACTCACACCACACAACAAACACATGGCAGAATCTCTTCTTTTGTTGTTTCTGCTATACTCTCTCCATCTTCTCTCTCTCACTACCAAAATGTACTTCCCCCTCACATCTCTGTGTTTTTCCTAAATTCTATTCAATTGCCACACCAAAATCTATGCAAAAATCCTTCATAAAGATAGTTATAGAAGCAAAACATTGTTAAATTTGTTGTCATCTTCTTGTCTTTGCTGAAACCATTCTACTTCCACCTTATTCTTAAGATGATCTTACGTAATTTGAGCTAAACAAGTAAGTGAAATATTGATCTTTGTGGCATTTGATATGATGATTGATTAGAGATGGATTGAATGTAGTGTTGATGTTGAAGTTATGCTAGAAAGAAATGGATGAATTAGTTACTTTTTTTTTTTTTAGATGCATGAAAATAGTAGTTTATAGGCTGTTATATGGATAATCTAATTTTGGATTTGAGGTATAATTGATAAGGAATTCATGCTAAAGATTGGTGTTACTAAGATGTTTTAGAATTTGGAAAGTTAGAAATGTAAATAAGTTTGAAAAATGGAAACTGTTAATAATGAAAGTGAGCAGAATTGGGAGCCTTAATGTAATCAATATGGAAGCTAGACTTGTATGAAATGAATTAGCTTTATAGGATATGAAATATGGAAAAATTCAAGTGGTAGTGATGTCTTTAAGTATGTGAAATTCATGGAGAAATAAAGAAGAAACATTGTGCATAATCGTGGCCTTCAGTGTACAATCATGGCCTGATTACTCACCTTCTGTCACCATCATGGAAAGGTCCCCCATGATCATAGGCCGAGTTCTAGATTAAAAGTTTTGCTTTATGTACATGTTGAACCAGTTGAAGAAAAGTCACTTTAAATTGGTGTATTTGGTCTTGATTAAGGCTTAGAATGAATTTAGATTGTTGCTTGATTAATTGGTTAAAGAGCTTGTTAAGTTTAGGTTGTTAATTGATTTCATAACTTAAAGAATGTATTGTTTTGGTATAAATGTAACCTAATCTAGAAATTATGATGTGACGAAGGAATAAAGGTATTCTTATGAATACAAACATAATCTTAAGGTTTTGACTAATGTGTATTAGGTATAGATGAATGGGAATTGGGAAATTGTATGATTATATTGTGACACCCTAATACCCCCTGGGAGGATATTGCGAGTGCCACATACACACAGAACACACTGAACATGAAGCATTACAAAACATACAAAACTCTTTATACATACATTACCAAAATCTCAAAAAACATACATCGCATGTCAAAATTTCCAAAAGCAGCCTAAATTTAAGTTATTACAACCTATCAAAATAAAAATTCATGAGTTATAGACATCATATATAAGTTCAAAAACAATCTTAAAATACATGTGAACAAAACAAAAATCAGACTCCTTTGGCCATTGCGATTGTCTTGTCCCAATTCCTACGTCCCTCTTTCAGAACCTACACGAGGCAAATCCACCGTGCTAAGCATATAACTTAGTGACTAAAAACTAATCTATGGATAAACTGACAACTTATCAAATTAAATCATGTAATAGCATACACATGCATTAAAAAATAAATCAGACATAAAGTATTTCAAAATAGACTTTATTATTAACAGAACTGAACATCACAAGTGGGTATAAACCCTTCAGAATCAGAACAAAATAATGTTTAGGTCATAATCAAACATATGTTATAATCACAAAACCAGATAACTACTAATCCTTCAACAGAAGTGGGTAATGGGATTTATACAGAAGAGACCAAAGTCTCGACACCGAAGTGTTAATATCAAAAGACATCGAAGTATCACAGAAGAGACCGAAGCCTCGACACCTTAGTGTCAATATCAGAAGACACCGAAGTGTCAATAACAGAAGACACCGAAGTGTCACAGAAGCAGCTGCAGACCTTTCTAGGCATGCCTATTTACCCACAACTAGGACTTAACAGAATCAAAACAGAAATGTCTGAAATTCAATTCACATATTTACAGCTTTGCAAATCATTCAATGACCTAAATCAATAACAACCAAAATAGTCGAAGCAAAACTATCAAAAATTGCTTACTGAATTACTTACAAAATTTACCCTCTAAAATTACTTACAAAATATCCCGTATTGCTTAAGGCTTCGACATCTCGACAATATCTGGAATCGGTCGCTCGATAGGTTCCTCTTTTATTCCAACTTCTTCCAGCTCTTCCCGAAATAGAACTTCGGGTCAATCTTTCATGGTCATTTTGACAAGGAATATGAAGTATTTAGGTAAACCTCTCTTCTGAAAATTTTTTTCTTTATGTCTTAAGTTTCTAGTGACACCAATTTTATGCAATTTGGTTCAGTATTGTGAAAATTATCCCCAAATGACTACAGATTGTTCACAAATAGTGACAGATTCCAGATACTCAACTTCAAGCCAACTGTTGACATACCTAGTGACAGAAATAAACTTTGACTCCTTCATAAAAGTTGTAGATATAAGTTTCTAGTTTAATAATAGTTTAAATTCATCCAATTTGGATACCTGTAAAGCAAGATATGGCTAAAATACCGAAACCTGTCTAGTAGAACTACTCATCCGAACCAGTTTCCAGCATGTATCAAACCTCAATTCTCTCCCTACATAAAGTTACATGACCTACTTATTGATGAAATAACTTACAGAGATGATGATCCAGGCTTCAGCAAAGGTCCAAAAGTTGAGAGGGGGAGTAAGAGAATGAAATTTTGGTGGAGAGAAGAGACTAAAATGAAGACTTGCTCCAGCAGAATTTACCAGATCTAA
Organism: Erythroxylum echinodendron; assembly: GCA_027575705.1. Taxonomy (NCBI): domain Eukaryota; kingdom Viridiplantae; phylum Streptophyta; class Magnoliopsida; order Malpighiales; family Erythroxylaceae; genus Erythroxylum; species Erythroxylum echinodendron. Next base: position 35,986,281 of record JANZXR010000008.1, read on the forward strand.
AGCTAGGTGTCATGGAATTGGAGCAACATATGTCTTCATGCATGAGCTTCACGTGACCCTTAAAGGAGCTGCCATGTTTCAATGATACATTAAGTCATATGTCACACACTTAGTGCTGACATTTGTCAATGTATCATCTATGCCATTTGTCAATGCTTTAACCATGCCAAATGTCACCAAGAATTAGTTCCCGTATTAACCATTAATAAAATGTATTGATTTAAACTGAATTTGACAAAGTTGTCTTCATGAAAGTTGTAGCTTATCCTCTTCGCTTTCGAATGGTATAAATTTAGTAATTTATAGACATTGGAATCAAAAGATATGACACTTAAAATTTTGAGTGTCATATTTGTCTTGCAAAAAAAATCTCTACAACCTAAAGTTTTAAGTACTTTCAAGCCTTCTTATCACTAAATCTTCACCTAAACCTTATGTAAAGTATCCATAACATATTTTCCGAGACATTGGGCTTAACATTAATACTTAAATCTCTATGATGCCAATTTAATTCCAATTCTCCCAGTATGATTCTTTAAAAACATAATTAAGTCATATGGAATACATGTTCAATAAAACATTCCAACTAGGCTACAATTTGGGGCCTTACATATATATTGCTAGAAAATTTTGGTAAATGTATGATTTATGAATTTGGAGTAAATTAAGCTTACTTAAGGTATAAACATGATTGCAAACTAGATTGTATACAACTATAATGTTTGAATGGTCAAGAAATTTGCATAAGAATACATACCCGGAAAGTCAATTGAGCATGCATTGAAACATGACACATGTACATATGTATGAATGTATATTCATTTGATCAAACAAATTAGTGATTTCTGAACTATGTGTGTATTGTATGACAATAGATGCACAAGGTGCTCATCAATATCTAGACATTGCTAGAACATTTAGGCAATAGCTTTTCTGGAGCGTACTGTGAGTTAACTTAGATGTATAAACTCAATTATCTATGCTTTTGTATGAATTGAATGTTTAATCTAAAATGTGTATCTAATTAATTGATAAATGTCAGACTTCGATATGAGGAGCTTGATATAAAGCATGAGTATACTGAAATGAAAACATGGCATGTGAAATTATGCATCTCATCACTTTGAAATGCATGACCAAATAAAAAAGTTGTGACCAGAGTGACCGAAGTGGGACAAGAGCTTTGAGTTCAGGATTATGGAAAAGAGCCTTAGGCTCATATGACACAAACTTGGTATCCATAATGGATAAAGGCCAGAAATAATCTTGATTTCCACAAACGGATACAAGACAGTAAATTAGGTTGATAGGCACTTGGTCACAATAAAGCAAAAATGAAAATGGAATCACATGTGCATTTGCATATACATTCCTACATGTATCAAATGATTGAATTGGAATGTATTATTGAATTTTTTGAAATAGTGATTTATAATTGAAGTTAATGGAGGATGAGTTGTGATATGTAATGTTATCTTAAGTATGATGAAATGTTATGTGGTAGTCAATATTGGATGATATAATATACTTATTGAATTATGTTATAACTTGCTTTTGTTATCTGACTTGAGTGAATACATCAATGATGGTTCACTCGCTAAGTTCACAAACTCATTAAAATTGTAATGTTGTTTTCCAGGATCAAGGGAGTTCTAACCACTAAGGTGTTATAGTAGAAGTCTAGTACTTGCGTTTTAGGGATGAGAATGACTCAAAGGTCTAATCAGCTGAATTTGAGGAGTCTAGATAGATGTTTTATGTATTAGCATCCCATTTATATGTTTCATATTTTGTACTGAGATTTAACTCAAACAAATGTTGTGTAATGTATATGTGGACTGTGATATGTAAAGATACTTGTGACTTTTATGTTTGTGAATGAAATGGGAAGAATTGAACTTTTAGAATGCTTATGATATGTTTAATGCCTTTTATGAGTTAGTTGACGATCCTAATGCATCATTTTCATAGAGTATGTTTTCGAATATTCTTTGGTATGTTCGGGCATATGCTCTATGGGAGTGGTATGTTACATATACACACTCCTATGTTAGTACATGGATCAAGTAATATGATAGTTAAATGTCCCCGTACAGGTCTTATATTGGCAACAAAAATATCTGAAGAAGTTAAAAAATGTGCAAAAAGTAATATGACAAGTAATACAATCCTATATTAGGTTTATGTCACTCATTAAAAATTAGGATTTTGGATTTTAAAAAAGAGGAAGAAAAGAAATAGGAGCCTTTTAGCTAGGAGACAAGTTAATCTTGGAAGATAGATACGGAATCATTGAGACACATTCTAGATTCAAGATTCAAGACTCATGATAATGGTCTCTTACTCTTGTTTTCTTTCCTATTTTCTAGTTATCATTTCTATTTAGTTATGAACTATTTAGAATATAGATTTATATGGGATAGACCCTAAGGTTTATGTGTTAAATTGATTTTTGGTTTAACGAATTTCTATTTTTTATGAATTATCCACGTTTTACAACTAATTGAATTAGAGAAGTGGAACTAAAAGATTTAGTTATTTGATTTACACCTCTAAATTTAAAAAATAAGATGTATAATTAAATCATGATATGGAAAAAAGGGTTAATCATGATTTTTTCGAGAAAAAGTTACAAAATCTCCTAGGTTAGGTAAAACCTATCAAGAAGGTTCCGAGTGTTGGAGTTATGTAAATATAGTGCCCTGGAAAGCAAGTATATTTACTTATAACTTAATTTTCTTCCAGTTACTTTTTGTAATGAAAATATTTATTATTAATAAAACAAAGGAGTTTGGTTTTATATGTATGAGCATAATAAAACTAGTTATAAGGTTCCCAGATTCTTTTGTAAGTAATATACATATACATAGAGATCTATAGGAAACATGTATATTATTAAAATCTAAAATAATTGATTCACAGTTGAATAATCATGTTGGTTGCTTAATTATGGTTTAGATTGTAGTGTTGTGATTTATCTCCATGTAAGTAAAAGAGTTTACTTCAAGGGAATAGCAAGTTTCATATCATGATAGTAGTTGAATATTGATAATGGCAGTATTAAATGAATCTAGAATTATGTATGTTTTAAAGAATAAAGTAGGCCGTTACTTTAATCTTAAAACATATACTTAAGCATTCGTTTATTATGGACCACAATCTTGATAAGTGCTAAACTTATATATGTTTCATTATAATTCTTGATATGATCGGAATGGATTTTTACAGAGTATCATTCCAGTATCTGCATGTTAGAATTATTAATTAAAATAATGTATTAGGGAACATTGACTCAAATAAAGAGTTTATAGTGATATCATCACTTCTAGATATTTTATGGAGATTGGTGATTAAACTGGCACTAGTAGTTTGATGGACTAGCTACCCATCAAGTCTTAACACCAAGATGAAATCTTGTGTGTTAATCGCCATATAGAGTAAAATAGGAGATCTAGAAGGAAAAATCAACATAAGGGCAAAACGGTAATTTTACCCTTTATTGTACAGATGGATATATTATGGTTCATAATAGAGTTTGCAATTGGACATCTTATTTGAAACATGTGTTCTCATAATATTTAATAATTCAAGAGTTTAATTAATTGTATTTAGTAGAATGACATTTAGTTAATAAGCTGGAATTAATTCTAATGAGATTAAATTAGTTCCAGACTTATTGGAGCTTGAATTATATAAGTCCAATTAGATTCTTCATTTGGCTTCTAAGAAGGTTATCAAGCAAAGTAAGAAATACAAATAGAGATTTTAAAGCCTATGATCGAATATTGGGCTTAATTTAATTAAAAGCCCAAATGAATATTTAGAAATGGCCTAGACTTTGGTTTAATTTGATTAATTTGATTAATTAAATTAAATCAAAGTTATTAAAGATAAAAGGAGGTGAATTTTCTGTTTTAATGGGCTAAATGTGCAGCTGCACATTTAGCATTGGTTTGCTACATTTAAAATGGTTTTTAACATGCTTTATCATCATTAAATGGAGTTATAACCTTATCATTAAATGGTTTAATGGTTATCTTTTAATGATAGTATGTAAGCATTTAGCATTCATTGGATTAAAGAAGAAAGAGGTGCATCTGATAATGAGATGTATCATTTTAGGTTATTGGTCTTTTCATATAGCCATCTTAAAATAAATGATAAGAGTCTCATTTATTAGCTTCTTTATGATTGATTAAGGAAGGATGTGATGCATTGGATGCACTTCGCTTCTTTTTTTAAGCCTTAACTGAAATTGAGAGAGAGAATACAAAGAGTTGTTGAATTTTTGTCTCTCTCTCACCTATCTTGCATGAGATAGCCCAAATTTGCATAAGAGGTGTCTCATCTTTAACTTCCTTTTCTAAGGCAAAATCTCTTTAAGTTTTCTTCTCCTTTCCCACCAAAGGATCTTCTTAACTAAGTTATCCAAAGAGAACAAGTGATAGATTGGATTAGTCGAGGATGCAATAACGAGGAGAGGATACATAACCTAGGAAAGGATACATTGCCATGGATAGGATAGCACAGCGAGAAGTTAAAGATGTAGCAAAGGAGTTAGTATATTTCTACCATTTTGTTCTTATGTTAAATATTTTCCTTATGTCGTATCATAAATGGCTTGACATGTTGATTTGGTTATATTGCTTCCGCTGAAATTTGATTTCTAAAAAAAATTGAATTATAAAGTTTTAGCCAAATCTTACATACTTAATTTTTTGATCTAACACTAAGTAAGTATGACCTAGATTCCTTGAATCTTCTAATTATAAAGGTAGAAATTTTATCTTAGAAGTTTGACCACATAAATATTAAATTTATTGGTGCTTCAAACTTGTATTATGATATTTATGGATCCCTAGGGTACTTAGCTGCTTATTATTAGTTGGGGAACTCATTTTTTCATTCCTATTCTATTGAATAGGTTAACTTTGTAAGTAACCCCAACTAAAAGAATGACCTTTTCTCCAATACCTATAACCCTAATTGATGGAACTATTTTAACTCCTCCTATGGAAATAACTTTAATTTAACCCCTCAAAATAATAGGTAGCCACCTAGTTTCCAACCTAAACCTTAAAACCTCCCTCCTTAATTAACCTAGAGTACTTCTTAGAGAACTTCCTAAATAACAAACTAAGTAGAATGAGGAGTTCAAGGAAGAAATTGGGAAGCTCAAATCTAAGGTAGATTATATTGCTACCTACAACAAGATATTTGAAACTTAAAATTTCTAATAAGCCATCGCATCTACTAGACTACCTAGTCAATTTCCTAGCAAAGTTAAAGACCTTAGAGAGTGTTATAACAATGTGATATTGAGAACTGATGAGTTATTAAAGAACCATAAATTGGGAGGTCTTGAGAGTAAGGAAAACAATGAAGGTAAGATAATTACAAAGAAGAGCAAAATTGAAGGACAGGAAGGAGAACCCAAATAAATTCTTTATTCACTATACAAGTCGTCTATACCTTTTCCCCAAAGATTTGTTCAGTTGGACAAAAAACTTATAAAGTTTTTGGAGGTTCTTCAAAAAATATTTGTTAATATTCCTTTTAATGATGTTTTAAAACAAATGCCTTCTTATGCTAAGTTTTTAAAGGAAATTTTATTTGATAAGAGAAGTCTCATAGAGTATGAACACGAACCAAAATGAATTGCCTCCATAACTCCATATTAGATTTTCTATTCCTTATATTATTAGAAATTTGAGCTTTAATTATGCCTTATATGACTTAGGTCTAAGCATCATTCTTATGTCTTTATTCATCTATACAAAGCTCGATGTTGGCAATTTAAAAGCTACCAATATTTTATTATGAATAATGGATTGCTTTTTAAGTAATTGATAGGTATATTAGAAAATATGCTCATAGAGATTGGTAAGTTTCTTATTCCCATAAAATTTATGGCTTCAGATATGGTTGAGAATAGGTGTTCCATTGATTTTAGGGCAAACATTCTTAGATACTTCCAAAGCTCTAGTAAATGTATACAAAAGGAAGCTAAACCTAAAGGTTAATAATAATAATAATGATGATGATCATAATAATAATAATAATAATAAGGAAAATGGAAAAATTCAAGATAACTTAAACCCTATAAGAAAAGGTCCCCTAGGCTAACGTGTAATGGAAAGGGCTCAAGCTTATGAACTAAAACAAGTGCCATTAGACGTAATATCTAGAATTTTGTATTGTACTTGCTAGTACTAGCTGATAGATACTATAATGAATAAAAATGGCATAAAATAAAGGATTTTTTATCAGCCTGTATTAGAAATATCGGTCAAATAATGGTCAGTACCATAAAATTCAAAAAACATAGGGACTTAATTGAAAAAAAAGCCTTAACTTGAATGTAAAATCAAATGTAGAAATAGAAGTGCAAACCAATTTGATAGTCATCTAGCCAAAACCATTCAGAGTCTCTAATCCGGGCGGCATACAGTAGTCGCAACACCCCTACCCCTCTATACCACATCAGCAGTTTGTAGCTCGCCACTCACTATCTCCAACTAGCTCCTCTCCTCTGTCAGTTGTTGCTTGTTGTCTACAAGGACCCAGCTTCTCTCCTTTGCTAGTTATAACCAAACGCAAGCTTCTCTTCTCCTCCTTCAATCATTAGTCGCAGCCCACAACTCGGTAGCCAGGTGCCAGCTTCTCTCTTCTACCTCTAATCTCATGCCTATCGCTAATTGCATTCAATCACCAATCACTTACTAGTTGCCACCAATCATCACCCTCTTATGTTATGTCACACTGTTATGTTATTAAATTGCAAAGTTGTGACTTGTGACTAGTCACTTTTGAGCTTAAGTCAAGGATGCATTTTGCTTGTGTGCGTGTATGTCATTAATTGTGTTGTAGGCTTGTGACTTGTTGACTTGTGGATGTGATTATGGATTAGGGATGACTTGAAGTAAATCACACGTTAATATAGAATTCACGTACAGTATACTAGATACACAAGAGGGGGGGTTGAATTGTGTATCCTTTTCGTGAATACAAAAACTTTAATATATCTTGTTAAGAACTTTTCCAACTGTTAAAAGAATACCATAAAAGTTATACAAAATTAGTTACGTATTTAAATCGCAAATAACTTCTATATACTTGTCTAAAAACAAAATAGAATAAAGTGAAAGGTTAGAAGATAGAAGCTGCGATTTTTATACTGGTTCACCCCAAACCATGGGCTACATCCAGTCCTCAAAGTTTGTATGAGATTTCACTATACTTCGACATTTTTACAAACATTATTTCTTTCCTTCCAGAGCCTCTTCAGGTGTCTTACACAAAGTATTCTTTCTACTATCTTAGAGTCTCCAGGCTCTTAGCCTTTTCTTTCTCTCACTAGAAAGATATTATAAACTTTTTGTTACAGTAAAGTTTCCACTTTAGTATCGCACTTTTGAATATAGAATTTTTCTTTTTAAGTAAACACTTGAAAGCTCAAAAGATTAAAAGATGTTCAATCTTTGACTACGACTAGTATATATAGCTTAAGTCTCCAACTGCTTCTTGATTCTTGATAACTGCTTCTTGATTATTGTAGAACCCGTTATTTAGTTGAGTTCTATAACTAACTCCAACTAACTAACTGTCCAACGTACTAGCGTATCTTAAGCTTTGTATCATCTGTGTTTTCCTCTTCTTCTGTGTTTTCTGCTTCTTTTGTGTTTTCACTTCTTCTGTGTTTTTCTGCTTCTTCTATGTTTTCCACTGCTTTTGTGTTTTCCGCTTCTTATGTGTTTTCCACTTCCTCTGTGTTTTCCACTTCTTCTGTTTTTTTACTTCTTCTGTGTTTTTCGCTTCTTCTGTGTTTTTACTTCTTCTGTGTTTTCTTCTTCTTCTGTGTTTTCACTTCTTCAGTGTTTTCCACTTCTTCTGTGTTTTCCACTTCTTCTGTGTTTTCACTTCTTTTGTGTTTTCCCTTCTTCTGTGTTTTCGGCTTCTTCTGTGTTTTCCGCTTCTTCTGTGTTTTCACTTCTTCTGTGTTTTCCGCTTCTTCTGTGTTTTGCACTTCTTCTGTATTTTTCCGCGTCTTCTGTGTTTTCCACTTCTTTTGTGTTTTCCACTTCTTCTATTTTTTCCACTTCTTTTGTGTTTTTGGTTTCTTCTGTGTTTTGCGCTTCTTCTGTGTTTTCACTTCTTCTGTGTTTTTCCACTTCTTCTGTGTTTTCCACTTCTTCTGTGTTTTCTGCTTCTTCTTTGTTTTCCCCTTCTTCTGTGTTTTCCATTTCTTCTTTGTTTTACGCTTCTTCTGTGTTTTCACTTCTTCTGTGTTTTTTCTCTTCTTCTGTGTTTTCCACTTCTTCTGTGTTTTCCTCTTCTTTTGTGTTTTTCTGTACACTTAACATACTTATCAAAATAGTTCATTTATTTCTAATATTATTATTATTTGATTGTCACCAAAATTAATAATCGTGAAGTCCTCCTGACTTAACATGACTCGCCTAAATTTTTTAAATTAAAAATGCAAAACAACATCATTTTTAGAAAAACGACGTCATTTTTAGCAAAACGTCGTCATTTTTAGCAAAACGTTGTCATTTTTAACAAAACAACGTTGTTTTACTTATAACGGTCAAGTGCAGGCCTAGGAAAATGGGCCAGGCCAGGCCTGAACCCAATTACCATTCCTATTATGGATGGCTTATGAATTTTGAAATGTAAATCGTGAAATTGTGATTGTTGAACAATGAAATGAAAATTTGAATTTATTTCATTCAGAAAAACTTTCATGGTGTCCAATTGGAAATTAGAATTAGTTGTGCTTCCAAATGTTTATGATATTTAGGAACTGTAATTTTTAATTGGATTATGAATTTGAGTTTAAGATTATTCATCAATTGTTTGAAATTTGGAATTGGATTGTGAATTTAAGATTATTCTTATCTAAAATTTGAGATTGAGATATATTAAAATTTGAATGAAACGTTTGTCTTTATTATAAATTAGGTTATATATTGTAAATTAAGTGTTGAAATCATCAAAATGGATTAGTTAATTTGTGGTTGAATTAAATGATTAGTAATTATACAAATTGAATTATAATTGTGAGTTTATGTCTATAATTGGATTATTTAATCAACTAATTAGTAATCATACAAAAATTATAATTAAGAGTTTAGGGTTAAGTCACATAATAAGATATAGTTAAGAGTTTATGGTTTAATTATGTGATTACAAAAATTGGATTATAGATGTGAGTTTATAATTGAATTATGTAATAATATAAAATAAGTTATAATTGTGACTTGTGAGTTTATGATTAAATTATATTATTAAACAAAATATTTTATAGTTTTGATCTTATTTTTCAATTATGTAATCAAATAAAATGAGTTATATTTGTTAAAGCGTAACAATCAATGTATATATTTAATGTTTGGGTGTAGAAAGAAATATAAGTTATTAAAAAACTTTATTGATCTATTTCTTTATGTTTTTTTTCACAAATATATTTTGATATGAAGTTATTAATTTAATTTTAATATATTTCTTTATTTATACAAACAAATGGAAGGAAGTTTAAGTACTCTGATAATTCAACCACTTCAAGAAGATTTAATGATCCAGCTTAGGCTAATGCTAGATTGGTTCCCAAAATGAAGAGTTATATCATTTGTTTATTTTTAAAAAGCATTTGAAAGTTGGAGTGATATGTGTTTAATTGGTTGTATAATTATTCCATAATACTTAGCAATTAATGACATGAAATTGCTTAAGATACTCACTTTAACTCATATGTGTTTTGAGACATAATTCGGAAACTATGGAGCTAAAGAGAGCCAAAAGCACTATATTTGAGTTGTTTTCTGAAGATTCATACTCACTTGCCTTTATGGAATAAAAATGAAGAAGATTAAAGAAAATAAAGACAAGAAGAAGGCAAGAAAATGGAAATATAAAGTGAAGAACTAAGATATGAAGAGTCTCATGGCTACCATGAATTAATTTGGCATGGCCGTGAGAATTAACTCATGGACATGCCAAATTATTGCACAACTATCAGTTAATAGCTCACATTTGTGCAATATACATGCATGGGTATGAGTTATTTCTTACACCCATGCATGGTGTGACACACCTGTGACATACCAGGTCATGGGTGTGACACTTACAATATCACCCATCTTTTTTTAACCTAGTTTCTAATATAAACCGAGGGGTGTGTGACGGAAGAGGGATGAAATAATAGGTATGTTTTCTATTCAGGAAAAAGGGGAGGAGTTCTCACGAGATTCAAGAAGAGGGCGATGAAGCTCTCACATATGGAGAGACCCATAAAAGGGTAGCTTTCTCGACACTAATTCAGAGGTGACATCAATGCCGACAACTTGGTTAAGCATTCCTTCCTTGTATTTTTTTTTTTTTGCTCTTTAGAAATTGATTATGTTATCTGATGCATATGGATTGGGTATTGTGAAAAGATGGCTTTAATGCATTCATTGGATTGTTTTATTACAAACCCATTACTAGAATATTCAATGTAATATGTAATTATTATGTTGAAATTCATTTGTAGCAACTAATAGTTTATAATCATTAAGGATAACATAAACTAGTTAAATAATCTGAGCCTATGCGATTATTGCTTAGATTGGTTTGATTTTCTCATTTAAAAGGTGACTTTTTGATTAAATCTAGAGAGTGTCTCCTACTTTATTCGATAGCTAGGGTTAATTAACAAGCTCTTCCTAATTAACTATTACCTAAGGAAAAATCGGGATTAACAAAGCTTGCTGTTATTCTACAACCAATAGTTCAAAGAGAGATGTGAAGACAACAATTTAATGGAATATATTTAATTAGGTTTAAGTCGAGATTGAACCAAAGAACTGGGTTTATGACGAATTAATCACTTTCATCATTTTTTGCTTTTTTTTACTTTTTTTTCTTAGCTTCATTTTTATTTTCTTATTTCAAGACCAAACAAAACCCTAAAAGACCAAACAAACCCCTAAACCCTAAGCACCAATTATTTTCATAATAAAGCCTAACCGAACACTCTCTGTGGGATCGACCTGGACTCACCACTGCTATAGTAGTAGTCTAGTTTGTTTTGTGTAGTGTTACAATGCACTACCAATTTTGGAGCCCTTGCTAAGGAGTATGGTATTTTAGGTTTTGTTCTTGATTTTAATTGGTGTTTTATACATATTTGTTTGTAATTTGTTTCTTTTCAGTGCTTTCTTGATTTTTCACTTTTTGTTTAGTGTTAGTGATTTAAAATTTCAAAAAAAAATATTCATAAATGGAAGTGATTTCTTTCATAACTCATATTCCCAACCTTATAATTATGTTTGGAATTATCATACAAACTATAATTATGGATGTGATAATCTACAGAATTACTTCCCTGATAGTTTGGAGGAAACACAACAATTCCTATATAGACCAGAAGCTTCCTATTATAATTTAGGTACATCCCTAGAAGAATTGATAAATATTATAAACACTAATACTTTGTAATTGCAACAAGGTGTACAATAATTCCATTAAGATGGATGCTAATTTTGGCATGATACAAGGTCTAATGTCTAAGATGTGGAGAGTTAACAAAACTTAGGTACATCTCTAGAAGACTTGCTCAATATTATGGCCGATAACAATATTCAACTTCAACAGAATATGCAACAGAGTGTCTAACAATTCTAGGAGGATATAATGCAAATTCAGCGAAATATGAGGTAGTTCAACTAGGATACAATGTCCGGACTCCAAAATGTGGTAAGCCAAATGGTTGAGAGGGTAGAGAAGATCGAACACCTAGAATCATAAATTGAAAAGGAGCAGCCATATCAACCTGATGTGTACCCAATGTACATCAGTGCATAGGTCTTACAAAGTGATGAGGAGCTTGAGAATTTTGGGTGTAACACTCAAGGGATTGCTTCTGAATTCGAAGAAGTGGAGAAGGAGATCAAACCAAAAAAGGATACATCTTTTAGCCTAAAGGTAAATACTAAGTTCTAATTTGTTGTTAAGAATAACTCTTTACTTTTACCTAGCAAGTTAGAGAAATTGAACAAAGAAGAAAAGGTGAAGAGCCATTTGAGGTCTTTCCTGATAACATAGACTCAGTAGAGTTTGAGATTCTAAAGATAGGGCTTATGTTGAATATGACGGATTATTGACCAAGACCTTATCCTAAAAAACCTCATGTGGAAGTGCCTCAAACTGTACTACCTTCAGATCATAATTTAGGTATTTGAGGAGAAAACATACATCCGAACCAACGACCCTAAACAAAGGAACTTTTTGGGAGGCAACCTAAGGGAAGTTAATTTCTTTTCTTTAAATTTTCACATTAATTTCCTTTAAATATGTGTGTTTTAAGTTGGTTTATTTCTTGCTTGCTTTTAAGTTTTTAATAAAAATGAGAGAAACAATAAAACAAACAAAACAAATATTTTCTTAATTTTTGTTACTTCTAGGATTTTATAGTCATGATTAGAGTATGAATTAACTAGAGAATTTTATAGCAACTTTAGCATGTGCTTTTATGCCTATGATTGGTCAATATACATTATTTTTAAAAGAGTAGTGACTAGTGGTAGACAAAGCCAGTGAGATTTTGAGCCTTATCAAACTGACACATCTATATCAGTCTCATTCTTTTCATAATGTGTGACCTTCATGACATTTATATCATTACTTTGCCTTGATTTTTTATTGAGACCACATTTTTCTCACATGCATTAACATTGAAATGATTAGGCATTCTTTGCTTTTCTCAACTACATTAGCTAAATAGCCTACCCTATTAATATGGTTTCTTACTTATTAAGCCCCCTTGCGCTTTATTTGCCTTTTCTTGGTGTATTAATCACATTACATGCTTTAAGCCTAACCAAATGTCCTTCCCAAGCCTTAAAGCTAGTGGAACCTTTGTTGATTGTTGAGTTTATGGATTTACAAAGGTATAAGTGTGAGGGTGTACGTATATGTGGGTTGGTTATAATGATGGGATGTTATTTTATGTCTTATCATTGAAATTCCCTTGTTGATGTGGTTTCTTTTAATTTTTATAAAAGAAAATAGAAGAAATAAAAAGAATGAAAAAGTTTTAATAAATGTAGAAAGGAGGAAGTGCATATGTGTTGAAAAAATGTTTATGATTAGTCTTTCCTCCTAAAGATGTATTAAATGAGTTACTTGTGTATGTTAAATATAAAGTGGATGTTGCTTCCAATGGTCACTCCCTATGGTTACCAAATCTTATTTATGACCAATTCTGTGAGTGATACATGCTTCATATGGTTTGTGTGAGAGAGCTTGAGTTTGAGTGGTGAAATATCATTTTTGCATTCATTATATTTGATGTACATAATTGTGAAGGAATGTTGGTTTTTACATTTGATGTCACATTGAGTGTTGCTTTGTTTCACTAGCTTTAATAGCTTTCATGCTACTTAATCCAAATACATCTCTCCTTACCTTTGCTCACATTATAACTTAAAGTCCTTTAATCTATGATTTTCCATATGAACCTTACTGCGGGAAAAATGAAATGACATGCAAAGTTTTAGATTGTCTTGATTGTAAATGGTATTAAGTATACCCGTGGATATATTTTAGTTAAACACATTTTCCAAGTCTACCATTAGATTGCTCAGTTTTTCAAGGTATTGAATGTTGATTGATCATGAATAAAAGCTTGCAATGTTAAGTTCTTGTTATGATTTTTGAAAGTCGTTCATCTTTGTTTATGATTATGTATTCTTGGAACATATGGGAAATGAGTGAATGCTTATAGGTCTATAAACTCAATTTTGATGTTTTTCCTGAGGACAGCCAAAAAATAAATGTGGGACAAATTGATAAATGCCTAATTGAATGTATAATTATTGCATAATACTTAGTGATTAATGACATAAAACTACTTAAGATACTCAGTTTAACTCAATGTGGGTTTAGGCACAATTCGGAAGTAATAGAGCTAAAGTGAGTCGAAAGCACTATATTTAAGATGTTTTTCAAAGATTCATATTCACTTGTCTTCATGGAACAAAAATGAAGAAGATTAGAGAAAATAAAGATAAGAAGAAGGCAAGAAAATGGAAATACAAAGTGAAGAACCAAGATATAAATAGTCTCACAGCTGCCATGAACTCATGGCCATACCAAATTATTGCACAATCGTGAGTTAATAGCTCACGAATGTGCAATATAAATACAGGGTGTGATTTATTTCTCACGCCCATGCATGGTGTGTCATACCTGTGACGTACCAAGTCACCGATGTGACACTTACCACCTCACCCATCTTTTTTTAATCTAGTTTCTAATATAAATCGAGGGGTGTATGACTGCAAAAGGATGAAAGTATAGGTGTTTTTTCAGCTAGGGTAAAAGGGGAAGAGCTCTCAGGAGATTAAATAAGAGGGGGTGATGAAGCTGTCATATATGGAGAGACCCATAGAGGGGTAGCTTTCTCGACACCAATTCAGAGATGACATCGACGCCGATAACTTAGTTAAGCATTCCTTCCTTGTATTTGTTGTTTTTGTCTCTCTTTAGAAATTGATTATGTTATCCGATGTGTATGGATTTGGGTATTATGAAAAGATAATTTTAATGCGTTCATTGGATCATTTTATTACAAACCAAATTCTAGAATATTCAATGTAATCTATAATTTTTATGTTGAAAGTCATTTGTAGCAACTAATTATTTGTAATCATTAGGGATAACATAACCTAGGTTAAATAATCTGAACTTGTGTGATTATTGCTTAGATTGATCTTTTTTTTTAGATTGATCTGTTTTTCTCATTCATAAGGTGACTGCTCGATTAAATATAGAGAGCACCTCCCGGGTTATCTAATAGCTAGGGTTAATTAACGAGCTCTTCTTAATTAGCTATGACCTAAGAAAAAATCGTGATTAACAAAGCTTGTTGTTAATCTTTAACCAATAGTTCAAAGAGAGATGTGAAGACAACAATTCAATGAAATATGTTTAATTGGGTGTAACCGAGATTATATCAAAGAATCAGGTCCCTAACAAATCCACCACTTTCATCATTTTTCTCATATTTTCTTTATTGTTCTTGTTATCTTAACTTTATTTTTATTTTCTTATTTCAAGACCAAACAAATCCCCCAAACCCTAAACACCAATTAATTTCATAATAAAGCCTAACAGAAAACTCTTTGTGGGATCGACCTAGACTCACTACTGCTATAGTAGTAGTCTAGTTTATTTTAGGTAGTGTTATGATGCACTACTATAGAAGAATCACCAAATTAAAGAATCATTTAACCGGGGTCAATGGTGATGTGGAGCCTTGTAACAACGTAGGACATGATATGAGATGGAAAATGAAGACTTTGCTTGAAAAGTATCAGTATGATAAAGATAGAAAGAAAAGATTGAATTACAAAATTGGTAGTAGAAGTTCTTTTGTTGGTTTTCAGAATAATAGTGGGAATGTTGAAGGTAGTAGTATTCTTGCCCAAAAAGAAGGGAATGTTGCACCTGATGTTAAGAAAAGAAGAAGATAGGTGTCTAATTTTTTTACACCAGGAACAACTTCCAGAGCTAAACCTTCAATTTGTAGTGGCTTACAACTTAGAGAAGCGGATCATAATGTGGATATGGCAATAAATAAATGGTGTTATGATTCAGTTATAGCATTCAATGCTTCCCAGACTTATCATTATCAGCCAATGGTAGATGTTATTGCCTCTTACAATTTAGGATACAAAGCTCCTTCAATTGATGACTATAGAGGTAAACTTCTAAATAGCTATGTTTATGAAATAAAAAGTGTAACACCCCATTACCCTAGGGTACACACCGGGACGCCCGTAGGTCATTCCGATACGTATCCTAAGATAAGGGAGCGCTACGTGCGATCACTACAGAACTCCACATGGCATCATATCAATTTAAATAATAAAACCATTAATTGTAAATCACAAGATTTTTAAAACCAAATTCTTCCTCTTTTCATTACTCAAAAACAACAGTTTATACATCAAATGTA
>JANZXR010000008.1:36013163-36024079 GCA_027575705.1 Erythroxylum echinodendron
AAGGAGATGTAGAACTCCAATATGCTGGGATGAAGAGGGAGAAAGAAAACTGATAGGGCCAGAATTGGTGCAGATGATAGTAGACAAGGTCAAATTGGTTAAGCAGCGTCTTAAAGCTGCACAAGATAGAATGAAGAGTTACACTGATGCACACCGAAAGGAGATGGAGTATCAAGTCGGTGAAAAAGTGTTCCTTAAGACATCTCCTTAGAAAGGAGTCATGAGATTTGTCAAGAAAGGCAAGTTAAGTCCAAGATATGTAGGCCCTTATGAAATTCTTGAGAGGATTGGACCATTAGCTTATAAGTTAGCATTGACACCAGAATTGTCTCAGATTCATGATGTCTTTCATGTTTCTATGCTAAGGAGATATAGGTCAGATCCATCTTATATCATTCAGACCAATGAGATTGAATTGAGGGATGATCTCAGTTATGAAGAAATTCCAGTGAAGATTTTGGATACCAAGGAGAAAGTCCTTAGAAACAAGACTGTTTAACTGGTGAAAGTATTATGGAGAAACCACTCAATGGAAGAGGCTACATGGGAGCCCTTAGAAGCCATGAAGGAGAAATTTCCATATCTTTTCAATGGCAGGTAATAATTTTAAGGACAAAATTTTTTTTAGAGGGGGAGAAATGTTAGGCCCAAATCTTTTAGTAAGCATGAATTAAATAATTTTGGTGATTTTGTTGGATAAATTAAATTCTTCTATTGGAGTTAATTAATTAAGTCAAGTTTAGGAGGATGTTTTCATCACAGAGGATACTCTGAATCGATTCCCCTAGATAAAGATATGACGTTTGTAAAATATCGTCTGTGTTTTCCGGACCTCATTTGTGACACTACCCACGCTATCGTTTAGGTCACTATTTATCACGCATTGTCTGTCCCATTTTCGTCAGAAGACAAAGTTAGTCTTCGAGGTCTTCATGAGAATTGTAGTTCTTGAAGTCCTCTTTCCATCTATCCAAAGGAACCCTAGTTTGGATGTTTCGAGGAAAAGTTATATCAATAGTTCCGAAGTAAGTATATGTATAAGTGAAGACTCACCCGCGCTGATCATTAAGGGATTCAGGTTGACAGGTACGAGTGGACTAGTCAATTATTCTAAGAGTTGAACTGAAACTAGAGAAGGGGAGTTTTGAGAAGAAAATCCGATAATGGTCAAGGTGTTCTCTTTGGAAGATAACTTACGTATTAAGAAAATTCGCATGCATGAAAGAGTTAGACTCCGGAAAGAGAAGTCTAATAGCTGTAGTATCAGAGCAAGTAGGAGTTGGACTTCGATAACGAGGTCTAACAGTTGTGGTATCAGAGCAAGTAGGAGTCAGACTCTGATAACGAGTTCCAACAGTTGTAGTATCAGAGTAAGTAGGAGTTGGACTCCCATAACGGGATCCAATAACTAAAGCATTGAATGATTACACTTAGTGAAATAAGTATACACGATGATTGAAGAGAATTCACAATTAAAGAAGAGGTGAAGTAAGGGGTTTTGGTTGAGATTTACAGAGTCTGTATGTTTACGGGATATTAATGAAACTCAATTTGGTGGTTAGTTATTGCTTGACCACTAGCCATATAGAGAAGAAGCCTTTTGGAAGATCTTTTTTGTTCCAGATACGGTCTTGATAGAAAAGTTTATGCCTCTAAGGTCTAAACAACTCCTACAAGAGTGATTAGTAAACTTATCTGAAGGGTGCTTTAACCAAAGATAGGAATCTTCCAAATAAGTATTTGGAATGTAATATAGTATAAGGTATGAAGTAGAAGATAGATGAATTAAGTAACATGACCACTCATTATTATTGATAATCATTCTGACTTGGTGTCTTATAGATCAATTAAGTAATATGACCATTCATGATATTGATAATCATTCTGAATTTGGTGCTCTCAAGGATAAGATGCATTAATCTAAACATCATATTGGTTATGTATAAGTGTGATTGATATGAGTTCCATTTGACAAGGATCTTCATATGTGTTTACATTTAATTTTGTTTATTTTTATTTAATTTATTATATGTTTTAGTGTCTTAATATTAGTTTGGTGTATTTTTAATAAATGATTGTTTTTAATGATTCTAAAATAGGGGAAAGAAAGTTAGAGATATTAGATTCCAGGGGAGTGACTAATTTCAATGATACCTTAGTAATCTTTAACAAAAGTTAATTTATGTTTATAATATATTAACTTGCATTTTTTATGTATGAATTTAGGAGGAGCTAACTATTCATATTGCTTTGGAATGACAAAATGTGTGTGATTGATTTACCATTTTTTATCTAATATCACAAAATATTTTGTAATCTTCAAAAAGGGGAAGACTGTTGAATTAAGGGACATTACAGTCCATGTTTTAATAATAACAAAACTTAAGTACTACTCGACTTATTTTTTGAAGAAAATAATATGTAAGTAATCGTGGTCCTATACAAATCAAGATACATCTTGTGAAGATACTATAGAAAAGTTAAGAGTTAAGCTCATTCAAGTGAAGAATAAAATCAAGACCTAGTAAGAATACGGTAGAAAAAAATTATAAATGAATATATAATATTTATTGTACTTCCTCCTTGGTCACTTTGATATTTTAGAAGCTAATCATACATAAATACATTATTATTTTAACATATTGCAAGAGTCTTTTCAATCATCAAGAGGAATTAAAGTTTAAATTTCAAAGAAAACTCTCTTAATCCATAAAACATACTTTTAGAACTATTTAGAGAAGTGTTTAAGTTAATTTTGTGTTAATAAAATTAAGTGTGAGCATTTGAAAATACTGGAATCATGATTTTAAGTGTATTGGTTGACCCATATGAGTTAGAGGTTAATAAATTGGTTCACAAATGTTCTACATTGTTCAACTAATATATCATAATAACTGACTAATATTCCAACAATATATCATAATAACTGACTAATATTCCAACAACTGGTACATTAGTCGATCAATGTATAGAAACTAGCCATTGGCAATAGTTAGTTCTTGTTTCTAGCAACTAGTTTGACCTCTTAAACCATATAAACACATTTTTTTTGTTGGTTTAGACATGAAAAAATACAAATGGTTTTATATACATATTTCTAAGAGTTTTTCAAAGCATTTTGAGCATTCATTATTATATTTTGAAGTAATTGAGCCTTTAAAGTTATCAAAGTGATTAAGCAAAGCCTTTTATCTTTTCTTTTATGAGTGAAGTTACTCTTTGTATTATAGAAAGATTATAAATTGTAAAAAATAAGATTGTTATAAGAAGGTTCCTCTTTGCCCTCTTGAAAGGAAAGACTTAGTGAAAATTGTAAGAAGTGTCTTGGAGAATGGATGTAGGCAATGGTTATCCACCGAACTACTATAAATTGATTTCTCTTTTTTCTTTCATATTTTCTTTGAATTATAATTTGAGTGGGTCTTTGAATTATATTAAGCTATTTTTTTTTACCATATATTGATTCTTATTTAATTGCATCCGTAAGAAAATTTTTTTTCCAACACCCATTTCACCTCCCTCTTAGGTTCTATTAGAGGCTAAAAATTATTTATATTAAAAATAATGTCTAATAAGTAATATGAATTAATTATATTAATAATTTGTTATATTTTTGATAATTAATATTGCATTTATTATTTTTTGATGATAAAATAAGTCTTTTATTAGTTATTTATTTATTATATAATAACTAACAAATAAAATGATTAATTTCCTAATTTTTAATTATAATTCTTGTTTTTATAAATACTTAGTACTAACACTAAGTCCGACAGATCGATATGATAAGAAAATTACCAGCTCCAAGTCTAACGAATAAATAAGTGAAAGCCAGTGGGCAATGAATCATCTTGTAATTAATAAAAAGTCCAAAACTGCTTAATCTTGATCCAACCAGGGAAGAACGTCGGGATACGGTCCAAGACCCAATCCAGAAATCCATTTATTAGTGCTAGGCAAGCCCAGTGAGCAGCCTCGTTATATGATGGTCCAAGAGAAGATGAAATGGGAAAAGAAGACGGACATGAGACAAAGTAACAACACCTCAATCTTAAGACCAAAAGCTACTTAACATTTAGAAGTAGGCTGGTCAAGGTAAATCCTGGAGCTGAAATGTTGGCGTTTGACGATGGATTTTGGAAGAAGGAGAAACTGCAACGCGTTGCTTGCTTCAACTCCAATTCTTTCGGTCGCTGTTCTATATCCTGTGTTTTTGTGTTGGTCACCCAATTTGCGCTCTCACTAGTTCCTCGCTTCTTTTATGCCTCTTCTCTTCTTGCCCAACTCGCCCTCTCGGGATTTGTGCTTCTTTTGGTTGTGGGGTTGGGGAGATGGTTTAGGCGGCTTGTTGGAGTTTATGCCTCAGCTCCAGCTTTTGTTTTCTTCAGTTTACTCTTCGTTTGGGGTGTTTATATAGTTCTTGTTCGTCAAGGTAATGGCTTCGTTTATGTCTTATATCAGTTCTCGCTCTCTTTCATGTTCTTATGTACGCTTCATTCAGTTCAATTAAGGTTTGGGTGATATTTCAGAGGGCTTCTATTCCTCTATTGTATTTTCCTATTCATCTTTTCTCATTCTTTAGTTGGATAGGTAGGTTGGTAGGTTGGTTTCGGGCCCCTTAAATTTTAGTATAATGAAGAAGTTTGATATCTGCTCAGACATTGGAACCATAGATGTTAAATTTATCCAAGAAATCTCTAGAATTAACTGCTGATCTTCTCGCAAATCCATGAGTCAAAATTTATCTGCTCTGCAGCAATTCCACGAGTCATGGATTTTGTTTTCAATGCAGAGATGGTTTTCCTCGTTTTCGGTATGTACAGGTTGCCCTCTCTCTCTCGCTCTCTCTCCTCTTTACCTCCCATTCAGATGGAAGATGTGGAGAATCTATAAATTAGACTGAGTAGGATACTCTTAATGGCAGTATTTTGTCAAGCAATCCTGGTTTCGTAAGTTGTGGATCTTCCGAACCCGACAACCTTACTGAAACTGATGCTTTTGGAGTTAAAGCCGACGTTGAGGTGTGAGCTTGAACCTTCATCAGTGAATCTGTTTAACATGTACAAACACCCTTTCCTAGCTATGCAGGGACCATAGGTATTCATATTTTGAAGTTATCATACATATCAAATACCGCATTCATCTCAGGATTTTGCATGTTAGATCATAATATTTTTTTATAATCTTCATAATTTACTTATTTCATCGCATTTCTTACTGGTTTATAATATTTCTTTCATAAAGTTCTTACGTTGCTACTATACCGCTTGAGCTTTATCTGAATAAATGTCCAAAAACGTGATTCCTTTGGCTTGTATTCGATATTTATCTCTTTGCATAAACGCATACGCTTTTATACATAACTGTGAGTGCTTTGAAATTCCGAAATTGGACATTAGGCTGCATAATCAAGATGATGCAAATTAGTGGTCTCAGTTTTACATTCATATTATGTCATCTGTCAAGAATTTATTGCCATACATAGGCCGGTATTGAAACTGCTCAAGTTTCCATGCCACTGTATCCTATGCCTTAAGTCATTGAAAGCTCTCGTCATTTCCTTTTTCCTGGGTATGTGAATATTATGGTTATTCTTCTGTTCGCTTTTGTGGTAGGGAACTTCATTGCTTAAGAGGGTAAGATATTGCAGGTGCTGCAAGGCATATGTGAGGGGCTTTGATCACCATTGTCCTGCTTTTGGAAATTGTATAGGTATTGAATTTGATGGCACAAATTGCTTTATTGTAATTGTGTTCTGTTATTGATGCCTTTATTACAATTTTGCAGGTCAGAACAACCACGTCCTCTTCATGGTTCTTGTAGTTGGATTCCTGAGCACTGAAGCTTCTCATGTAGTGATGTTATCCCACAGTAAATTCAGACTTTCTCTTGAATTCGCTTGTTACTTTTAAGGTTGCATTGCTCTAGCTTCTACTCATCTTAAATTGCAAGGTATAGGCAATAAATGTGCTTGTTAATTCATTGACATACAATTAATATGATTCTTGACACTTGGTTCCCAGATCATGAATGATCATAACTTGGCAGGTGATGTAAGTGTTGAGAATCTGAAAGTTAGTGATGTTATACCTTGTGCTAACTCATCACAAGATTCATTTATTCATATTTTTGCTGCGACTGACGTATGGTATTTTTTATATCAGTTTTGGGACGAATACAAGATGTTGACTTTGAGGTAGGTTAACACATGCTAGGAGTTCCTATGAGGTTACCTTCCTGTGGTTGCCTTTTATTCTGGGCTTATATATACTTGCTTCAATTAATGCATTTATTTTGTCATACTTGGTGCAGACTAATCTGGCTGTATGTTTGGTACTTGGCACAAGGCTATTCACTCTTCTTCAAGTACTGTGGCAGGTCACTTTTGTTTTAGCTATTCTTCGCATTTTCATCTTTACTAGAAGCTGTGTAGTATCAGGGGTAAATAAGTATGATGAAATTATGAAATTCTAATGGAATGTTGCTTTTTGTTGTAGGTAGTCTTCTTGGCATGGCATATTTATTGCATTTGCTTTAACATCAGAACTGATGAATGGGTAAGTTCCCAGTTTTAGTCTGCTTGTGCTTGTGTTTATGTGCGCTTAATGTTTTTGTGCCTGTGCGTATGTACGCTTGATAGCCAGGATTTGGGTGAATGGATTAGTTTAGTACCAGTTAATACAGTAAAAAGGAAAACCATATCTCTACGTAATAAGCCATTTACAATGCAGATATTTCTGATTAATTTCTTACTCTTCTAGGTAAACTGGAAAAGGTACGCAGAGTTTCAAGTGACTGATCAGTCCCCGCCAGGTGAATTCCCGTGCATTATGTTTAATCAACCACTAGTATGTTTATGGGATAGAATTTGCATATTTATGTTTTTCCCTGTAATCATCTCTTTTTTCTGCCGATACAGGGGAAAACTTCACTGGGGTGCGGTTTACAAATCCATATGATAAGGGCATTTTCCATAATGTGAGGATGTTTTTAACAGCTGAAGCTTAACAACAGGCATTGATGTGGATCTTGCTCTGTTTCTTCATACAGAAAGGAGTTCCTATGGAATGGCAATTGTGTGGGCGATTCGTGCAAGCCATGTGTAGATTCCATTGCTTTGTAACCATAACCATTGTGCCTCAACTTGTAGGCCGAAGAAAGTACAGAATTCAGAATGGATTTGGAATCGTCTGATTGCTACGAGTTGTTCCTTTGATGTAAGCTTAACGGTACTTCTTAACATAATCGTGACCTTTAATCCAAATCCTTTGCAATTAACTTTATAATTCCCACGCAACTTCATTTATGTTACAGCCAACTTTGCCATTCAATTATAGTTTCTGAACAAGCGAACCGATCACAGTTCTTCCGAAATAGCATGGGGAAATCATCTTTTATTAGGATCCTTCACACCCATGATCGCCCTGGAATATAAGGATCTTCTGTAGTTAGTCCAAAAATTTCTTTCCGGTAGGTCTCACACGAAATTTCTATATTTATTAATTAAAAAGGAATACACCGGGTTCTTCCTCTCTCACACGTTGCAAACATACATCATATTCCTTCACACACAAGCAAATTACAGATTGTTTATTAGAAGAAAACAGCGCAGGAGTGGATCATGATGATCATCAACTCAGATCAGCCAGAAATCTCAATGGCCTTAACCTCAGCCTTCTTCTCTTCCTCCTTGGGAACAGTGACAGTGAGAACCCCATTCTCCATGCTAGCTTTAACCTGCTCCATCTTTGCATTGTCCGGAAGCCTGAACCTGCGCATGAACTTACCACTGCTCCTCTCAACTCTGTGCCACTTATCGTTCTTCTCTTCCTGCTCCTTGCTCCTCTCCCCGCTTATCTGAAGAATTCTACCTTCTTCAACCTCTACCTTCACTTCCTCTTTCTTCAACCCTGGAAGGTCGGCTTTGAAAATGTGAGCTTCTGGCGTCTCCTTCCAGTCAATCCTAGCATTGGCAAATGCAGTAGTTTCTCGTGCTGAGGAGGGCACGTTGGCTAGTGCACTGGAATTGAAAAATCCATCAAAAGGATCCCATACGTCGAGGGAAAATGGATCAAAAACGTTGGTTCTGCGGCCACCGAAAAAGCTGGGAATGAGCGACATATTCAGAAGTTGAGATCTCCACTTGAACTAGAAAAGCTTTGATACAACTATCAGCTGGGTTGGAAGAGGAGGATGAGCACCTAATATATAGTTACAGTGAGAAGCGGCAGGATGATTCTAGTTGTCCGTCTTCACAAGAATAATTGAGGAAAGACTAGAGACTTCTGGGCCTGGCCATATTAAGACATGTCTTTATCCTTTCAGTCTAAAAAAGTAATGATTTGATTAATCAAAAGAAACATACTATTAGTAGTTCCACGAGCTTCTACCACCTTCTCGCCCCATATTTACAGACAGGCTATGATTACTACATTAGATGTTCTGCTTCCACGACCTTCTACCATCTTCGTGCCCATTTTCTGATAAGGTAAACGATGCGACTTCTTGTCCACCTACATTAATTTCAAAAAGTTATAAATTTTATAAAAATATTCCAACTCCGTTTCTATTTATATGTGTAACGCTCGATGATTAGTAAATTATATACGTGTCAAATATAATTTATTATAATTTCAAATTATTATTTTGTTTATACTTTTTAAATATAAGCCGAGAGGTAAATATGATAAATTGATAAAATAATAAGTAAATTTATAATTTTATTTATTAATAGTGAATCAAATTAATTTATTAATAATTATTAACAAATTTATTAGTATTTATTATTTTATTAAAAATTAATTAAAACCATAATTTACTTTAACAATAATAATAACAATAATAATCTAATAAAAGTCTCGTTCAAATGCAAAGTCTAAAAAGATTTAATAGTATACAGTCTTATATCCAACTAGTAAAGAAATTGTTTTCGATGAATCTATGAAATACACATAGACACACACATGCACACACACATATTCATATTAAAATAATATAATAAAAAAATTAAAAATCAAAGTAAAACACTCATAAAAGATAATAATAATAAAATAAAATAAATACGTATAAATAAAATATAAAATAAATAATACAATAAAGATAGAATAAGGTAAAGATTAAAAATAAAAGATAAAATAAGTAAATAAATATACAAACAAGAAAAGGACAAGTATATGAATAAATTAAATAAGTCATTACATGAAAAATATTTAGGCTAAATAAGAGAATGTTTAGGTTAAATAGAGAATGAAGTATTATATTTTAAATGTTTAGGCTAAATACAAGACATAAGACCTGAAGAAAAATACTTAAAAGACTTATGATAACAAGAAGGACCTTTTTATGTGAGATTCTTTATACGTATCCTAATATGTCAAAGTTTTCTATCAAGGGTCATGTTCTCGGTAAGTTTTAATAAAGTTACATCATTTTTAATCACCTCACTAAATTCTTCTTAGGCCTTCCTTTTTTCCCTTTATTGTCTCTAAGTATAATCTTCTCGCATCTTCTTACTAGAACATTAGGGTTTCTCCTCTTAATATGTTTGAACACTTAAGCCCTCTTAATTTTTCATTAATATTAGCCACCTTTAATTTGTCTCTTACCATTACATTCATGATCTTATCTCTTCTAGTAAGGTTGCACATCCAAAGAAACATTCTCATCTCCACCACTACTAGCGTATGACCATGCACCTGTTTGATATGTCAATACTCCGTCCTGTAGAGCATGACTAGCCTAATCATTAGATGATAAAGTTTGTCTTTAAGCTTAAGTGGAATATTCTTGTCACATAAAACTCCTGCACTTCTCCATTTAAGCCACCCTGATCTGATACAGTGAATTATATCCTTACTGATCTCTCTTTTGCTTTGGATGATAAATCTTAGATACTTAAAACACTCTTTTTGTGGTATAATTTCTGAACTAATCTTTACGTCCATATTGGAAGGCACCTGTGACTTAAAAACTTACATTTTAAGTATTAAGTCTTAGTCTTGCTCAATTTAAAGCCCTTCGAATCTAATATATCCCTCTAAAGTTCTAGCTTGACATTGAAATCCTTTTTTGTCTCATGCACTAAAACAATATCATCAATAAACAAATACACCAAGGCACATCCCCTTGGATATTCTTGATGAGCACATCCATCATTACTGCAAATAAAAGGGGGCTCAATAAGGAGCCTTAATGTAGCCCAATATCGATAAAAAATGCTCTGTATATTCTCCCATCGTCCCTACTATAGTCTTTACACTTTCATACATATCCCTAATAACGCGTATATAAGTCATAGAAACTCCCTTAACTTTCAAGCACCTTCATATGATTTCCTTAGGTACCTGTCATATGTTTTCTTTAAATCAATAAAATCATATATTAGTTACATTGTCTTTTCTTGTAATATTCTATTAATCTTCTAAGGAGATATAAAGCTTCTGTCGTGGACCTTCTTGGCATGAAGCCAAACTAGTTCTCTAAGATAGGAACATCCTTTCTCACTCTCTTTTCAATCATCTTCTCTCATAATTTCATGATGTGACTAAGTAGTTTAATGCCTACATAGTTGTTACAACTTTGACTGTCTCCTTTGCTCTTATATAGAGGAATAAGCATAGTAAGTCTCCACTCATCTAATATTTGCGTGGACTTAAGGATCACATTAAAAAACTTGTCTAGCTCAGTAAAACCCTCTACACCTAAGCTCTTTTAATTTCTTCCCTTTTAGTCTGCGGGTAACAAGTAAAGTTATGATACCTTTCTTAAGATCACCTAAAGAGATGGTGTCCTAACACCTTTATTAAAAAATCTATATAAGTACCTATATCATCTTCTCTTGATGTCATTTTTAGTCACAAGCACCCACCATGCTTCATCTTTTATACAACAAATTTTTTTCGAAAAATAAGTTATAT
>JANZXR010000008.1:36028830-36046538 GCA_027575705.1 Erythroxylum echinodendron
TTAACAAGTGTGCCAACGATTGTTAGTCTTAGAATAGCACGTAAGAGTGGGAAAGGTTGCATGTGAAAAACACAGACAAAAGGAATTGTCTGTGATGACATCAGAATACAGATGAAAGGAAAAATATAGAGGAAGAGTATCGTCTGTGCTGACGTCAGAACACAGATGAAAGGGAAAATATGAAGGAGAAGTATCGTCTGTGCTGACGTCAGAATACAAACGAAAGGGAAAATGTGAAGGATAAGATGAAGGAGTTAAGAGGTTATGTTGGTTGAAGGATTCGTCTGTGTTACCGTTCACAGACGAAGGAGTTAAGAGGTTATGTTGGTTGAAGGATTCGTCTGTGTTAATTTTCATAGACGAATTAAAACACAGAGGACACGTATCGTCTGTGTTACTGTTCACAGAAGAATTAAAATATAAAGGACACGTATCCTCTGTATTACTATTCACAGACAAATTAAAACACAGAGGACACGTATCGTCTATGTTACTGTTCATAGATGAATTAGAACACAGAGGACATGTATCGTCTGTGTCACTGTTCTCAGACGAATCCGAACATAGAGACTCGTATCCTCTGTGTCACTGTTTACAGACTTCAAATGATAGATTCTCCGTCGATAGAGAGTCAACCTAGAAGATAAAATTCAACCATAGAGGATAGAATACAGAGGATAGATTAAGGACTAAGGATTATAAGAAGGAGTTAAGAAGTACTAAAGTGAAGTGCATCTTCTGTGTTCCTGTTCACCTTGTATCTTCTGTCCTAATGTTGAACCCTCAGGAGATAGAATTGGACTCAGATGTCTTCATGGAAGTTGTAGATTTTGGGATGCTCTTTCGAACCATATAAAGAACACCTTCATCCAATTCCTCTAGTGAAAGTTATGGCAACTGGAAAACATCGTTTGTGTCATAGACTTCGTCTGTGTTACTGTTCACACTATCGTCTGGGTTACTGTTCATGGCTATCTTCTATCCTATATTTGACCTACCAGACGATATAATTGGCCTTTGATATCTTCATGAAAGTTGTAGTTCTTGTAATCCTCTTTCAAACTAGAAAAAGAAACCCTAATTTGGATGTCTATAACAAAAGTTATGCCAGTAATTCTGAATCACCTATATGTAAGGTGTGGACTGGCCAACGCTATTCTTTTAAGTTCTTTTGGTTGAAATGGATAAATGATGGTCGAAGAGCGGTGCTGAAATAACAAGGAGAGCTATTGAGGGCAATTATGGGTGATGAATTTGTGTAATCAGTACGCGACAGTGGTAGTATCGGAGAAGAGAGGATAAACCCGATAATGGATAAGGTTTTCTCTTTCGGAGAATACTCACGTCTTGGGATACATTTCGTGCGAGTTGGACTTCGGTAACAAGGTCCAATGTGTCCACTCAAAAAATTTGGGACAAACCCTCTTCTCAAAAAATGCCTATTCACTTATCAATAGGAAGGAAATGAATGTGT
The DNA here is from genome assembly GCA_027575705.1 of Erythroxylum echinodendron. NCBI lineage: Eukaryota > Viridiplantae > Streptophyta > Magnoliopsida > Malpighiales > Erythroxylaceae > Erythroxylum > Erythroxylum echinodendron. Next base: position 36,030,305 of record JANZXR010000008.1, read on the forward strand.
TTCCACATTTTACCTAGGCATCTGATCTTTCGGTCGTCAATATATGGAGGTAGAGAACATGCATAATGAATAAAAGCTTCAACTCCCTTAACAAACTCAGGATTAATGAAACCATCAGCTGTTAATCATCTATACATCCAAGATCTATCAACATTACTCATTTTTGCAAACTATTAATCTAAAACAGTGATTCCATATTTAGTATCCTTTATGTTTCCTAAAGTTTACAAAACATCTAAACTTTACACAACATCCCCTAAGTATTAACCAATTGAATTAATCACCTACAATTGATTTCAAAACTATGGCACATGGCATTTTTTACACCTGTGAATCAAGAAAACAAGATCTCGCTGTGACTCCTAGGCTTGTGGAATTTTTCACTGATAAGTCTCACGGGAGCTGCATCACAGGTTTCCAGCCTATATACTGTTCTAGGGGTTTATTATAGAACAAATTGTCTTGACTATGAAACGTATTAATTCCTTGTGTTAATACTAAGTTTGCATTAATCATATCAAAGTTGAAGTATTAATCAATCGAACTAATCACCTACAATTGATTTCAAAACTATGGTACATGGCATTACTTACACCTATGAATCAAGAAAACAAGTTCTTGCTGTGACTCCCAGGCTCATGGAACTTTTCACCGATAAGCCTCACGGGAGCTGCATCATAGGTTTCTAGCGTATATACCGTTCTAGGGCTTATTATGGAACAAATTGTCTTGTCTATGAAACATATTAATTCCTTATGTTAATACTAAGTTTGCATTAATCACATCGAAGTTGAAGTATTAATTGATCGAATTAATCACCTACAATTGATTTCAAAACAATGGTACGTGGCATTGTTTACACTTGTGAATCAAGAAAATAAGTTCTCACTATTTTTTTTCATCGATAAGCCTCACAAGAGATACATCATAGGTTTCTAGCCTATAGATCGTTCTAGGGGTTTATTATGGAACAAATCATCCATAAAATCACAAACTCATTCCACATATTGCAAATCTTAGACTATTAAAGAAGAACATATAAAATCATTAATGATTATAAGAATATTCTAAATAAAAACACAAAATCAAGACCTCCTTTGTATTCATACAAAATCCAAAGGTATCATAATCGTATTATTAAAGCAATACATATGGTAAATATTAGTTGGACAACTAACTTGAATGGATGGACAACTTTAGACTACAATGAAGAAAGATGAGCGACACTCTTCAACACAATATAGTGCATGCAAAAAAGAATATGAAATATTTAATATAATACACTTTTTATAATACAACATCGTAAACTAATGTGGTACAACAAGTGTAGGCTATATGATTTAGTCCTTATTTGAAGTCATACAAAGATTAGGAGACATAATTTGTAAAAAGATTCGACTTTGAGATCATATAAATATCCAATGTTAGCATATCTATTGTAGCCATCACTTTTGAGAAGGGAGTAAAGAAACACCATAAACTATAAAGGTCCCTTCAAATAAACATAACTCAAAACTTTAAGGAGGTTAAAGTAAGGTGTCAAAATACATAGTCTTGAAAGAGGCACAATTTATCCTTGAAGTGACTATCAAAAAGTAGACCACATCATACACAAATAAAGTGTTAAACATTATGTAAGAAAATAAGTCCAAATTATGCAAACTAATGATCATCATAAGGATTAAAACATATAAACTTGAGTGATTAGAAAGGTTTAAAGCCTAAAGACATGGAATATTCAACAAACCATGCTTTAGTATTCTTGAAATTGTAAGCACCATATTTTATAGATATTTTAGTTTTAAGTATGCTGAGTCTATCTATCTTTGCAATATAAAAAAGTGTAGCAAAATATTAGAGTTGAAACTCAAAATATCATACCTCAAAGTTCTCATAAAACATTAGAATTCAAAGGTCTTTCAAAACATCAACAATAAAAGCATCATATTTTATAGATATTTTAGTTTTAGAGCTACTCAGTCTATCTGTCTTTGTATTATAAAAAAGTTTAAGTGACTAAGTGCTTTAAATTAGTTTGGATACTTGAACTTTCTTTTAAATTTATTCTTTATAAGGTTTGGATACTTAAACTTCAAATTTCCAAACTTTAGTAAACATGCATGCTTTTTGTATTTAAATATGCATGCTTCTCATTTTTAAAGTCAAACTTCCCTTTAACTATGATATATAAATATGTTCTTTTAGACTCTCATATAAAAATGTAATCTTAACTTAAAGTTTCTTTAACTAAAAATCAAATGCATTTATTATAACAAAAACAACACGTATTCTTTTATGTTTCTTAACTAGTGAGAACATATCATTATAGTCATTCCCTTTTTCTGTGAAAAGACCTATGTCATTAGTTGTATCTTGAACCTAGTCGGCTTAACATCAAAGATACATTATTTCTTCTTAAAACCCATTTGCATCCATTATCTTTACACGATTTGTTAAAAGTAAAAGTTCTTATATCTTATTCTTGTATAAAGGCTACACTACCTCATTCGTGGGAACCAACCATCTTAATTCTTCTTTGTTATCTACTGTCATTCTAAAAGTCAGTTTATCACCATGTATATTCTCAGCCATTGCACTATAGCATTAATTTTAACAACATCAACATAAGATAAACACCTAACAAGTTTTCCAATTTCTTTACTTATCCTCCTTACTGTTATACTTTATGCAAATTGTTGCTCTTGTAGATCTGTAGATTGATTACCACTGTCATGCTTAGAGTTTCAATTTCTAACTCCACCTTCTAGTCAGTACCTCTATCCTTTTTACCTATAAGATCAACAAGCTACTCTCTTTGGCCATATATAGAAAATTCATTAAAATTAACATCATTGCTAATCATAAATCTTAGAGTTCTATCCTTTTTTCATACACCGTAATATATACCCTTTTAATCCAATAATAAACCCATGATATACGCACTTCATCGCTTTAGGCTCCAATTTGCAATGATTGACATAAGCATTAGAAGGGAAATCAAATATCCTCAAGTTAGAATATTAATAAGAAGTATCATACCAAATCTCTTGAGGAGTCTTAAAATTTATTACACTTAACGGAGATATATTCACCAAATAAGTAACAATGTTAACAACTTTAAGCTAAAATTGCTTTGGAAGACCTACATTTAACCACTGTATGAGTATTTAGTTTATCCATTTTATCTATATTTTATTGTGACATATGACATATAGTGCAATACCTCACTATACCTTCCTTTTTATAAAAATCATGTCTATTGCAATTTTTCAAGTCATTTTTCCTTTTGAATGTCTTGACTTATCTTCTAGTATGTTTTCAAGCATTGTCTTACACTTCTTAAAATTTTCAAATACTTCATCCTTTAATTTCATAAAATGCACTAGGTACTTTTCTTAAGTAATCATCAAAGAATGTGAGAAAATAAATGCATCCTCTATAGGATTGAACAGGGGCAGGACCTCATAAATTCGAGTGAATATAATTAAGAATACAAGTTGAATTATGCATGGAGAAACTAAATTTTAACCAGCGTTGCTTTCTAATAACACAAGACTTAAGTATATTCATCCTTTTAGTCACAACTTCATCCAACAATAATTTTTTACCCAAAATCTCAAGTCTTTACTCACTTATGCCACTCAATCTACAATGCCACAACTCTGTACTACCATTATTCTCCCCTAATTATTGAGATATAACCACCAATTCTAATACTATCTTACTTATTAAGACATACATTCTATGTTATAATTTTCCTTTCAATATAGTTATGAAACCCTTTAACACTTTTAATTGCATATCACCATAAAAAAACTTATAATCAAGAGTACCTAAGGAAATTCAATTCTTTTGAAACTCAGGAATGTACAAGACATTTAATATTATGATAATCCCATCATACATTTGGAATTATACTAAATTTCTACCTTTAATAAAATACTCTCCATTATCATCCAATATGATAGTACTATTCCATTGTTTGAAAGGATAGAACTAGTCCTTATTAAAGGTCATATAACAAGATGTGTCATTATCTATCACACACCAATTTGCACAATCAAAATTACTAACTGTCAAACAATTATTGTTTCTTCCATCCTCTTCCTCAAAATTCACTTGCATTACAATAATACTCACTTTAGAATAAGCACCACACCTCTAAGCCAAAACCAAAACTGACAACTTATTTAAAAGGAACTCGTATGCTCTTTCCTAATAAGAGCTTATTAGTTAAGAATAATACAATTCATAACTAGTTGCACATATTAATTGTAAGTTTGAGCACAAAACCAACAGAAAAGGAAAACAAAGTAAAAGAAAGGAAAAAGGAAATAGATCTTCAAATAACTGCTCTGTAAGAGGTCTGAGGATTCTTCTGGATTTAATAGATCCACAAAAATAGATCCCTATTACCAAAAAACAAAGAATCCCTGCATTCAATCAAAAGCTAGATCATCTCACTTTATTGCTTACAAAAACAAAAACAATGAGAGTCAAATTGCTAGAGAGACCAAGAGAGTCAGTCGATAAGAGGAAAGCAACAGAGTTGTATCACAGCAAAACAACAAATTGGAAAATTAGGTTTTCTCCTTTTGTTTTTAATTTAAAATATCAGTAATGAAAAATACTTTGTCATACGTAACTAAAAGTTCACTTAAAGAAAATGAATCGAAAACATTTTATATAATAAGAAAATTTTTATCATATGTAGAACTAGAATTTTATAATAAAAGAAGGATAAAGAAAGATTATCACAAATTGTAAATGATAGTTATCTACATATTTAAGATAGCAATACTAGAACCAAAATTACTTGTTATACATTCCCTACAAACTAATATTGTTCATTCCTTATAAAAATATTAATAGCTAAAATAATTAAGCTTGAATGTTGTAAAATTATATTTAAATGAGTTTACAAATCAATAATCTAATTACATCAACCTATACAGATATTCAACATAAAAAAATTACCATTTTGTAAACAAATGGAGTTTTTGCCCTGAAGTACAAAACATTCAATTCTATCACTATTAGATTAACTAATTAGATTGTATATTAACTTTGATCACTTAACATTATAAACAATGAAAATACTACAAAACTAGACCCAAATTTGAAACAAAACACCATTCATTATACAATTTTAGTAAATAGGAATGTGAAGAAATCTCCAATATATAAGAACTATTTATAATGAAAATGGAATTATAAGTTAAAAGCTAATTCATTCATTACATATCAAATGAAATTTTTTTGGTGGTAGCACTTCAAGCTTTTGGATTCTTGAAAAACTCAATAATTAGTTAGAGTAATGTTTCACTACTACCTCCTATGTTATTTTAGTCAATGGAGACTCATCCCTCACCATCATAGGTGGTTAAATACTTGAAGAAAGATAGCAATATTTAACCTTACCTCTTTACCATAGAAGTATTGACTAGGCTAATAGCTCACAAGAAGTATCTCTCACCTTAAAGAATTTTCTATGATCAGAAGCCCTTTAAAAATATCATAATGTTAAGATAAGATGGGCTAAAGTATGCTCTTCAAAAGAAGAAGGAGCTCTAGGTATAAATTTCATTAAATACACCACTTTGATTCTTATGGTACTCATTATAGATAAGGAATTCATTTGAGCTGAATAATTTTATGGTTTATAAATCGTTTTAAGAACAATTCATAGACCTCCAATTGGATATTAAGATTAAGAGGCATACTACATCATCATGTAAAGACCATAGCTAAGAATAGAAATAATTCTTGTTTCTAGTTTGATAACTAAAATGTGTTAAGTCCCTTAAGCTTTATCCAAGGGTAATGTAATCTCAAGCTTTCAATCCCTCTCAAAACCAAAATTAATTCTATTATTTTTAATTTTATATTTTATTTTTAATCAAGGTTTAAATTCTACTGAATAATTTTTGTAGACTTAGTGGACTCAAAACGAAGTTCAACCAAGAAATTTCGGTAAAAAAAACTAGTCCACTGGCAAAAACTACATACAATCATAAAAGGGAAACAAACTAACCAAAATGACAACCAAAAAGGAGCAAAAACGCAACAACAAAGTGGACAGACAAAACGACATAGCAACAGTCCACGCTAGTGACAAAATAACAAAGAACAACATAAACAAGAAGTCAATAGCATAATAGAAAATAGCAGAAGACATACATGTGATAGACCGCGACAAAATTGAGAGGAGAAGCTATAGACAGGTGAGGAAGGAGGACGGCAACAGCAAGGAGAGAAGAAGGACGGTGACGCAAGGAGAGGAGAAAAAATGGAGAAGAACGACGGAGAAACTAGAAAGAAGGCTCAGGGTGCCTTTAACCCTGAACCGAATCAAACGATGTCATTTGCAATTTTTTTAAAATGACTAACTGAAGTTAATGACGGAGAGGGAAGACCGTCAAAAAATCGCCGATGGAATACATTACCATTGATAAAAAAAACCAAAATTCACCGACAGAACTATATCCATTGGTAACATTCTGACGCTATTTAATTGCGGGAAGCATTCCCACCTAGTTTACCAAAAGAAATGGAGTTTTCATAACTATATTCTATCGAAAAATTTGCACGAATGTTTTCCCTCCCGATGACAATTTTGTCTGTCACAAAATGAAAATTTTCACTACATTTCTACTGATAGATACCAATTTTCTGTCTATAATTAGCTATGAAATTAAGTCTATCGGTAATTTCCTTCGCTAATGTATGGTTTTCTTTTAGTGAGAAGAAAGATAGTAACCTCAGGAGTTAAGAGAAAGCTGAAGGTGAATGGAATCTTCAAAATGTCAAGGAATTTTGACTTGCATCTCTTATCCTAATAAAGTGAAGAAGGAGTAGTCCAGTAAAATTCTTAAACTATTTAAAAACTTTTTATTAACTTACACCTTATTGAGGCTCTTATACAGATGCCAAAATATTCAAAAATTTTGAAGAAATTACTTGAAATAAAAGAAAGTTATAAGAGTTTATGACTGCGATCTTAAGTAGAAGATTCTTAGAAATTCTATAAAGCAAGCTACCAAAGAATCCTAAAGATCTAGAGAGTTTTTTATACCTTGTTGAATCGGTAGCTTAAAAATAGAAAAGGATTTAGCTGACCTAAGGGCAATATTAATAGGATGCCTTATTCTTTCCTTAAGAAATAAGGATTAGGTGAACCAAAACTTACTAGGATAAGTTAACAATTAGTACACAAATCAATAAAGCATCTTATAAATATTGTATAGGATATACTTGGTAAGGCTGATAAGTTTATCTTCCTAGATTATCTTATGATTCTTGATATAGATGAAAGTCTAGAGTTATCTCTAGTTTTAGGTCAACCCTTTTTAGCGACTACTAAGTTTATTACTGATGTTGGTGAGGGCAAACTAGTGATTAGTGATGGGGATGAAGAGGTTATATTTAAAATATCTGATGTCATAAATCATTCCCTTAAGCTTATCGATGTTGATGATTCTACTGATATATTTAATTATTTAGTTTTAGATGTATTCTTGGACTCTTCTTTTAGAAGTTCACTGGAGCTATTTCCAATTCAAGGTAAAAAGAAAGATGAAAAAATGCCACAAGAGGAAAAAGTAAGTAGCTTGTTTAGAGATTAAGGAACACACTGTCAGAAATAAAAAACTTAATCTCTATAAAGTTCCTTGAATATGATAGGTACGTTTGGTATATGTTGCTAACTCTTGTAAATTTGAATGAAAATTTTTAAAGTTTGAAGGAATTTTTATACAAACAAATCATGTACACTCCTGTGTATATCTCATTTCAGTATCATTTATGAGGTTCCAGTGACCTAGACAGTCACTAGACACAACTATGTACATTACACATTTATGGTTAGTTACACGGGGAGTGGGACATACTCGTGTATCTCAAGTTCCCTGAAACATGTCATAACACATGCCTATATCAAAAGTTGCACATTCACAGTAACTTACACAGTCACATATATGACTGTGCATGCAACTATGTAAGATTACGAAACATCACAAGCTTGTGTGTCACAAGTCACATAATCATAGTGACTGTATAACAAATTGTGTAAGTTCATGACACACTTTAAAACCCTATTCCTTTTATTTTCTTCCACTTTTCTCTCTGTCTTCCACCACCCACTTGCTGTGCCTATACTTCCTTCAGCCTAACCCAACATTGTTTTAATGATTTTGCAATACCTAAGTAATTTTTTCAAGTCTTTTATGTGAATTATACTTGGAAATTTAGATGTTTTTACAAATTCTAGGGTTTTTCCTCCTCGAATCGTTTAGGTTACTTAATTTTTGAATCTTTGTTTTTGATTTTCAATTACAAGATAGATTTCATTCTTTTCCATACAAATTATTTAATTAATTTGATGAATTGCATGAGAATTAGATGAAATTTGGTTTGGGAATGGGAATTTTCCTTACTAGGTTAGAAAATGGAGATGATTTTAATAGATTTAGTTTAATTTGTTATTTTTCTAGTAATTAGATAGTATTTACTAGTTTAATTTCATTCCAATTTAGTATTTTGCATAAATTAGGTTTTAATTGTGTTTAGTATAGGTTTACTTGTTAAACTATATTATTGAATTTTAAATTTTAGGAATTGCATTGTTAATTGCATAATGAGATCAATCTTGTTTTTTAATTGCATTATTAATGAATTACATTTTTAGTTTAATTTGATTTTTAATTATGTATTTTTTACAATTACATAACGTAGTAAACATATATATATTAAGTGCGTGGAAAAGAAGCTTGCTCCTGTTAATATTTTTCATTTTCTCACATTGTATTTAGTTTCAAGTACAATGATGAGAAGAAAAGAAGATGCGCAATAATGAAGAGCAAAGGAGGTACTAAGGAAGAGACAATAAAGGAGAAGGTCCTTTAGAGACCTAAGTCGAGCTCACTCACCACTAGCACGACAGACTATAACACATCTACCGAAGCGACATGAGATGTTACTATTTAATGTTATGGCCCACGAAAAGCAATTTTAGAGGCTTAAGGACAAGAGATTTAGGACTATATATGCATTAACTAAGAGGCGCTAGAGTAGATCAGTATGGCCCAATAAGTTCAGGAGTTAACCATTCTTGGAGTGGGGTCTTAATTCTTTACAATTGTGGAGCCCATATACTGGGAACTTATTCTTGAGGTGTGCTCTCCATGTTCTTCGTGGAAAAGGGTTGCCATAATTAGACCGCCCAGGTGTGATCTAGTTGAGGATTCTCAGAGACATGACGAGGATGAGTTATATGAACCTCTCCATGATGATGGGACTCTATAATCGAAACTTTGTGGAGATGTAGGAGTGTAGGAGCCTTCAGATAAACTTTTTGTACAAGCTGTATGCTCGTCACTTCTGACGCATCATCAAAAAGGAATATGGTTATAACTTGAGCAAATATAAGGCTTCTACCCTACGATATCTGACCCTTAGGTACATCCATAATTTTTAAGTTATACACTGAGTGGGTGAGGTTACAGTTTTAGATTCTTCAAGAACCTAGATATTTTCTATCTATGGAATGTGAGCAAAAGGATCCCAATTTTTTCAATGTCAAAGTGAGGCGAAGAAGATAGGGATAATATGCATTGAACCTTATATGAAATGATTGACAAAAAGAACAGATATCTTCGGGAGGCCACCACCGATGAGGTTGCTCAGTACCATGGTCTCCCTTAACTCAGATGTTACGAGGAATATGCACATATTACCTAAGAGACAAGGATCAACAGGAGGCATCTACCAATTAATCAGGTATTTGAATGAGCAGGCAACTTTGGGAGCAGATAGGGCTCTCCCTAATATAGCAGAGCAACCACTAAGATAGGACTTCCCGGAATCATAGATGGGAGGAGCAAAGCATTAAAAGAATTTAGATTTGTTGACTAGTGCAGGATTGCCTAAGACATCAACACAACTTGAACATTGGGACCAATTGAAGATTTCTTGATTCGAGAAGTACATGGCTAGATCTTGGGAATCCAGCATACTATCTGAGTGAACCAAGTGGACTTGATGTTATATTGCAGATGGATGGAGGAGGTTATATTGCAGATGGCAGGACACCTCAGGATGTGCATAACTCCTCCACCATCTGGAGTATTGACATCATCTTTATCTCTATAGTAATATGGTGCTCAGGGACTCCAGGATCCTTCGTTAACCAACATAACAGAATGATTAATAGATTTATGGCTATAGAGGTAGTTTAGATGTTCTATTAAGGTTTTCTTTTACTTTTTATTATTTTCTTATTTTCTTATTATTATTGTTTTGTTTTCTTTTGTTTATACTTTATTATTGCAATATCAATTTTATTTTAACTTTATCATTATGTTCTTTTATCTTTTTTATCCCATTTTATTTCTATTTTTCAAAGATTACTATACATAATATCAGATAGAATCTTCACCAAATTTACAATATGTAATTTTTATGATTCTAGGAAGTACTAAAAATTCCTTTCTCACGTTTTATGTTTACTTTGGTTTTTTATTTGTTCATGCTTCTAGTGTGTACATTGGGGATAATGCATAATTTTAAGTGTGGGGAACGGGTCAACGAAGATTTTAAGAAAAATTTTCCAAATTTCTTAAGCTTATTATAATCTTTATTATTCATACTTTTTAACCGACATCCCAATTTAGTTAAAATATGTCTAAAACACTTTAGATTATTATTGATTATTGAATTAAATTAGCATGCACGAGGATGAAAATTTACAAGATACTTGCTTTTATAAGTGATATTTTTAGTAATCATTAAGATTGTTAATTTGAACAAAAATTGCATATTATTTACACACTTGAATCCTATTTGTCAGTTTTTAATTCTAAGAGCAAATACATCATTATTTTATGCTCTTTTCTTCTTTGTTAATGTGTTATCATGCATAGTTGGATGATTCTAGAACTTGCTCTTGTTATTCCTTTTAAGATATTTTTTTAAAGTATAGGCATTAAAATGATAAAGGCACTTAAATTCAACCCTTTATTTTAGCCTATTTTGTTTGATTATCATCCAACATATTTTTAACCTTTAGGAGTAACCACTTTTGAGACCTAGCTTTTTTCTGATAGATTATAACCACATTGACAGACTTTACCCTATTTTTCTTGAAAACTTTTTCATTATTTTTGAACCCTAAAGGAATTTACAGTTACTTGATCACTTGAAACTTGGGTTATATTGTGAATGTTAAAGAAAAGGTATGATATTTCTATGATCATTATACATAGTGATTGTGAAATTTGTTTCTTCTCAAGTGCTTCATTTATATAATTTTATATTCTCTTAAAAGTTGCTAGAATAAGTTCAAAAGTTGAAAATTATTTGTTGTTAGCATATTGAAAGAAAAAGGAAAAAAGAGAAAGATTATGACATTTGTTTGAGAGTGAGAAGAATTAGTGTTGTACCAATGAACTTATTATTTAAAGGACCTATGCTATAAAGAACTAAGTTTTATGTAATCTTGTTTGTGTGAATTTCCTTCAATGTTATTACCATTCTCAATTGTCCCTACTATACCTTTACCTAAGCCTCATTGTAAATTATTAAAAGACCTTTTGATTTTTGTTTCTAGTTCACCTATAAGTGGTGGAGACATAATTTTTTTTGTAAGCTTATGGTTAAGAATCCTTGTATATAATGATTTGAGAGTTTGTTATATTTTTCAGCTTAAACACTTTGAGTGCATTGAGTGAATCCATTATAATGGTGTAGAATTAATGCTTTTGATTTTAAAGAGATTCTCAATGTGACTGTTATTAATATTGACTTATGAAAGTTAGTTCTAGGATACATAAATTTAATTATATATTAATTTGATTAAAATGATTTGATAATTTAGGGTATGGATGGATAGGCTGAGGTTAATAAGGGATGGATATTTTTAAGATTGATGATTTGGATTATAATTTGCTTGAGGATAAGGAAAAGTTTCAATCTAGAGATGTATGATAAATGGTTAAATACTATGTTTTTATGCCCATATTAAGCGTATTTTTCTTGTTATTTGAGAGTTTTACATTATTTTTAATATTTATTTTGATTTATATATGTTTTCAAGTCTAAATTTCCTCCATGGATCAGAAGGAGAAAATTTTGGGTGAAATTATGGTATAAAACGGAAGAATTGAAGCTATTTTAGATACATACGCTCGTGTGAAGATGTGCACATCTATGTGAGTAACACACAAGACCGTGTAAAGGATTGTGTAATATACTATAAATGTGTAAAGCTTTAAAGATTATGTTTTTACCCCATATAGAGATACATGCCTATGAAAGTAACATACACAACCATGTCCCATACGCATATAAGCTGTTGAGAACACGTAAATTTTTTATTTTGAAGGATTTTTTAGATACAAAATCACTCTAACGATTGAGTGGTTGACCATATATAAACTAGAAACCTTAGTTTCAAATATATAAGGCAACTATAAAGAGGAGATAAAAAATAAAGCAACTAGAATAGGAGTTAAAGACCTTATTTAGAGTAGAAGACACAATTATGAACCTAGGATGAGGAAAACACAAAGATTACTTCAAGGGATCCGACAGAGAGCAACCTTTCATCAAGGATTTAAGGGGACTTCATGAGAGAAAATGGGGATATACATATCTATGAATTCTTTTTTTATTATTCTTCTGAACTTTTGATGTTTGTTTCATTTTTTAATTTATGAATGAAATAACGATACGTTTGAACCCTAATCTATCAATTTCTAGTCCAAAACATCAAATTTCACTCAAAACTAGCTTTAATAACCTTAACTTGGTTTTTTTTAAGTTAAACCTTAATTATTACTAATGCAATAAAACTAGAAAAATTTAAAAACCTACTTTATGAATTCACAAGACTCCAAAACTGACCCAAAATGACAAGGGGGACAATTTAGTTATTTCTGAAATTTTTAGTTTTTTTCTTGAGGATTGACGTCAGTATAGTATCAGCCACTGCCGTCAGCTGTATGTATGGACAGAGGGCGCAAGCTCTAGATGCATCAGGTATGTGTGCTACAAGCACTAGATGAGCACCCATGCTCGCACCACCTCTAACCTATGTGCCACACGACCAAACATGTGTCGTGACCCTATTTCACCACATGTCGATCAACTATCTGGCACATGTACTGACGCACTATCTCAATGAGTCTTAAGGGATCTATCATACGTGCCTGATAGTTTTCTCTCTCCTGCAGTAGAGTGCCACTTTTCTCTCTCCCCTGAAGCTCGTTTTCAAGTTGCTTTCCAATGCTAAACACTTCAATCAAGAAATCAAGCAACCATATGCAATTAAAAACATAAAAATGGATTGGTTTCTTCAAGTTCTTTATGGAGACAAAAAAACTATATTTTCATTCCCATAATCACATAGTAACTTTAATATCACATGTAGTGCATAACCGAGCCTCAGTTACGCTCCCAAGATCTAACATGAAAGTGAATGACAAATAAAACACAAGAAATACCTGCTTTTGTTTCCATAACTTTAAACGAGCTTTTCAAAGATGAAACCTTTGCATTTTTACGACGACCTTTACAAAAGTTGATCATCAGGATGTCGTTAACATCTTTCTGTAACTTTCTTAACATGCGAACCTCTTGATGGGTCAGAGAATCTCAATACTTACGATTTGCTTCAGCAGCTGCAAGAAACTTTAACCTTATATATATAGCGTCCATATCGGACTTTCCTATCACAAGTCCAATACAAGTTTGGTCGACACTGATTAGCATCTATTTTCTTCATCAAGCTTCAACCCTTTAAACTAGATCCTTTATCTGGTTACTTTATTATCTTTTAATCAAATCAAATTCAATTCTCTTAACCGTAAATTTATTAAAACCGTAAAAGTGTAATTAATTGTTGTCCAATATTCAGAAAATTTCTAATAAATTAACCTAAATGAACTTTTAGTTCTTTCTGCTGAAAGCCATAATTAAGCTTTCGGTGTATGTAACTCAAAGGGAAGAAAATGTTTAGGAACACACTACCATATCTTGAGTTTAAACAAGTAAAGACACTAATTAATAAACTGTAGCTAAAAATGATCACTTTAATCAATCAACAGGATTTCCTATTAATCAATCACATCTAATTATACTCTTAACCTACTTTTAAGCCAAATTTAGTGTAGATATTCATTGCAAATCCTTGCCAAGTTCTCTGTTCTTATTTTTAAGTTATTCATTGACAAGCTCGTGAACAAAGGATAAAGAAGAAAACTAATTAAGAGGCCATTACTATTTTGGATAGGAATCCGATTGATTGGAACACAGGAGATTCTAGGTATCATGAACATGGGTCCATACTCGTTGAGTACAAATCCTGAACACTTGAATATCACGTTCTATCACTCTAAAGTTGATTTGCTTATTCCAAACTTGGTATTCTTCTGGTACCCTAACCGCTTTTCAGAAATAAGCACTATACTTTCTCTGAAACGGGGCTATTATTTATCATATTCTTCACCTATAATCTTGAAATCCTGCCCTCGGGCATAGCTCAATTGGCAAAGGCTTAGGTGGTGTGGTGCCTGCCATACTGGCGACCTGCAAGGTGGGGGTTCAAATATTGGAAGTAACCTTTAAGATTTGGGCCCCTTGTATGGTGAGATCAGTGAGTAAGTCCAAGTTCCTAGTCAGTTGAGGCACATCTCGCGATTTACATCCTCCACCAATTCCGAGGACACGGGAGTGGGGGCTCCTAATGTTGGAGTTCAACATTTTTTTTTTTTGAAATCCTTGATGAATCTAATCATTATGTCGTATAATAAGAATTCAATTAATTGCCTAAAGCTAGCTGGCGTAAGAGTAAGAACAACCTTCATTTTCCAACTTGGGACGTATCATGTTATAGTTCTACATTGAGTAGTTGACCAATCCCATTCCGACCTAAATTAGTGCTATTGATTAACAATACCAACGTCTATTGTTAATGGTATATTTTTCATTAGTCTCTTCCCTGAAAGGAAAAAAGAGATATTAGCAAATATCTTGTAAGCTAAATATTTACTCCATAACAGTACCAACACCCTGAAAAAATATAATAACTAAGAAACAAAGTCAAATTTAGCTGCTGTTAGTTGCCAAATTAATGTAAGAGTAGTCTAGTGTTTGATGGTTAGAGAAGGCAAAAAGAACATGTTGAAATATGAAAAGCTCACGAACGAACTGGTTCGTGGTTTGTTAAATTTATGTGTGATGATCTCATTTTAGGGAAAAAAAATAATGTTCATTGTTTATTTACTCCTTCTTGAGTATATTAACATTATACAATCTTTATGGATATTTGAATTTTTAATAAAAGAAGAAGTTTCAATCTTTTTTAGTAGACTAGATGATCGTTTTAGAGTTACCTAACTCTTAACTCTAAATCAGACGAAACGCCAATCCAACGCGTGAAGTTGCTAACAACGTGAGATGAGCAATAATATGTTAGGTGATACGTTGTTGTATGTTTTGTTGAACGAATAAAATATTGAGCAGAGTTCCAACACGTTAACCATTTATAAGTCAAGCACGTTTCAAACAAGAAAGGGCATCCAATCAGTAAAAGCATATGGCATGCTAAGAAGATGAGTGACAAGTAACTAATACAGCCTCTTAAATTTCCTAATTTCTACTACGCGGTTTTTAAGCTTTTGAAAGTTTTAAATTTGCCTTCTTCTTCTCGGTAAAAACATTATAGTTTGTTTTGAGAAAACATTATAGTTTGTAAACTTGTCTTAACGTATTTTTTTTCACTCAAGTAGTGATGGGTGAGATTTATTTGGAATTGCCTACACTAGATTGACAAAATGTATTGTTAGGAAACGGGGTCGAAATCCAATATTGACCACAGCGGAATAATTACGAAACTTTTTCGCAATCTTTGATATTCCGGAAATCAAGATCTCTTAATTCTACAAAATGATTAACACAAATCATAATAAAACAGAAATTTAATTCGTACCTTATTCTAAAGCTTAATAATAAACTTGTCATATTCCTCAAATCGTTCCCGAAACTGATCCGTTTCAACCACCGTAGCCGCACAAATGTCCAACCTCTAACGATATCCACAAAATGAATTGAGAGAACTTTGTAACTCTTACAGAGAGGGATAAGCAAGAAGTGCTAGCTTCATAGAGCTTAAGCCTATTTATAATAAGCTTTGGAAGTTTTAGTAATTTAATTGAAATTAAATTCTAATTTCAATTAA
>JANZXR010000008.1:36069446-36084617 GCA_027575705.1 Erythroxylum echinodendron
TGTGGAATTGTGTAGTTCGTCATGTTCATGGACTTACCCAAACCATTTCTGATGTGCTTATGTGTTTATGATTGTGATAAGTTCGATGAATGCATGATTCATGATGTTTATGAATCTCTTGATAAGTTGTGAATTTGGGAAATATTTGTTACATAGAATTTTACAATGTGAAATTTTACAATCGAAATAAATATTTCAAAGGCTTTTGCTTGTTTCTTAGTTATAAGCTTGTCACCCACGAGCTTTTAAGCTCACCCCTCTTCGTCCCATCTCCAGGAGATAAGCAAGAAAAAGAGTGAAAAAGAGTCAAGGCACTACTCCAGATTTGCATGATTTGTTTTGTTTTGGAATAATTTATGTAAAACAAGGTTGTAGTTGTATGTTGAGCAATTATAGTTCAAGCATTTTATGCATTTTAGGATTTTGTGAAATATTGTATTATGGCACAGAATGCCCATTGAAGTTTGTAAAACTCATAATTTATGATGTCAATGAAATATAGATTATGTATGGATGATGTGAGTTGAAATTAGATGTACTTGTAAAAATTATCTAATTGAGTTGATGAACTTTGAACATAAATTGTTGATATATATACATACAAGTGAGATATTATCGGAAAAGAAAAGATAAGGTTGTTGTGAATAATGAGAATTAGTTGTAAGAGATGAGTCAAATGGGTAGAGATTAAGGAGTTTAATGTAGTAAAGTTTCTTAGTGAATGGTTATGCTCATGACTTTCCAAGTTGTACATTGCAAATTTCAAGCATTCATAGGGGTAGAAATTTGTGTTTTGACTTTAGGGAAAAAACTGTACTGATCTAGGCTGATTTGGACAAGGTTGTCTTCTTGGAAGTTGTAGTTCATTCTTTTAGCTTTCTAACGATATAAAGTTTGTAAATTTTGGAGATCGGAATTGAAAGATATGATTGTTACAAGTTAGTGACGCTGCATAGGGCGTATGCAGGACACTTTATAGCTTTTCTATTTTGATCTAATAGAATGAGAGAATGTGGTATCTTGAAATGGGAAGAAGTAGTGTCATAAGTACTATGATTTCTTGAATTGGGAAGAAGTAGTGTGATAAGTTAGAGATAAAATGAAGTTAATAAAAGAAGTTGAATATGTGTTAAACTCTGAAGAAGGCATTGACATAATCAACAATTGAGGATGAATGTGTTTAAGTATGAATGATGTTTTGTTGGTTATGATCAATGGTCTTGTATGATGTATTTTGTGGATGTTTTGAATTGAAATGGAAGTGAAAATGATGAGGAAAATGAGTTAGGAATGATAGATATGCATAAGATGGGTCATGATAGCTTGTAGGAGTTAGAAATATGAAATTTAACCCGTAACTGTTCGTTAGACGGACTTAATGTCCATTGGACGGACCTTCTCGGGTGTTTCAGTGTTTCTGCTCTGTGCATGTCCTTTTATAGGGACATCATATCTATTAAACAGACCTTCTCGGGTTTGTTTGTGTCCTAGCTCAATTCATGTCCCTTTGGAGGGACATTATATCTGTTAAGCAGACCTTCTCGGGATAATTTTATAAATGTGGAAATTTTGACCCTCTAAATGGAAAAATCTCTCTTCAGGGTCTTCACGGAAGTTGTAGAAATCGAAGATCTCTTCGAAACCGTCTTAGAATGGTCCCAATCCGACATCCCTAGTGAAAGTTATACTTTTTGTCCCAAATCATGTACATTTTATAAGATGTGGACTTATCATTGCTTATCTATGGTACATTTAGGCTTGAATGGGACTTGAAAGGTACTTAGTTGGTTATGAAAATAAGAGATAAATCGAGTTATGTGTTTAGGATGACGAGTGAGGATATGAACATAAGAATGGATTGTCATTTATCAAGCTCTCAATTATAGAAATTGTGGGATGTTATAAGAATGAAGATGAACCTATGATGGCAAATAAGGTTCCATCAAAAGGACTCTACAAGGTAATGTGCTCAAGTATGACTCTGAATGTTGGGCTCTGAAAATGAGATCTAACAGATGTGGTATCAGAGCAATGAGTTAGACTCCGAAAATGGGGTCTAACAGGTTTGGTATCAGAGCATAAACGTTGGGCTCCGGAAACAGGGTCCAACAGCTAGTATGTCTGACGTCATTGACTATATTTGAAAGAGAAAAGGTGGCACAATCATAGACGGTGATTCGATGAGCGAAGGCAACGTAGAGGAGGTTATGGTGGATGGAAAGGGAGGTGACAGGGAGAGGGTGAGGGTGGAGAGAGGAGGTGGAGGTTTGAGAGACTAGGTTGGTTTGGAACAAAAGGGAGTGTTTGCTGAGAGAGGTAGGTCTAGAGACTACTGGAATTCAATGATGACGATATAAGGACGATGCGAAGGTTGTAAAGTCATAAAGACTGTGGTTAGGATGAAGGATAGAGGCAGAGTTGGAGGTGGAGCATGTGAAGAGCCAGGATGGAGCTTACAGGAGAGGGTGTTGAAGGTGTATCCAGCTTTCATTCACTCCTTGCCACCTATGAAAGATTCAAGACCCTGATAGGCTGATACAAGTTCGATTTTACTAGCGATTATAAAGATTAAATCAAATTTTGGCCCATCTACCTATGTTGCTCTCATATGCCTCACATCATGCCATTTAATGAATTAACAAGAAATGTGATGCATGTACATAAATGTAATACTGACCAATGAATGGTGACATTATATTGGGCTTTGTTGGCAATAGTGACTTCCAGAGCGTCTCCATTATTAATTTCAAGTGTTAGTCTAGGAAACATCCCATTAACAGTGATCACATTATAGGTATTGCATAGCCTTTTCACTAGCGTTGCTTAAATCTGTGTCAAATCAAGTTTATATGAGTATTCAGTTCTATTATATATTAGCACCTTATATTGATAGACAATAATGGTATAGACTCAAAATTGATGTGTAAATTTTAATTATATTAATTTGCATATATTTTAATTTTAAACATATAATTAATTAATTTTAAAATAGACTATAATATATTAAAATTATTAACATAAGAGTATAATTACAAAAATCGAAACAGGACGATAAAACTAAAACAATTTTATTTTTTATTAGAAATCTGAACCAAATAGTTTTTTATTTTCAATTTTTATATTAGAAATTTCAACTAGATAGGTTTAAAAACAAAAACAGAAGACTAAAATTAAAAACTAAAACTCACAATAAAAAAAATAGAAGTAAAATCAAATAATCATTTAATTGGCTATTTTTTTATGCGGTTATTGTCAACCAATTAACAGTTGAACTAATGACTTTATCGTAACTATCAAGGTTTACAAAGATTAGTAACTCAATTGCTAAAAGAAAATGGATATTGGATTGAAAAATCTCAAAAGGTTGAACACTTTAAGTCTGTTTAATTATCATGAAGAAGGCATGAAGAAGGCTTTCACTAAACACTGTGTAAAATACAAAAACATGAATAATCAAAGGCAGAATTATAGGCCAATACTACCATTAAAGAGAGTTTAAGTGACATTGGAAGTGATGATGTTTGATAAGCATCAAGTGATCGGGATGTCTCATGGAACGCAGCCAAGCCTGCTCGATCTGCAAGTTTGAAAAGGATTAGCAATTCATGATCCCATCTGAGCATTTTCTTTGCTGTACAATATTTTTTAATCTCAAGGCTTATGGATTATACGTGTGTACGGAGAAAAGTCTTCCAATTGTCTTGCCGGAAACCTCTTTGGTTCCATGTTTACTAGTTGCACCCCAGATTCAACACCCAACAACTCCTCTTGTCTTGTAGTTGTAATGTCTAATTTCACTTCTTTTTCCCCTTTAATCTGCACTTAAGAACTCGTGCAATGTTATATTTTAATATTTCAGTTACCTTTTTATCTTGTAGTGCCATCAGGTAGGCAACTTCGATATGGGAAATCGGTACTATCTCGAGACGAGACCTTGCATCCATCCACGTTGATATTTGTAATCATGTTTACGTATATAGTTAACCATAACTGAAAATCGTTAATTGTAAGGAAAAAAAATATATACTGTTAGTGTTAACGTGACAGTCTAGCTCTAAAACTCAAACAAGGCACGTAAGTTTCATGTTCAAAGGTTCACGAATAACATATCGAGTATTGTATTGGGAAGAAAGACTATTTAATTTAGTAAAGAATTCTATAATAAAATTAAATTATAATCCTCCTTGTGGTACTGAATGCTACGCTTAAGAGAGATTCATATTTAAAATTTTGACATCCAATTTCAAGGCACTAGCTTTACTGAATATGTACTTCCAACGCAACCTGATACTAAGGAAAACCACAAGTATTAGTTATACTTGTTTCACCTGATGTGCTAATTCTGTTGTTTAGTGTTAATGACTGACTACAAGGGAAGTGCATATCCTTCTTTAGAATGCTTTAGTTGAAAATTGGAATCAATACTAAAACTAATGAATCACAAGAAGCGGTGCTAAGTGTAAAGTGGCGAGTGAATATTAATTGGAAGAGTGGTTCAAAATCAAAGTAAGATGAGAAGCTTTTCCTGACCTTGCTTGGGTTTGGAGTAGCCGCAGCAGGTGAAGTAAAATACCAAGAAAAGTAGGGTTCCAAATGTTTGTTTAAACAAGGCAACGCCTTTGATTAGTAGGAAGTAATTCTAAAGCAAATTGCTTTTTCCTGTACGAATGCCTCACCCTTCCTAATCCCGGCACCAATATATAATCAAAGGCTGCTTGATAGGGTTTGCTTTCCATGCACTTCTTCTACTGACAAATAATATTCAAATTGCACCGCGGTCAAAATTTTCTTCCAAAAGAAAAATTCTGCTTTCGGTGAAGAAACCTTTGCATTGGCATTTCGGTGGACTGCAAATTAATTAACTTCATTTACCTATAAGACTATAATTTACTTTCAACTATTCAACAAAATTAAGGTATATTATTCAATCGTCCAAAATTAATCAATAGATCCGGCGCATGCTTCCCTTTTATAGAATATATTGTGTAAACAAAGTTTTCTTCTTCTCTTTTTTCTTCATGAGTTTACTTTTCTATCTGCTCCATTTCATCGTTTTTTTATTTAACATTAATGGGTCTTCATCTCCTTAAATGAATCATAAAGGAACATTAACTTTTAATCCTTCATAATACACAACAAAATGGGAAATTTAATATTAAATTTTTTTTTACTAATCATAAAAATGACTATTAATTCTATACGCAACAATCAACTCTTAATATGTTTCATTACTCTTGACAATACTTTTTGTTCAAGACTCTAACAATAAAGAAATCCACACAATTTGCCAACAAGTGTTATTTTAGTCCTGTTTAGCAATCGACTGATTGCATTAGCTGTTAGCTGATTCTATCAGTTGTTAGATGATAACTTATTCTATTAGCTGATTTGACCGGCAGATTGCATTATCTGTTTGTTAGAGATGTTTGATAAAATTAACTGTTTAGTATTAGTCGTTTATATGTAAAATGACTTCTAAGAATATGACGTTAAAAAAATACAAGGAAAACTAATTTACCTTGTCCCTGCAAATTTGATTTTTAACCCTTCCCATTAGTCTAAGTATGTTCAATCATATCCAAGTGATCGTGTATTAATTGATGTATTAATTTACATATAATTATTTTTAATAGAAGTATAACAATATTTAAATATGTGAAGCTAATTAATTTTTATTAATTAATAAATATTTTTATTTTATTAATAATTAATATGATAATAAAATAAAATTTTATTCAGTTTTTATTTATTGCATAATAATCCTAATATATAAGATGATAAATTACTCATATTTTATTTATAATACATATTTTATAACTAATTGTTAATTAATTTTATTAATAAATAAAATTTATATTTCTACAATTTATATTAGCAAAAAAAAGTTGTAAAAAAATTGTAAACTTGCTCTTTATTTTATTACATAAGAAAGGGTATAATTAAGTTTTAAAGGTTAAATAGTTAGCTGACTGATAAAAACGCTGCTCCACATAAGCGTTTTCTTTTTTGGGTGTTTGAAGATAAATAGCTAGTGCATCAGCTGCTCTTCAAACAACATTTATAACTGTTTGAAGAGTCAAATAGTTGAAGCATGTCAATCAGCAAACGGCTTACCAAACGAGGCCTTATATCATTGTAGGTTTATCGAAAATAGCTTCTTTATTAAGTATAAATAAGATTGCATATTATCATTCCTTTTTAAGCCTTACATCTCAGCGAGACCTCCACTTAATATTGTGATTATTGTTATTTTACATCATTCACAAAGCATGCCTAAGAATAAGTTCCCATGAAACCTTTTTACATTTGTTTTTGGTAAGATCCCTTATCACCAAATAACTCCTTCAAATGCTAAAATGAATACGTAAATTATGATCTGAATTTACCTATTTTTATCCAATTCTCAATTAAAAAAAAAAAGGTATATGGTGTCCCGACCATCTTTCCTTGCCTAAATATAATTATCAACTTACTCGGTGTAATTATAGGATGTTATGTTGTTGTAATAGGGGCCGAATTGTCAACTTCTTGTCACATTTCTGATTCTATTTTCGTGCCAAAAGGATAAGGAGCGACAAGTACCACGCAAATATAGCAAAAATGACTTCAAAGCTAATATTAATTTCCTATAAATGCCCATAATTGAAGAGACGAGGGTACTAAGGGGATCTGAACCCGTAATTAACCCGAACAAATTGCATATTATGTATACATACTGTCAGGCGTTGAATCTGGAATTCCCTCTCTACCCCTTAGAATCCAACGATCAATAACAAGCCACCGCGAATTTCAACGGCTGGGATTTCCCCTATACTAAATTTGGACAAGGAAGACTCTTCACGGAGACCCCAGTTGGCCAAAATGCAATGTTTGATGGAATCTAACTGCCCGAACAAATATCTGACTGCTGCCCGTACTCTCACTTACCTACTGACACGGTCAGCCTTGGGCAGCTCCAAACTCCAATACAGTAACTTTCTATCTCTAACATACATGTTAAATCCCTCTCTCTAGACCGTCCCTAAAGAGGGTACTTAAAGATACGAACATTTTTCCAATTTATCTAACGACTGAGAGAGCCACCACTTCTCATTGGGGGAGGTGGCTCAAATTAGTGGCCTTAGAGCGCCGTCTCCGATGAACAGGAGGTGAAGTTGCTAACTCCCTCCTGAGCAGAGTTGGGTGCCAAAAAATGGGTCAGGGTCTGAGTTGTGTTGCTAAGCAAGATAATGGACTCTTCAGTGCTGTGCAGCTTGGTGACTTGGACACTGTAAAGGCGATGCTTGAGAGAGACCCATCTCTTTTGCTTCAAACCACTTATGATACCCAATCTCCACTTCATATTGCTGCTGCAAATGGCCAGATCGAGGTGGGGTTCTTGACCTTTGCCTCCCTTTTTTGCGTGAATTTTTGGTGTTTCACTACTTTTACGTTTGTTTATTGTTGTTTCTGGAGGTCTAAAGACTGGACCTTTCGTGAGACTATGGATGACACTTGACAAATCTTTCGGTTTTTGGATGGCTTTTAGATTTTATCTTTTCTTTTGGAGCGATCTGTGGATCCAGACACTGTAAATCGACACAAGCAGGTAAGTTTTGCGCTAATGTTAAGTTTATGTTACGGAAAATTGTTTGATCTCCTAGTCTACACCTTTTTTATTTGCTTTAACATGTCAGTATAAATCTGATTGTTGGTGGCAAATGTTGTAGACTCCGCTTATGTTGGCTGCCATGCACGGTAAAAGTGAATGTTTGAAGAAGCTGATCGACGCTGGAGCAAATGTATACAAAAAAAATCTAATATGGCCTTCTTCAATTTTCGTAGGCTCCAGTTGATTGTTCTTTGGATTTTTGAATCAAGGCACTGATCATGCTTCTTTTTGTGCTGATCAGATCTTGAAATTTGATTCAATTCATGGTAGAACTTGCTTGCACCACGCTGCTTACTATGGCCATTCTGATTGTCTTGGAGCTATTCTTTCTGCTGCCCAATCTAGTCCTGTCGCTGTTTCTTGGTAACCGTGTTTCATTTTTGAAGTTGATTAATTCCCTTAAATATGAATGATGTTTCCTGTGATTTCTGTATATTTACTAAATTGAAACCGAATCCAGGGGATATGCACGGTTTGTCAATATTAGAGACAGTAAAGGAGCGACACCATTGCATTTAGCAGCTAGTCAAAGACGGCCCGAATGTGTTCGTATCTTGTTAGACAATGGCGCACTAGTTTGTGCTTCAACAGGCGGATATGGGTAATGGTTATGTCAATTGGCTGCTCAAATCTTCTCCATCTCTTTGATCTTTTGTCGTAATTGTTGTTCTTTATGTATATTCAAGCAGGTTCCCAGGTAGCACTCCTCTTCATCTGGCAGCCAGGGGTGGATCTCTTGATTGCATCCGTGAGTTGCTGGCGTGGGGTGCAGATCGTCTACAAAGAGATGCTTCTGGGTATATGCTTTTTTTTTATTTGAAATTTTGGCTTGTCCATGCAAATTAGCTATTCATATCTATCCTATTTAGAATTTTCATTACTTGTTTCTTTGTTAGTAATTGGGACCGTACTGGTTAGGGATAGTATTCGGTAGAAATTGAAATTTTTCTCAAGGTTTAATTTTTGTCACTTGCCTACATCCGTTAATGTTGTGGTCTCATGATGTTTCAGTAACAATAAATCTGCTAATAACTGAAGAACTTTCTCACTTTCTTTTGAAAGCCCTTTCTTATATCCCTTGTCCCATCGGATTTGTTTTTTCCACCCACGAGAGATAAGTGGTACATTGATCATGTTGAGCAAATAAGAAATTCACGGCTTGTCTCTTAGTAGCTATTGGTGGATGTATTCTTCTTTTCTTCAGGGCTTATGATGACTCTTACTATTTCAAGTTTGTTTTTGTTGCTATTTCAAGTTTGTTTTTGTTGCTGGATGTTAACTTATTTGCATGCATATGTAGAAGAATACCGTACACGGTTGCAGCAAAGCATAAACATTTAGTGTGTGCAGCCCTCCTAAATCCCTCATCAGCAGAGCCTCTTGTCTGGCCATCACCCTTAAAATTCATCAGTGAGCTGAATGCAGAGGCAAGAGCTATACTAGAATGTGCCTTAATGGAGGCTAACAGGGAGAGGGAGAAAAAAATCTTGAAAGGAGCTAGTTATTCGTTGCCACCAACTTCAGATTCTGAGGGTGCTGCAGATGATGATATATCTCAGGTAAATTTTTTTCTCTCTCTATCAGGATGTTGATTAACCTTTTTTCATTTTATGACAACAGTAAAAGTTGTAGGGACCTGACCTTCACTTAAATGGTCGAAAGCAGTTGATTTGGAAAGAAATTAAACATCTTGAAGTTTTAAAGCCTAATGTGTCTGTTATCATTTTTTGGTTAGAAAAGAGTTGTTTAGGAAACATTAAATAGAAATCCAAACTATTTTTCATCTCCAAAATTGGTGTCAACTTCCTGGTTATATTTTGTTTGCCATATTGTGATGATCCATGCTTGATTTTTTGAGTTCTTATTATACTATGGGCTCGATCATCTTCAAAACTTGAATATTTCAATCTATCATAATCAATCATAGGCCCTGACATTTTATTTTCCTTTTTAAGCTATTTGATTCCTTGTCTGTCAATCTCTCAGCTTCCGAGCTAGATTGTCTGCTGTCATTGAAATCATTCTAAAAAGAGCTTCTACTCGAATGGCCTTGAATTGTGGAACTAATGTACGTTGTGAATCATTCTGTGCAGGCAAGTGAGACAGAAATATGCTGCATATGCTTTGAACAAGTTTGTACAATTGAAGTTCAAGAATGTGGTCATCAGATGTGTGCACAGTGCACATTAGCTCTCTGTTGCCATAATAAACCCAATCCTACGACTGCTATTGTAACACCTCCAGTTTGCCCATTCTGTCGAAGTACAATTACTCGCCTCGCGGTTGCTAAAGTTAAGAATTCTGATGATACTGGCCAGGACACTGGAGATGTTGGAGATATTGGTTCCCCAAAGCTTAGAAAGGCCAGGAAGTCACGGAACTTTAGCGAGGGAAGCAGTAGCTTCAAGGGCTTATCAGCAATGGGTTCATTTGGGAAAATGGGTGGCCGTGGCTCAGGAAGAATTGCTGCTGATAATGAGTGGGTAGATAAGCCTTGATAAAATTTGGTAGCATTTGGCAATCAAAGGTACTGTTTAGCAATCAATGATTCCTGTGCTGGTAACGAGAAAAGGAAGGTACAGAGTATGAAGGAATCAGTGTCGGTGCTGGACCCAGTTGGTATATACATATATATAGATAGAGGTCCATTTGGTATGTAGATTTGGGAAATAAGAAAGGAAAAAAGACGTGAATTGCAGGTTTTGGGTTGGTAAACTGATAATGTGGTTGATATGGGTTCTTTTTGTGATATTTGCTTACTTAAGATTGAAGGAGCATTGATTATTACTTTGAGGGTCTGTAAGTTACCTTGATCTTTATATAAGAGCAAAATTCTTTCCTTCATCAAGGACAACAAAAAGGTTTTTTAATGGCTCCCACCTGCAACACTTGTTTCAAGTTTACCATGCCGTATCTTAAAAGAGTCGAGCACCTGATCTAGGCCTCCAGAAATGTTTGTGCATCGTGTAATGTCATTGCGGCTTCTGCTCTAACTCCCACAATTATTTGCTGTTGTCTTCTGAAACAATGAAAGTTGAGGAAGCAGGGCAGCATGTATTTACTATAAAGATAGATAAAGAAAAGGCTGGCACTGTCACGTGATAGTGTCTCCATTGGCTAAATAAATAATCTAACCCCGTAATATATGAACATGATCTGACATGAATGTGGACACGTGGGTTGGGACCCGCAAATGCAAAACACAAACGCAGCACACCAAACTTGAGTAGGGACCCGCATGTTCGTAATTCTTACATATTTGGCAAATGATGAGCGAAGATGATATTTGGATTTGTTTAGAAAATAAATATTGATGGCCACCCCATCGGTCCGGTCTTTGATCTTTGGATGAGGAACGCGTGAGGGTTATTGTTGAGTTAATTTACGTATTTAGTTGTATTTTCTTTTGAGGCCTTCAATTCATTAAACTGACACACTCGACTCTCCAGCTTTCTTTTCTTTTTTGTCTTTAGTCGACAAAAACTGAATGGCTATTTGATCTGACAATATGTGCATCTGCTTTGATAATGGCAACTAGATAATGTTTTTCACTTGGGAATTAAAAATAAAATGCTACTCCATAAATTTCAACTGAAATCCCAATATGACGTTCGTTAATGTGTATCTACTCTCCTGTTTACCATCTGCAACTGTCTTAGCAAACCTCTATAAGTTCCTAACCGTTAGTTTAATTATGATAGCCAATCAAACAAAAACCAAGCTGTTAGTACTAACTTTTAATTAAGTAGTATTTTGTTTTTGGGAAATATTATATTATTAGTGAAACAATATATGTACAAATAAAAAGTGTGATCCTAAAAAAAAAATTCATGCAAGTAATTAATTATCTCCTTTTTCATTATTAAAGAATGTTAAACATACTTAAATGCATAGTTTTATTTCTTATAAAATGTTAAGATACCGATAACAAAATTTTAAAAATGATACAGGTTAATAGAATTGTTTTGATGATATGAAAAGAGTTACCATATGGTGTTGAAAATAATTATTTTGAAGGTGTTATTAAGATATATTTAGTTTTTAATTTTGGAGATATAAGTTAACTTGTCAAAAATTAAAATAAAAAGTCCAAGATCATATTTGATAGAATAAAGCTTCAGGACCTGATTGATTTTTTGCTATTTTCTTTCAAAAGCAATGGAATACCATGGGTCCTAACATGGTGAATTTTATCCAGACAGTTTTTAGCGATGGAGTTTGGGATCCAACCATCAATCAAACTATACTTGTTTTGATCCCTAAGATTCCTGCTTCGATTTTAATCAAGCAATTTCGACCCATTAGCTTATGCTCGGTGGTATAGAAAGCGATTACTAAAATAGTGGTAAATCGTCTAAAACCTTATTTGGATGCCTTGCCGTCCCAAATCAATGTAGTTTTGTGCCTGGGCAGAAGATCATGGATAATATTACTATTACACAAGAGGTTATGCACTCGATACGCAATAAGAAAGGAAGATCGGGTTTCTTAGCTATTAAATTGACCTGGAAAAGGAATACGACAGGCTTTGTTGGTGCTTTATTCAGGATACATTACAGGAAATTGACCCTCTAAAGGTTTTATTTACACTAATTATGAAATGCATAACCACGGTTTCCATGAGAGTGAATTGGAATGGTGACTTATCAAATGCTTTCTATCTGCTTACCAAACTAGGCTGGTCTCTGCTCATGAGACCGTCAGCTTTATGATTTTAGGTAGTTAAACATAAATACAAAGTTGATACAAATACTATTCCTCTTTCTTTAAAGTTTAAGAGAGGTTCCTCAGTCTGGCGAGGGATTACTTCCTCTTGGCATCATGTCCTTAAGGAAATTCGATGGGTTGTTCGTAAAGGTAATAAAGTTCAATTTTGGCTAAATGGCTGGGTTTGTGACTGGGGCCCCTTGATTCAACATGTAAACTAGGACATCCCAGAAGCTGTGGTTGCCTTATCAATGAGTCAATTTGTGGATGAGAGTGGGAATTGGAATTGGGATCTAATTCAAACTTACTTGGCTCTTTCGATTTGCATAGTTATTGCAAGCATTTTTCCTCCAAGGTAAGGCTTTGGGGAGGACAAGGTGGTGTGGCGAGAGACATCTAATTGGGATTTCTCGACAACTTCGACATATGGTATGATTAAGGACGTCAATCATAATGACAATAGTGACTTTTGGGGTTGATTTGGTACTGGAAAGGGCCATAACGAATCTAGTCCTTCCTTTGGTTGTTAGCTTACCATCGGCTTCTCACCAACCAACAGAGGGTTGCACGTCATTTAGCCTCAGATGATTTTTGTAATTATTGTGGCAGTTTTGAATCCTGTCTTCATGTTGCTCGAGACCATCCTCAGGCTAAATTAGTATGGTCCAATTTTCCCCATCAGGTGTCCTCCTATGAGTTCTTTTCTCTAAACGATACTGATTGGTTAAAATTGAACATCCGAAGTCTAGTGCGAGTGAGGGGGTTTGCATGGTCGGTAATTTTTGGAGTTACATGCTAGTTTTTATAGTTTTGAAGAAATAAGAGCATTTTTGAATAAGGATTCACATGGCCAGAGAATGGTGCTAGGATAATCCTAGATTATATTTCTTGGATTAATTTAATTGATCCAATTTAATTAATGATTAATTTATTTTCAGTGACTTTAGTTTAGAAGAAATTTATAACAAGTTCATACCATGAATCAAGAAAGTTATTTTTTATAAATAAATAATTTATTTATATTGTATAAAACTTGACAAGCATCACTCTCTATTTTTACACGTTAAAAGAAAATAAACATTGCGTTGAAGTTTCAACTCTAATAAATTAAGAGAAGCTTTCGCTATTTGACCATCAATTTGAACCTTTTATTACGCGGCAGAGGTAATAGAATGACTCACGATACGCCTAAAATTGTAACTATTCAATGTTGTTGTGGATCTTCTAAAACGAAGAAAAGAATTCTCAACCAGTCCACGTCAAATCGCCATCATCTTAAGCAGTCTCTAATGCTTATCCCGTGTAGCAAAATATCTAAGAGAAAGAGGACAATTTTCCATGTTTACTAACGCATCAAGTGTTCCACCAAAGTAGTTGAAGTCTCACATGTGTCTCCCAACGTGTCACGTATTATAAAATAAAAGCGCGGTCCAGTCACAGGTTGGATGTATTTTACTTGGAAAGTTGATTTCACAAGGAAAAGTATAACATCACCTGTTACCATCCACCGATCGCCAATTTCTGGGAAATTCATGGTACAGATTTTCAAAAGACCATATTGTCGTACTCGTAGACTACACTAGCCAAAACTATAACATTACTCACCTAAATCACTATATTAGTCTATAAAACTTCTTAAAACAAGATTTTCAAAATTTTTGAGTTCATTCAAAGATCAAAACTTATTCCTTTAACAAAGACTTGATTCAAATTTATTTTTAAAAATTTGAGATGCTTATTTAAAGATCAAAATACAATTTTTCTTAATTATAAAAGAATTTGTATATTATATCTATGTGCAAATGATCTCCAATGATTGGGTACTTAATTTATTGAAATTATCAAATTAAGATTATAAAAAGGAATATAATGGTTTGTTTAAGTTTTGATGCGGTCGATTCCTTCTTGTTTTTGGTTTTCTATTCAAATTACATAAGTGCTTTACTTCACTCAAAATTATGAATATCGTATTAAACTTAGTATCGAATTTAGTGCTGAAATGGTAAGGTATTAGTATCGGTCAATATTAAGTATCATTTTAAATAATTTTCTAAAATTATAAAATAACTTCTAAATTTTATAAAACTACAAAATAATGTCTCAATATATTATGCCATACAATTTCTTACTTTACTTCAACTATATCTTAAAAAACCATAATAACATAAATTTGATATGACAAATACTTCTTTATTTTTATTAATATTATTTTCACATAGTTCTTATAAAATTAAAATAAATTTAATTTCAAATATTATCTTTACATATTTCAAATTTTATTATAATATTTTTCAAATGTAAATATTAAAAATTTATTATCAATATAAAAGATTTATATTTTAAAACTATTAAATATGAATGTATTAAACTAATATATTTAGTTATGACATAAAAATTTATTTAACACATTCTTATTTGTATTATTATTATTTATTAAATAAAATATAGACAATTTTA
Organism: Erythroxylum echinodendron; assembly: GCA_027575705.1. Classification (NCBI taxonomy): domain Eukaryota; kingdom Viridiplantae; phylum Streptophyta; class Magnoliopsida; order Malpighiales; family Erythroxylaceae; genus Erythroxylum; species Erythroxylum echinodendron. Next base: position 36,084,262 of record JANZXR010000008.1, read on the forward strand.
TCATATTCCTTTTTATGTATAAGTAATTATCAGTATGAAACTTTCTTGTTTGATGCTAATTTTTATCGATACGGCCACTATCGGCTTTACTAACCAGTATTCTAAACAGTAATTTTACTTTTTTTCTCCATTTATTGGTTGTTTAATTTATTCAATTGATTCCTTTTTATCGAGCTTCTGTTAGAAATATTTGTGGACTAATATAATCACAACGTTAATTTCATATGTCTAACCACAATCGAATTGCCTAATGTATATTTAATAACCATAATGGGATGATTAATTTGCTAATTGCATTTGAGGCACATGGTAGTACCCTAATGACTATATGTTGGCCCATTAAACTATAGTTCACA
>JANZXR010000008.1:36101903-36116625 GCA_027575705.1 Erythroxylum echinodendron
GGTGGTTTGTGATAGAGTTTCTGAAATGGACTTTGGTTATTGAGGGTATGAGTGGGAAAGGTATTAATGAGATAGGTTGTGGTAGTGAAGGCTTCAAGCCAATATTTGAGAGGAATGTGAGCATGAGAGAGTAAGGTGAGACCTGTTTCGGTTATATGGCGACGCTTCCTTTCGAGAATGCCATTTTACCGGTGGGTATGAGGGCAGCTAAAGCGAGCTTGAATATCATCAAAGGCAAAAAAGGGTAAGAGAGCTTTGAATTCACAACCCATATCACTCTGACCTACCTTTATTTTGAGATTTAGTTTATTTCAACTAGATTTTTGAACTGAATGAAAACATGTAGAGTTTCAGATTTGAGTTTTAAGGGATAAATCCAAGTGAATCTGGCGTATAAGTCGACAAAAATGATATAGTAGCGGTGCCTAGTAGGTGAAGGAATGGGACTAGGGCCCCAAGGTTAGTGTGGATGATTTGTAATGGTTGTATAGTCATAATGTCATGGGTTTGGAAGGGTAATTAGTGGTGTTTACCCATTTTACAAACATCACAAAAACAAAGAGTAGTAGGATTGAAATTGAATTTCATTGATTTCATAATATGATGTAGTACAAGAGAATTGGTATGTCCTAGTCGGGCATGCCATACATTGATATTTTTTGAGTGAGAAAAGCTGCAATGATAGGGGAAGGTGAGATTTGTAAGGATCTATATAAGTTGATATAGATGGAGTCTGTGGAGGAGTGGATTGGAGGCTATACAAACCATCCTTAAGCTGTCCCTAGAGAAGAATCTTCCCTGTAACTTTGTCCTTTAACAAGTAAGAAGATTCAATAAACTCCATAATAATACCATTGTCTTTCGTTAGTTGAGAGATGCTAAGTAGATTTTTTAAAATGCTGGGAATTCGAAGAATATTGGATAGTGAAAGAGGTGTAGTGTTATTGAAGGTAAGTGAAGAAGAACCAGTGTGAGTGATAGGAAGCTAATTACCATAGCCCACCGTAAGAGTCTCGGACCCAATTGTAAGGAATGTTGAGATATAGATTGCCAAGATCGGCTGTGATATGATTAGTTGCACCACTGTCCACAAACCATGTAGGGTCGATAGCTAGATCAAGTTGAGCTATAAGGGAAGGTTGATGTGCAAGATAGGAAAGTTGGGGGTGGTGAGAGGTAGAGGGTTGGGATTGAGGGGATGGATTGGGCCTGGTATGTTGCTAGGAAATGTCAAAATGTTTGTGGCATTTGAATGCATTATGTCCTAGTTTGTGACAAATTTGACAATATAGTCTCTTATTTCTACCCCTTCGACCACAACCACCCTTGGTCCTCGATGGGTTTGCATCCACCTGGTGGAGAGCGAGAGTCTCGATTGAAGTTGGCTATGTTAGCTGAGGCAGCGAGGTTGGAGAGGTGAGAGAGAGCAAGTTGTTGTTCTAGGCGAGTTTCATGAATCATAAGGTAGTATTGGACCTCTTGAAGCGTAGCAAAAGTCATAATATAGGAGAGAACACATATTACGGCATCATAGTTCATGCCTAAGCCACTAAGAGTGTTGAGAACATGTTCTTTCTCAGAGATGGGATGCCCAGCAACTTGAATAGAATCACCAATAACTTTGATTTTCCAGATGTAAGTAGGGATGAAGAGAGCATCTTTTTGTATGGTGGCTAGTTGTTGCTTCAGCTGCAGAACTTTAAAAAAGGAAGTCTGTACAAAAGAGATTTAATAGGATCTGCCATAGCTCTTTGGAAAAGGAGGCGTGATTGACTTGCCCAATCACTTGATCGCCGATAGTTGTGAGCAACCAACATAAGAGTAGCTGCTCAACATAGAACCAGCATTTGTAAGCTAGGTTCTTAGTAGGAGGAGAGGCATCACTGCTGGAAGTAGATGAAGGAAGAAATTGAGAGGGAGGAGTATAATCTAAGATGAAATTCTCCAGATCTAGCATACGTATAGCAGCGAGGACTTGGGGTTTCCAATTGAGGTAATTATGTTGATCAAGTTTAAGGGGAAGGTTGAAGTTGAGTTTTTTTGCAAGGGCTAGGAAATTAAAGCTAGATGGGGAGGAAGAGGGGGAGTGTGTAGCAGAGGTGGTGGAAACCAATGAGCTGGTTGAGGAAATTCATTTAGATAGGTACTGGCACTAGCTGCTATGGCTGAGGTTAAATGGTATGACCTCTATTTACTCAAGAAAGGAAGATTAGAGATGTTGCCAATCAAGATTACAAACCAAATGTAGTTTATTAAAAGGATTTGTAGAATCTTGGTACAAAAAAGCTTATTATGGGTAAAGCAGATACATGCATTCTATATAAAGAGGGGAAGCTTTTAGAGAATCAAACCTAGGCATAACACATCCTGGACTATAAAATATATTCCACAACTAAAAGGAAAGGTTGGAATATGAATTAAAAACACAAAGTAGGAGATAAGAAATCAACATCATTTCTGTATCTTTATTAAGGCCTCTAATTGTAGTTAGTTCATTAGATTTTTGAAAGACTCAATTACAAACAATACTACCATTAAGGCAGCTCAAAATTCTAACTCCTTAACTTACTCAGCTTTATAAAACCTAAACTTGGATCAATAAGATAAAGCCCTCTAAACCCTTAACACTTCTGGTTCTTTCACCAATTTTTCATACAGAAGTCTCCTTAGAGCATAAGATCAAAAAGTTCCTTAGAGCAAGCTCTTCTAGTATCCTCAATCTAGCTTTAGAGCTTCCTTTATATTATAGTTAGCCATTAAAGGGAGGTTATCCACTATGGATGGAGTAAAAAAGATATCAGTACATCTTTGATACTTGTATGCTCTGTCACCAAGAACCTGAAATGTTTTCTCATTTAATCTTTGAATGTAATATATTCTTTAACATATAGAATCCAATTATGCATCTATATAACCAAAATTTACATGCAAAAGCTTGACAAGGAATTATAGACTGGTGATTTCCAATCAAAAGAATAGAAATGGAGATTGATTGGCATTTAAGATCACTTTGAGTTGCACGGTCTACAGCATTTGGAATGAGAGAAATAGGACAATCTTTGGTCATTCTATCACCTCATCTCATGACTTACTAAACTCTATAATATAGACCATAAGGGAACATTTCTAGGCTCACAATTTCAACTCCATATGTTACCCTCAGTTAGCTACAAATTAGAGATTACCAGGAGTTACTTAAGAACTTACCAAGTCTGTTGCCACTAGTGAAACAAGACTGTGAAGTGCCAAATTATCTCAACAAATTATAGTAAGGAAAGCCTGGTCTAAAGCTTGAGGGTCGTCCTAGTTAATGATAGTTCCTACCTAATTGCAAATGTATCTTTAGTGAATATTTTTAGAGAATATCTTTGGTTCCATTACAAATTCTTCTATAATTAATCAATAAATTTTAATTTCTTAAAAAAAGGAGTATGAAATTATTGTATATTTTATTAAAGTTTGATCATATTAGTTTTTTAAATTAATATTTAATATTTAATATTTAAAAATATTTTTTAAAATCTTAATTAATTGTAATGAGATAATTTCCTTTTTTTTAAGATAAAAGGAGTTTAGATAGCACAAAAAGAAGCATCTAAAAAAAGGTATGTACAAAGTCAATAGAAGGCTAGACCAAAAACAAACCAACTTGTAAAACCAAAAAACAAACTGAAAGGCAAAAGCCTAAGCCTTTAAATAAATTAGTGGCGATAATAAGATTGATGGAGATCTCCTTAGCAAGCTTAATCCTTATATTCCAATCAAATAATCTATTGCTTTTTAATGTAGCAGCTTATTTTAGAATTCTCAAAATTTTATAGTATCTTTCTCTTTATAATTATTAGCAATCAAGAATAGTAGATAGATTACCTTCCTAATTATTTTGGGATAACAAATTAATTACTAACTTACTACTTACTCCACTATTTCTATATAATTTATACTATATTTAAATATTATCAATTAAGTTATACTAAATAGAATATATCATAAGTAGTAATAAAACATACTAATTTCCATATAAAATACTCTGGTAATCTCAAATTTTAGGACTAATTACATAATCATCATAATGAACATATCTACATAAACACAAATAATGATTCTCATTTTCAATACAATCTAATTAAATAATATTTTACTTTTAATATTAAGCATTAAATATAACTAATTAAAAAATATATAAATAATTTTAAAAAATAAATTGCTTTCCATCCAACCTAATCAATCGGAAGGGTATAAACTAAAAGGCTCATCAATGTCATCAAATTCGGTAAAGGCAACCGAATTGGAGATAACCAATTAACCACTACAAGTGAGTGAAGAAACATAGGAAAGTAAGATAACGTTTGACCATCCAATATACTAGATAAATAGAGAATGAAAATATATCCTTCCTTTCTCGGATTTTTGTGTTCCTTTTCTTAAAGAAAAGACGAAAGGGAAGGCAAAGCTAATTAATTAGCTAAAGCCTCTTTGGTGGTAGAAACGGCCAACCTAGCTAACTACCTGTCAAATATATACACATGTAGAGCCCTTTGGTGGAAACAGTAAAGTTAGTTACATTAAAGAGCTTTATCTAGTTAGCTTACTCCAATGGTTGTAAAATGAAAGGCGTTGGAATTCCTACAAAGATGGGCATGAATCAGCATGAAAGCAGCAAAGTCATAACTTGTTCTTACTAAAATGAGGCCTATATTCACAAGTGTTTCTAGAATACTGGTATGAATTGAACAGGCCGAAATAATCGTGGTTCAAACAATTAACCTAATTATCATCTAGATATTAAAACACAGATATTTGATTAAAATAAAGAAAATTCAGAAGGACGGATCAAACTTGATTCACCAAATCCCAATTGACTCGAACTAGCTTTTGTTTTTTGTTTTTTTTTTCCAGCAGAACGTGTTTCTCATGTGGTTCGATTCGACTCAGCCTATGAACTGGGTCACCAATTTTGGATCAACTTGATTGGATTGTACCGAACGTTAAAACCTTGGTTTCAAATTTAAGATTGATGGTTTCTTTTATTTTTCTTCCCAAGCTTTCCGAGACTTGTGTGGTAGCAACTTAATGGCTTTAATTATGTGTACAGTAGGAATTGTGGCCCTGAGAAATGAGGAGGGGCAAAAAGAAACGTCAGTGCCTAGAAGTTTGGGACATCATCCGCATACTGTTTGAGGATCTCTCTCTGCCATGTAAGTGAGGGAATATCCTAGTTGGGTTTCCTCACCCTTCCCACTGCCAATATCAATGGCGGATGTTTGCTACTCTTGATTAAAGTCAATGCAAACCATTTCTCATTATAATCAATATATTAAAGTCAATAGCTATCTACACTTAGAGAGAGAAAGAGAGAGAGGTCACACTTTTTTGTTTCGACTCTTGGAACTCAAACATCTTCAAACAACAACCTACCTTCTTGATGGGGTCCGGTTCCGGTTGGATGAAAGTAAGAATCCTATGAGCGGATGAATCCACCATTAATTTAGATCATCTATCTCATTTTCTCGAACTAAAAACATTAATAGTTTCGATAACTCTGATAAGGAAATTATGAACCTGGAAACTAGAACAGCGGAAGCAGTAAAAGAAGGAGCTTTGATGGTATCATTAATATTATCTTATAACAAAATGGAAACGTGAATGGTAAAATTAGCATTGAGGATATGATGATAGAAGCATCATCAACTATGTTTTGCCTCACCTTCACCTTCATCTAACATACATCCTTCACGATTTAGTTGTCATTTCATTTCCTTGTCTAGCTTTCTTAATCTTGCCACCAAGATCTGCGAGAAGAACCGGAGGAAACAAAGACTCCACCTCATTAGACAGATCAAGTAAGAGTCTTCGGCTGGGCGATTTTCGTTTGGTTGATGGAAGAGATTTGATTTTTTTTGGCGCAGGAGGACATTGAAGAATTGAAGCGATTTTTTGATCTTTAGCTGTTGGTGTCCTGAACCCTTCATCTTCATCTTCATCTTCGATCCCAGACTCCCCTCCCAAAGATGGCAATTTTATTTCCAAAGCAGACACAGACAACTCGCGTTTACCTTCTGATTCTTTTTCTTCTTGCTGAGGCCCTTGCACTTCTTGTTTGTGATCCTGATCTTCAATTCCATCGTGTAAGGGTGCAATATCGCACTTCGCTCGAAACTCTAAAGATGGTCTCACGATGAAATTGAATTCCACTGAATTCAGATCTTTATCGGAGAAAAACTTCTCAGAATTTGGCACCCCCATGTACGAAACTGATTTAAATTCCGGGAACATGAAGATCTACAGCTAAAAGATCACCAAAAACAAGCAGACAACAGAATCCACAAATCTAAAACTCCTCAGGAACGGAGTAGCTAAGTAGGAGGAAGAAGAAAACTAAAGAGTGTAAGAAACAAAAATGCGTGAGCAATTCAATGGCAGTTAATAAGGTAACGAGAAGTCAATAACTAGCTAGCTAGAAACCGGGAATCCTAGGAGAAACAGTAAATAGTTGATATAGATGAAAGAAGATATAATCATAGAACAGCCACCTTTTAGTGGACTTCTACAAGTTATTTTCTGGACTTTAGTTGGTTAAATGTTCTTATTGAGAGAGTCAGAGAGAGAGAGAGAGAGTAGAAGACCTTGAAACCCACTTCTTCGAAGGATCCAATGCAAGATACTTATACAACAACAACGACAACGACATTCACATCCTGATCCTCTCTTTTTTTGTATATAAGAAAAAAGACCCTCTACTTTGTTGTATCCTTTTTTTTTTTTCCATATTTTAACTATAGAAATGAGCTAGCTAGGTGAGAAAGTAGAATGGGATCGTTTTCTTTTTCTAGGAGTCAGCCATTTTTAAGTAAAAGTAGTTAGTAAGAAAATCAGGTTTAAGAAAAAGTAGTGGCTTTTTCTCTGATCTCTTGCGAACTTTGATGCATCAATGCACGTGGTTTACCACAGCAAAACCATCTGATGTTAACGTGCATGCTTTCTAAACAATCCTAGCCCCCACCTGCTGCTTTCGTTTTCATTTCTTGCATAAAATCCTCGCTACAGTTTTGTATTTCAACGTTAAAATAAAAAAAGAAAAAAGAAAACTTTGGCAGCTAGAATTTCACAGCTCTTACAAGATGTACGAAGAGATGTTGGAGTATTAAATCTGATCGACCTTGACAATTTTAACGTGTCTACTTTTCCATCATTTGTCATATTAACATGATTCACAAGCACATGAAATCTAAATCTTCTATTTCTCTGTTCTATTAAATCTGATCGATCCTGCCCGTATCATTCAAAACCACCCACTGCCACTGGTCCCTTCATTGTTATCTGCATTCATATGCGTAACGTAACACAAATAGCTGTGAGGATGTATAATATATTAGTTGAATTTTCGTGGGTGCGTAGGTCCCATAGGCTAGGCCTAGTTCAGGCCATTGTCATGTTTATTAATATAACTTAGTAGATAGTTGCGATATTTCCTGGAAAGAGCTTGGATTTCACCGCATCATGGGATGGGACATGATAAGGGGCCTCCATCCGCTGCATTTACTTTAGAAGATTCCTTTGCTTCTTCTTCTTCTTCTCTCCAAAGTCCAAACTGTTGGCAATTCAAGTCCTCCCTATTTTGGCACCTAACTATTAATTAAAGAGTACGCTTTCTTTAACACAAATCCTAGTTTTATTATACAAGAAAAAGTAGTCGTAGTAGTCATACTTTGGTAGGACAATCCCAACTAAGCTTATGGGACTAATCCTAGTCTCCTAATATTTTTCTTTTAAGTGGACAAACAGAAAAGGGGAGTACTTGCAATACCTGATTTTCAGTTAGGTGGGGACTGGTTTTTGATTCTTCATCAAATCATCAAGACCCAGTCCAGTGAGTCACTGACTATATGAAAGCTAATGTAAGAAAATGGGCAAAAGCACAAATACATGAAGACGCTGCCGTCTCCTTTAGATTGCTTAGTTAATATGTTTGTTTGTGTGTTTGCTAAAAGAAGGAATGCAGATGTTAGTTATAATATTACTATAATTATAAAAAAAAATGGCCCAAAACTCACTCACACACACACACACTCTCATGCCACATAATTGCATCTCATGCTCATGCCTAATGATTTTGCTTCCCATCTTGGATCATAATGTCCCATCTCCAACAATCATCTCCTGCCCTACTTTCCATATTCCTTCATTTCGCGCCATTTATTTTCCTTGGTCTTTTGTTGCTCCAAAAGTCCATTAAAAATAGCAACTAACCACTCTCTCAATCAACTGTTGAAGAAGAGATTGGAAGTTCCCCAAACCTCAAAGTCTTAGGCAACAGAGAAGTAGTCATATATACATTTTGTTACATAAAATGTTGGACAACTCCTGATTGCCTAATTGAAGTGGAGATGATCCTTTCCTTTGGAATTTTATCATTATTGTTTTTGGTTGACCGAATGGGCGGCATGACATGATCGTTTACTTTTCCACTAAGAACAAAGCAAGCAAACGCCAACAAGACCCGCAACCATTAATTTGTTCTTTTCTTCATCTCAGTCTCAGTCTCAGTCTCAGCTCAGCATTAAGGATATGGTCAATAATAACATGATGCCCCATCTCAAATCATGACTCTGTTAATAGTTTCCTTCCCACAAATCATAATTTATTAACCGGTCCACTGTTCCATGGGCCTGCCTTTCTGTTCTGGTATAGTTCACATACTTCAGGCTCCAGCCCAGGCAAACAATGGTGGATCAGGAAGTTGGATCCTCTATTCTTGCTTGTCAATGGAATCGAGTTAAATAAAAAACTCGTAGCCACTATCTTTTAAGTCCTGGTCTTAGCTGTATGATCCACTCACTAAAATGTTCTCTTTCTTTAGATTTGAGGTATCACAGTGAGGTTGAATATTAATTTAACAGAAGAAAAGAAAAAGAGTTGGGAGCTCGTGGCCTATTGTAATGTTGTCCGCATTCCTCGTCAAGGAAGTTTTAATGGGTCTTCCTTTCTTAAAAGGTCTTCCTTTCAATTCGAAAGATTAGTGCATTTGACAAGACCACCTCAAAACCTGCTCTACACGCGTCGGCACAAGCTTCAATCTAGATTTCAATTAAAACCAACGGCCAGGTTGTAAAGAAAAGGAAATTTGCGCATATAAAAAAGCTGAATTTGGGATTTGGTTTGAGTTTAAATCCATTTCATCTCTTTCAGTTTTCAAACATACCAAGGCGGGCATTAAAGCTCTGTGTTACTGTTGGTCACTTTTGGTATTTGATTTCTATTCTCATTTTAGGTCTATACATGCGTCTTCTCGTTTGAATCTTGTCGTTTCTATTGGTTTGTGGATTTGGTGATTTTACAGACCTGTGCATTTGTTTTAACCACATTTTGGATTTTGCGTGTTTAGCTTAAGATTATACGGTTTTTTTCTTTCAATCTTTAATACTAGTTTCAGATTGATCGTGTGTTCTGGTGTGTATAAGCTTTTCATTGTTCTTATTCTTACGCAAAGCAGAAATAGGTGATGATCCCATTTTTAGATGCTGTATTTCCTTAATTGTGTTTTTTTCTTTTTACGAAAGAATCCTGAATTTTTTTCATTGGAATGTTTCAGGTGATATCATAATATGGCGGACTCCGAGGATATCCAACCACTTGTCTGTGACAATGGAACTGGAATGGTCAAGGTACCGAATCATCGTTTCTAAGACACCAAAATCTAGTTTTGTTGTTGAGAATTTCATTTCATTTTTAAATTGTAGGCTGGATTTGCTGGTGACGATGCTCCTAGGGCTGTGTTTCCTAGTATCGTTGGTCGGCCTCGTCACACGGGTGTGATGGTTGGTATGGGCCAGAAGGATGCATATGTTGGGGATGAGGCACAGTCCAAGCGTGGTATTTTAACTCTCAAGTATCCCATTGAGCATGGCATTGTAAGCAACTGGGATGATATGGAGAAGATCTGGCATCATACCTTCTACAATGAACTCCGAGTAGCACCTGAAGAGCATCCAGTTCTGCTCACTGAAGCACCTCTCAACCCTAAGGCAAATCGTGAGAAGATGACTCAAATCATGTTTGAGACCTTCAACACTCCCGCCATGTATGTTGCTATTCAGGCTGTCCTGTCTCTCTATGCCAGTGGCCGTACAACTGGTGAGCAGCTTTTAACACGTATGCTGATTTATTACTAGTTAGTTAACTGCAACAAGTCAGCAGGGTTTCGGAAACTGTTAAAAGGTATTGCATTGTGCATATTTGAGGTACAGAATAATTGCTGTGAAGTTTATGTTCGAATTTTCTCAGGTTCTTAAGGTGTAAATCTTGCCATAGTTTTGGGATGGTTCCTGGAGTATGTTTATTTGAAATCTTTTTATCTTGGTTCCTTTTGTTGTATCCAGCGCATAGGTATGTGCCTTAATGTGTTCTGATTCTGATGCAGATTTTGTTTCATGTGTTTTCTCCTAATGTGCAGGTATTGTTCTTGATTCTGGTGATGGTGTCAGCCATACTGTCCCAATTTATGAAGGGTATGCCCTTCCACATGCCATCCTCCGTCTTGACCTTGCAGGTCGTGACCTTACTGATGCCCTTATGAAAATTTTGACTGAGAGAGGCTATTCGTTCACTACAACAGCTGAGCGTGAAATTGTTAGGGACATGAAAGAGAAGCTGGCATACATTGCCCTTGACTATGAACAGGAACTAGAAACTGCTAAGACTAGCTCTTCTGTTGAGAAGAGCTATGAGCTCCCTGATGGACAGGTGATAACCATTGGTGCTGAGCGTTTCCGATGCCCTGAAGTCCTTTTCCAGCCATCCATGATTGGTATGGAAGCTGCTGGCATCCATGAAACCACATATAACTCTATCATGAAGTGCGACGTTGATATTAGGAAGGATTTGTATGGAAACATTGTCCTTAGTGGTGGATCTACCATGTTCCCTGGTATTGCTGACAGAATGAGCAAAGAAATCACTGCTTTGGCCCCAAGCAGCATGAAAATTAAGGTGGTGGCACCACCTGAGAGAAAGTACAGTGTTTGGATTGGTGGCTCTATTTTGGCCTCGCTCAGCACCTTTCAGCAGGTATGTTTCATTATAATGTCTGGGTTATTAATTTTAATCTGTGGTCTTGATTTACGGCTTAATCTTTAATGTCTGAGGCGTTGATAAAAGCAGAAAACATACAATTTTCTGCTATAACTAGATGACTATGTGTATATCTTTAATGTTTCTTTTGGGTACACATAAAACGCGCATACATGTTCTCTTCCCATTAAATATGATGATTGTCGGAACGTAGACTCTTTAGGTTGTGCTGAATGCCAGTTGGTAGGAAACAGATTGGTTGGTTCATTCTGGATTCAATAGAAAACAGTTCTGCTTCCTAGATGTATTTATTAGTAATTGACAATGAATGTATAGTGCTTAGCTGAAACGAAAGTTTAGCTTAAGCATTTGCTAACTTGGATTGAAGCTAATTGATTTATTATTCAATTGCAGATGTGGATTGCCAAGGCAGAGTATGATGAATCTGGCCCATCCATTGTGCATAGGAAGTGCTTCTAAATCTTTGATATCGGAGAGGCATATCAGTAGTTTCCTATTCATGTTAAATAATTTGCATCTCGCAAGTGTCATCCTACTTTGCTTTCTCTTACATTTTTGTCTTGTACTGTTAAAAAGAAACCAAAAAAGAAAAAAGATGAACAAAAAGAACAGTAGAAGTGGATTTAATCTTTTGTTACATTCCATCAACAGCTGTTGATGGTCTTGTTTAATTGTTCATCCACTTCTGGTTGGTTAGAGATGCGCAAATTGATCCTAACTCTTCGTTATCGTGCCATTTGCCTGTTGATGGTCTTGTTTAATTGGTCATCCACTTCACTTCTGGTTGGTTAGGGATGCGCAAATTGATGCTAACTTTTTGTTATTGTGCCTTCTGCTTATTGGATAAATTCAAGAGAAGATAATCATTTGAATGGGCGTCAACTTTTCCCGATTTTGTCATTGTGGCCCAAGTTTTGTATTGGCTACATGTTTTAAGCTGGACGATCCCTTAGTTTTAACTCCTTTCTAACTTTTATGCCTTCGGCTTCAGCTCTTTTGGGATTTCGTAATAACACTGATAGTAGCAGTAGTAACTGAAGGATCACATAAGCAGCGGACAAAAAAATTGTAATTTTATATAGATCTATTGTGTTTAACATTCATACTAATAATAAGAATAGGCAAAATCAAAATTACACATCTGAAATTTGTGAAGATTAAAAGGGAAATAAACTTCGAAAAAACGATGTCTCTATGTACTCTATACTAAAAAATATGTCTTGTTTTTTAAACTTGATATAGTTATGGATAAATTTCCCTTTTTTTTTAATGGAGAAAACAAATTTTCTCTTTTCTCTTATTTATTTTCCGTACAAAGAATGAAAATCATAGAACATTTCTTATGTCTTCGTTTTCTCTTTCACTCATCGATGTTTCTCTAGTATCAAACTTTTTCTGTTGTTCACGTAGTGCATGAACCAAAAATTGAAGATGATAACGTCTATCTCTCTTTTAACGTTTTTCAAGTTTTAAAAATTGAAAACCATGACCCAACGTATCGTTTCATTTTGGTTTGAAATGTAAAACCAAAATATCACCCACGCCAACCATCCGACGCCTTTTGTTTGTTTTTTTAATAATAATTATTATTTATAAATAAAATAAAATAAAACTATTTTATTTTATTCATTTATTTTATACAAGAGAATTACCACTATTAATTATATTTTTCTGTGCTAGCAAAAAAATATAATAATATGCTATATAGATTATTTAACAAGTTATCTCATAATAAATTAAATAATCATAAACAGGAAATATTACACTCGTAAGTGTATGATCACATAGGTTCATCACTAAGCTGGTAATAATTAATCCAATTAATTACTAATCAAGATTGGCGTCTAGCAACACTCTTCAACGACCGGATAGTGTGAAGTAACAACCTTACAAAGACGGAACCTGGTTAAGGATAATATATTATTACCTTTCATCATTACAACTCCAGATTATCCTAAGGTATGATTTAACTATCAAACCCTATTAGATAACCAACTATATTACACGTCGATCATTAATGATTAGTGAATGACTTAAGAAACTCTTTTTTTAATTCATTCAATCGTCCTAGCCAACATCTTGCAACAATCATTATGATCAATGGCAACATAGAGCTCAAACTCATTACCTAGAGTCGATGGATCCCATCTTGCCTAATCACTAATTAGATAGGTACTTAATTATATCGAATGATCATTCAACTAACATTTTACTCACTTGGTGTTCGATATCAAAACATAATAAGTGACCTAATGTTTACTATAACGATCTCAGGTCAAAGAAAAATATACATTTAAATCCTTATAAGAATATCCACCTTGACAGTTCATAGCTAATATTGACCATTGGGAATTCTCAGTTTGGTCAGGTCAATGATCATATCTCCATATGCATCATCTATATATGTAACTTAACAAATGATATGTACTAATATCCATCCAATAAATACTATTACATACATATTGATTTAACAGGAACATTAAAATCCTTATTTGATGATCCTATGATCAAGAACAATTTTATATTAAACCCTAAAGACTTGGCTCTCGTTATCATAATCTTCATTACGATGACAAGTGTATAAATTTAATCACGAACTTATCATATTAGGATAAAAGCAATATAGATAATATGATAATATAATCATTTGCCATGTTATTAAACAAAGTTAATAATTACAATGCATGTGTATTCAATTTATTACATAACAATTGGGTTATGGGTATAATTCCAACAGTAACATGCAATACGAGCTCCAACTTAAAAAGAGTTATTGCATATGTAACTTTTTAAAGTTTTTCAAGCCCTAAATCTTGAAAGAACTATATCTAATTTTCTTAATAAATAATTCGGAACAGTTAATAAAATAGTTCATTTGAGTCTGTACCATTTTCAACTAATATTATTATATTTTCTAATGTTGTATTTAATCCAAGAGTTATAAAGATTACAAAAGAGAATTACTTTCTAGTTTCTTCACTGATCGGCAAGTTTCAAGCAAATTTGAGTGAAAATAGTTATAATTTTTCTAATAAATCTTCTATAAAAATTTGTGAAGTAATTTATATAACTTTAATAATAATTTTTAATTACTGGATATTATATTTTAATATCGTATTTAACTAAAGTGAGTTAAACTTTAAATTTATAAAATATAAAATTTAATTATAATAATTAACATAAATAAATAAGTAAAAAAGTCCGTATGCATTATTAGAAAATGAAATTGTGTTCAAACATATTTTAATTATTGTTTTACATTTATTTCAGACTATACAAAAACATCTTAATTTTAAGTCTCATTATTTATATGTTTATTATGTAAACAGATATATAATAGGAGGCGACATTCAAATAAACATATTTGTTTATATAGATATACTAAAAGAAACTAAAGTGGTAATTTATTATAATGCGTTTAAATTTCTTCATTTTATGTTCCATATCTACATAATATGTATTTAGATGTTTATGCATTACTTCTATTAGTTTTCAAAAAATAATCTCTTTATTAATCTTAACATATCAATGTTAAAAGAATATAAAATTAACTCTTATTAGAAAAATTATTATTATTATTATTATTATTATTATTATTATTATTATTATTATTATTATTATTATTATTATT
>JANZXR010000008.1:36116725-36132938 GCA_027575705.1 Erythroxylum echinodendron
AATAATAATAATAATAATAATAATAATAATAATAATAATAATAATAATAATAATAACAACAATAACAACAACAACAACAACAACAATAATAAGAATAAAATTAATTATTATTAAATTCCTTATCATTATTTATTTTCTTCTTATCATATGACTTTCCAATATTTTGCAGTGGTTAATTTTTTTGGTCCAATTCATGTCAGTATTCATTATATAGTCACAATTGCAATTTAAAATAACAATGAAATGATATTGAAAATAAATATAACACAGGACCTTAAATTACTAAAAAGTTATTTAGTTGAACAAAAAATAAGTTTCAACCATATTTTAAATAACTAGACAAAATATTTAAACTTCAACATAATTTTCAATTTGTTGCAAGAAACCTTCTCACCCACCCAAGTCTTCGAGAAGGTACAAGATTGAAAAACCGAAGCATTTGTGCAGAATAATCAGGCATTTTGCCTAAAACAGTAACCATTCCATCACCTGTGAGTCTCTCTATCTCACCCGATGCACCATCTAACTATTCAACTCTTTGTTGAATATACGTTTCAGTCCCAACACTCTTACACAATTTTTCTCCCATCTTAATAGTTGACGAGGAATTCCTCGACATACTTATCTACCAAATTAAAGCAGGGAAATAAAAAAATCATCATAATAAAGGAAAAATAAAAGCATTCATAAAATTTTTCATTTTATTAATATTAAGCATCAACAACTTACGAGAACATCATAGTCTACAATAATAGCATACAACATAAACAACAAACTTACAGATACAATACTATAAAACCCCATAATGCTCAAACATAATAGAATAACTAAAAAATGTAAATTTTTATTTTGCCTAGATATTTGTCATTTATTGAACATTTCGTGTGCTAATTCAATTCTCCAATTTGTTCCAGCATTAATTAGGTCAATAGTAGTTATAGAATCTTCCTTAATAACTGGATTTGTGTGAAAATAATCTCCTAGATCACTTTTTATGGAATCAAAATTCATCTCCTGCCTAATAAAATTATGAATCAAACAACAAGCTATAATAATTCAATTGTATATCTTTATTGGATAAAATGATAGTCTCTTAAGAACAGCCCACGTAATTTTTAGTAACCCAAAATAACTCTCAATTATATTACATGCCGATCGATGATGGTTACAACATACACGTTTGAGCCTCCCTAATCATATCTAATTGGTTGCTTGATAGTTTTTCTCAATATATCCTTGGCTATACCATGTTGATGCATTTTCTTGACATTATTCTATCTTTCGAAATAGAATTTTCAACCCCATAGCATATGCTTTTGGCTATTCTAGTACCAGTTTTAAATGGATACTTCGCACTATTGACCATGACATGACCTTGTCAAATGTTTATCTCAATATGTGTCGCTCCCAAAGACTAGTATATCGTTGTAGATTACCTTGACTTTTTACCAAGCGCATGAAGCTTACAAAACTCTACCTTCTCATGTTTGACATCCTTTAGTATGCTCTCCTTATGAAGTTATGTCATCTCTCGCTCATTAAGATGACTCACCAATATGTGCCATATTGTTGAGCTATCTTTTTTCTATAGAGATTGAGACACAACCACTAATCCATTTGTCTTTCCCATTAAAAAATAGTTGCCATGATGTAATTTTATTTTCATTATAATCATTGCATTCTTTACCACCTTAACTTGTCCATAATCACTAGAGAAGAGAGTGAGAAAAATTCAGAGAACGCTAGGGTACTAAATTGTGGGTACTAGGGGAACTTTGGAGGCTCTTGCAAGTGTTGAGAAATACTCAATCTCAATCTCTGTACTGTTTTCTCATCCTCTTCATCATACTAGTGAAGCACCACTAAAAGTGGAAACCTTGGACATAGATAGTTTTAAACTATCAAACCAAGTAAATCCAGTCTCTTTACTTTTCTGCAAGTTTTATATCTGCAAAATAACAATCTTTACCAAGTTAAGTGTTTAAAGATCAACAGTAAAGCAAAGTTATCCAAACAATTTTCTTATTAATTTCGTGCTTCAATGCTTCACCTTTACCGCTCCTCTTAGAGATGCTCTTGGCTTTAGAGAAATCCTTCAACATGTCAAGCTTATGCTTCAAGCTTGCATAGTTAGGAGCAGATGATAAACCTTGAATTATTTCATCTTTTAGCTTTTCAATTTTTTCCATTAAAATGGGATGCATAAGTTGGCTCTTTGATTCGGATTTCAAACCCACTACTTTAATCACCAACAGCTGTGTTTCATTTTCACCAACACTGCCCGAAACTGACACACAGATATTGAGGGAGAGAGAGAACCTAGTTTCTACTTTAAAACAGCAGTACCAACTCTTTCTTTGTTTATTCTTCAACATACTTCCATGTCCAAAGCTCAATAGTATTTCTTCCATGGGATCTTCCTGATGATTAGGTTATAATAACGAAAGAACAAGTATAAATAAAACATCAAGAAACTTACATTTCTGTACTATTTCAGAAATCTGGGCAATTTCAGATATACTTGCAATAGAATGTTTTTGAAACAAAAGAATGGTAATGAGCCCATAAATAGTAGTGTAATAACAGAATTTCTTTTGTATCTTCCCAATTTGCTGCCACATAAATGAAGTGGAAATTATTTCAAGAATCTCCTTCCCTCCACTCTGCTTGCTAACATACTAGAGTAATTATAAGCATTGGTGTTTACTTAATTAAATAATTAATGAACAATGCCATGCAGAAAGAAGTTGGAAGACAAGAGTTGCACCATGCCTTCAAATTTGGAACTTAGCAATATGGTTTTTTGTTCAGTTGGAAAGCACTAATAAAATAGTAATTAATGAACTGTACCACGCAGAAAGATAGTTGACCGGCCGTTGTATTAATTGATAAAATAGTAATTAATGAACAGTACCATGCAGAGAGAAAGTAAGAAAAGAAGATGGCATAGAACTGGTAGAAAGATGGCTTGGATGCTTTGGCATAGGATTGGGCCAGAATAAGGGGGCAGAGGATTTGAGGGCAAAAGATGGAAGACAATACGGGGACGTGATCTTCTGTCTCTTTTTTCATGTACCTATCCTGTTCTATTCAATCTCAACTATTTATTTATATGAGTCCCACATAAATAAATGACTGAGATTGAATGAGACAGAGTAGGTACATGAAAAAAGGGATAGAGGATTTGAGGCCGGCAATATGGCCTTTATACTAGCTATAGTATAAACTAATAGAATAAGATGCCCGTCGTGCATAATTGGTTACACATAAATGGGTAGAAGCTGTTAGAGAATATATAAAATCAATTGAGTTGGCCTCACACAACAACTTAAGCTATTGTGGTGAAATGGTCACTTAATATGGTATCAGAGCCTCTGTGACCAAGTGGTCATGAGTTCGAATCCTACCACCCACCTATAAAATTAAGCACAAGGTAAAGTAGACATGTGCAAGTTTCAATCTCAAAGAGCTTTCATTTGAAGGGGTGTGTTAGAGAATATATAAAACCAATTAAGTTGGCTTCACACAACAACTTAAGTTATTGTGGTGAAATGGTCACTTAATAGAAGCAAACATAGAGGGGGACAGAGAGAGAGAGAGAGAGAGAGGGAGGGAGGGATTAAGAACACGAAGAATGTGAAGTATCATGATGAGTAAATGATTGAACACCAGCTCAACCTCGCTTTCTTTTTTAGGAACAAAGGAAAACCAGTGCTTTGAATTCCCTCGACATTAGTCTCCTGACAACTTTGAATCGACACGCTATAAAATTACAAATCCCACGTAAGAAATGTTAACAAGATTATCTTTATATTTGATAATTTGTTCTACTTGAGTTTGCGCGAAAGTAGTCAAATATGCAATGATAAGCTGATTAAAACAAGAAATGAAATAACAGTTACATTTTTTTTTTCTCCTTTTTGCGTGAATTGCATTGCAGACACTTGATCATCTGAAGTAACTTCGATGGTCACTGAAAATATACTTCGATGGTCACTGAAAATATTTCTTGTAGCACTTATGTTTAAAGCGTCAAGAAAGTACCAAGCTAGTTAAGCTTACTTAAAGCATCAAGAACAGCAAAGAAATTGAAAGAGCGAAAATTTAAGAAAGAAAATAGAAAGTAAAGAGTTTTTACGTGGAAGATCCCATGGATTGTAGTATGATTTCTTATTTACAGTTTAACTTTTCTGTTCTTTGCGGATATCCGTAATTTGTCCATTAATTCAATATGTTTACATGAAAACCATCCCCTTGGAGAAGCATAAAGCTTTTGGTGATGGTAAATGCGGAGAAAAGAGCCTCTAAACACATGTTGCGAGGAGAAGGAGCTTGGCAACTGTGGCATAGAAATGGGACCAGATGTCCAAATTGTTCAATCCCTTTACGGGGTAGCATATCCTCTTGTAGATATTAAGAAATATATATGTATATGAAGGTGAATTTTCAGTGTCCATCTTATTAATACGCTTCTGTTATTTCATTTCATGTTTTTTCGGTGTAAATTTTTATTGTCCATCTTCACAAGCTCCTGTAAGAGGCCAATCAAAATTATTATATTCATTGAAACCTGTTAAACTTTTACCTCAGAATCAGTAAAAAAGACACTCATATCCATGGATTCATTGATAGCATTCTTAATCTGTTGGGAGGTCCATGGCGGATCTACATGTGTGCTACCAAGATTGACATTCAAGAAGGAAGAAGAGGAGCAGGCATTTAACTGACAGTGAGTCCCACTTTCAGACCCACCTTTATTTTTAAAAATTCTCACATGATGGGTCCTACTTTTAAACAATGTTTATCAAAAAATTTCACACAGGTTCGTTTTGAATATTTTGCAAACATTAGGATTCATTTTGAATATTCTGAAATGTTAAGAGTCCAATTCAAATGTCATTGTAAACGTTCGGGGTTGTTTTGCTCTTTCGGTTTTATTAGGTTTTGACAAAGCAGTTGAAGAAAGTTTGTATACTCAGCTTAAATAAATCAGCTTACAATCAGGAGCACGAGGAATGAAGCGTTTGAAGGGCTGTTGAAGCTGTGTAAGTTGCAACTTGAAACTATTGAATCCTGTATTTCTTCGTGTTCTGAATTGATTGGTTTGCCTATAATGTTGCTGCCTAATGGTTTCAGAACATTTTTAGCGTTACCTGCATGAAAGAGTTTATAATTCCACATTTCCTGAAGTTTGTGTTCACGTTCCTTTTGGCTATGGATCTGAACATCAAATAAAGGTAAGAGTATACATTATTTTTTGATATGCTTACTGCAGCTATGTTTCCTAATCAACTGCGGATGCTTCTTTAGTATTTTGCCAGTGATACTGTCAAGAATCAATCTTCCCAAGCTTGTGGAGATGGCAATGTCTTGTGAACAGTTTTGAAATTTACATCAATGTCTGATTCCTTTGTGATAATAAAATTTGTGCATCATTTTGTTGTTTCTTCCTGGGATAAACATCTTGGAATCTGCTAATGTAACTGGAAATTGAAGATGCTTTCTAACAAATTGTTCAACGAGCCAATCAAGATTTTTTTCATATCACGCTGAAAGTACATGCTCATGGACAATTTTTAAAGCATCGGTTAGAAATGCCAATAACTGAAGCAAAGCCCTTTTCTGTTTGCTCACTCATAAGTTTGAGACTTGATGAGCAATTATTGTTTCATCATGTACTCTTTCGCAAAACATAGCTACCAACTAACAGCTTTATCCAAATGCTACCCCAATTCTTAAGGACTATGTCTAGCAAATGCAACATACATGAAGACAAGAGCAACAATCGTAATAGATTCACTGATAATTTACAGACGAAAAGTCTGCATAGCATAGAGCAACACTCATAAGAAATCCACTGATAATTTACAGACGCAAAGTCTGCATTTCAGAACCCCAAGTCACTAACTTAGCATCCTTGAAGAATTCCATCTCTTGCTGTAAGTAGGGAAATAGTACTTTGATTTTCAGTATAATTGAAGGGGTGATCTTCCTCCACAATCTTTATCCTTGAAGAATTCCATCTCTTGGTGTAAGTAGGGAAGCAGTACTTTGATTTTCAGCATAATTGAAGGGGTGATCTTCCTCCACAACCTTTACTTCATCTCTCCTACCATTCAGAAGTGGATTATCTTCTTCCGTAGAAGTCCATCCATGAAAATCTTCCCTGACAGGGGTAATGTTTTCTTTGGAGCTTCTTCCTGATATCTTCAACATCTCGGTATAGCTAAAACTATCCCAAGATTGCAGATCCTCTCTTTTCTTGCCAGACTTGGAACTACCATTCTCAAAATTGTTTTGCGAGGTCTCAACTTTTTGGACAAATTTTGCTTCATCTGGGGTGAGTTGATTTTCCTGACAATCGTGCTCATTAAACTGAGAGTTACTTCTTTCAAATGTCCCACATGATGATTCTTGGAGAATGCCTTGTGCTGATGAAGACCTGTGGGCAAAGCTTCCAAATCCTTGAATCCCTCTAGTTAGCTTTCTAGCTTTCTCCCTTTCTTCTTTCAGAAGTGGTCCTTTCTCAAGCAGTTTCATTATTTTCTCTGATTTCTTTCTTAAAGCAAGGCCCCAGTTGAATCTGCACATCCGTTTAAGACATCTTATGACAGAAAACAGAACTTAAAGGTAAAGTAAATGCGTTTATCCGATAATACAAGAAAAGAAACAGGAAGGCATAGTTACAAAATTCCTGACCCTTTCTCATCTATATACTGAAAGCTATCCATTTCTCTGATAACATCTCTGTCAATCTGAAACTCCCCTGCCGCACTCTCAGGTCCATGAGTCAACATGTGTTCTAGTACAATAAGGGAGTTGTAAGAAACCCTCCAACTCTTTCTATCAAATCTTGAGAATCTGATATAACACAAAAGAAAAGAAAATACAATACATAAACATCTAATACCTTGGTAAGTGACAGAAAACAGACATACAGAGTAAAGCAGCGGCGATCAGAAGAACCATAGAACCAGAAATGACAAACCTCTTGTGCAGAATCTCCACAATCCTCCAATAGTCATCAAGTTCGAAAGCAGCCCGCGAAATCGATCCCAGAATACGTGTATCTGGTGCCCACGGATTCCCATTTGTAGCTTCTTCAGTCAACCTTCACATATTAAATCAAGCAAGGTCGAGGAACATAACTCAGATCAAAAACCACAAGCCGTAGATTTCCATGTTGGAGACAGAACATACACCAGACATAAAGTTTAAATCTTTTACACATGAAAGTTACAAAATAAAACATTTATCAGAAAACTCACAGTTCTGCAGGTGTAACATCTGTGAGAGCCAATCTAGCGCTCTTGATCTTTTCCTTGAGAAAGAACGAAGCTTGCTTCTTGAATTCACGGAAAGAAATGGGACCCGTGTTGTAGTTGTTACTGTTGTTCTTGCTTAAGGTAGACATGTTTGAAAAGATTTCTGAGATGAAGAGTCGAAGTCTAGAAAAGCCAGAGGAGGAAAATCTTGTCTTGAGATTTATCAAGCTCGGATTTATTGTACATTATCAAATTAAAAGCAAAGCCTAACTAATCCACACACCACGCCAGGATATGTGGCATGACAAAGCATAAGGCGACCAATTTAACACCTACTATATATACTAGGCCCCTCCTTTTACGTCAATAGTAATTGAATGTGACACAAAATATTAGATTAATGTCACCAGGACAAGGTTAGACACATTCAACCAAATTATGGCATATGAAAGTTTCAACTTCTCATTTATTTTTGTTAAGATTTGCAATGAAACAGTTACGGAGTTCAATTCAACGGCGATATATTCAACATCTTTTTGGTTAAACCAAAGCTTTTATCGGAGCAACATCTGATCTCTAGAGTACGGACGCTGTGGGGCCAGCCAAAGGAGCTGTTTTTTTTTTTTTTTTGAAAGCAGCCAAAGGCGTTGTTCGAATTTGAATTTCTATCTCTGGGTCCACTCTCGGATTCACTAGTTCCAGTTTTAAGTAGAAATCCCTCTTTACAAACACGTTTATGAGAATTTAAATGATGGAAAATTAAAAAACAAAAACTCACAAACTCGCGTCGTTTTAATGTAATGTGGTGAAGATATAAAAGGGGAAAAAGAGCAACTCTTATATCATGTGTGTTATTGTTTAATGCCTTAGGCTATGTTTAATGTAATGTGGTGAAGATATAAAAGGAGAAAAAGAGCAACTCTTATATAAGTTGTGTTATTGTTGAATGCCTTAAGGTTATGTTTAGTTGAACATAATTTTTTTAATGAAATGAATTGGATTTGGAACGAAATGATTTATAATAAAATAAAGTATATACAGATGTAATATTAAAAAATTATTATTTCGGAGGGATAAAAGTATCCATAATATAATATTATAAAATATTATTTAGATAAAAAGTTTATGATGTAATATAATGTAAAGTTTTTTATTATTTTATATTCCACCGTAGACTTTCAAAATCTTAAGTTTTTTCATTTTTACTATTTAGGATATAATATAAAACTCTCATTTTCTATTTAAATCACATTCTATTTTATAATAAACCTTCCTTGAATGATATTTTATTTCACTTTATTTTATTAATAAACCCAATTAAATATAGACTTAAAAGGAAAGGAAAAATAGAATTATGATTGCCGGTGTTTGAGTTAAGAGCTTCAAAAAATCAAAATGACGTGTGTGATCCAACAATAAAAGTAAAATAATTGGTAGAATTACTGGCAGCATGTCGACGACTTCTTCAGAGGTGGTGGGTTAGTTAAGGTCCTGGCGGTCGTATGTCGCCACTTCTTGCAATTTGGTCGGCAGATTATAGTGAACATCTTTCTGATCGCTGACGAGGAGTTGCAAACAGTGACGACGGATTGACTTTAACTAAAAATTTTAAATCATTTTAAAATAAAAACTTATAAATTTAAAAATAAAGATAATTTCATAGGTACTTTTAAATTTAAAAATAAAGATAATTTCATAGGTGTTCATAACAAAGATACTTTCATAAGTAAGATATAATATAAGCATTTTTAATGCTAAAAATTTTAATTTAAGTTAAACCTATAATTTATATTTTTAAAATTTTTATTAATTATATAAAATATAAATAAGTTATTTGATCACTTATTAAAATAAAATAAAAATAATAAAGTTTTTAGATAAATATGTAATATTAAAATATAAAATTATATTTTATAATAAAATTAAAATAGATAAATAATTATAAAAATCCATAATTTTGATAAGATACTACATTATATAAATATTAATTTATCTTAAATAAAAATTGGACAATAATTATAAATTACTTATAAATATTTGATATTTTTTTGTATAACCCAAACTTGATACTTAAATTTTTTTGTTCTAACTTTCAAACACAAATACGGTATATAAATTTCAAACCCTTAAATTTTTAGATTTAATCCATTTAAATAAATAAGTTAGATCAATTTATAAACAGCTAATTAAAATCAAAATAATAAAAGCTTAGGGAAACTTTCCATATTATTCTCAACTTAAAATCTTAACCCTAATTACTATAAAAAATAATTTGCTTTTTACATTTTTATAGTTTGCATATCCATGTATTTTTTTTTTGTACTTTTCACACTAATTATAAGTTATTTTTCATTGAAATTTGTTTGAATTCAAGTCGATAGCTAATATTCTTACAATGTTAACTAAAAATTTTGATAGAAATTTATCTTATCAACACTGAGATTTTTAATATTTTTATTTTTTCAAAGAATATTAAGATTTTATAACATTTAAAAAAAAATGTCTTCAGTGAGAGAAGCTCCTATTTCTCTCTACACTTGCATTGCTTTTCTACTACCCCTGGCTAATCTTGAAAGTTTAGCTAAGGTTGATTAGGTCTTAGGCTAGGCTTGGGTTCGGTCTACCAGGCCCGGTCTAGCCTGAAGCCTAAAAATTGTAGGTCTAGCTAGGCTGAGTTAGGTTTCGGGTTGTCAGGGCCCGATCAAACCTAGGACTTGGAGACCTAACCTGGCCTCGTCCATTCCCATTTCCATCCTTCCTCCTAACTCCATCTATTCATCGTCGAACTGTTCCCTCTTTTTAGTTCCTCTCCCCTTGGCTTCCTCACTCTTTCTTTTAGCTTTCCCATTTAAGCTTGCTCCTCTATGTTATTTATGCTATTCTACTTTACTTTCCATTTTTTGAGACATGTCAATTTCACAAAAAACTTTCCTACTTCTATCCCTTGTCTCTCCCGCTAACCCAACTTTATCCCTTCCAATAACTACTTCACATCAAGCACTAATTAAGCCCTTTGCTCCTTTAGAAGGCCTTTTTGGGTAGATTTATCCCAATCCCTTTTCTTCAAAACATAGCTGGCTATAAGTAGTGGGAGATACCTGTTCTAACACTAAGCTTTAATTTTGTTTGCCTGCCAAGCTATAGGGGCACCAAATTGTTTTACTCCCTCTTGAAATCTTAAAAGAAAGGGCTACAAGATCAGATTATATTCTTATTGGATTCTCTATAGACATGAGACCATGTTATGAAATCTTGGTCATTTATAAAATGGAAGCTCTTTGGTCTCTCTAAAATCATGGTTAATAAGGAGAACATCTTCTTTTTTAAGTTTGTTAGTTCCTCTCTTGCTATAGAGGTGATGGAATCTAGATCATGAACACAACAAACCACTTGTGCTATAAAACTGGTGCTTAGGTGTGAGCTTGGAGGACATCAAGTTCAACTGCATTCTTATTTGGATGTGTATATACAAGGTCCCTCTAGAGTATTGGAAAATGAAAGGCTTAAGCTACATTCTAGCTATGGTGGTAAGTTGTTATGCCTTGGTGAGGCCATAAATGGTGTTAAACGCAGCAACTTTGCTAGAATTTGTATTTTAGTGGAAGCTTTAAGGGATCTTCCAAAGGAAATTCCTATATTGAGATTGACTGAAAATTATAAGTTAGTTAAGGATTTGGTTAAAGTCTTGTATGTAAGGAAACATACCTCATAAGCTTCATAGAACGTTTAGAAGCCTATATATAGAGACTTTGAATCAAGTGACTTCCATGAACTTATGGGACAAACTGACTTTGGTTCATATCAAAGTAAATCTTAATGCCCTTCCACTCTTCCTTCTACTATCACTGATATTGTCACTGCATCATATCACCACTCTAAGGAGATAGGTAACTTATCAAACCCTTTGAACAAAACTAATGTAATGAAAGAACTTAGCTTCACTACTAATCAAGAGAAGAAAAATCCTACGAAGGAGCTTCAAAAAAGATTAATTCTAAAATGAAAAACTTGGAGCCTTATGTGGTTAATTACTCATAAAATCTTGATAACCCACTATCTCTAAGTCTATATGAATTCAAAATTATTCGAAGAACCATATCAAATAGGAAGAAGAAGGAGACATGACTATTATTGTTTGGAATGTTAAGGGGATTAACTCCCCTTATAAGTAGCTTACACTTAGGAATTTTATTTGGACAATAAGTTGTACATTATTAGCATTTTGAAAACTAGGGTGAAGATAGATAACTATAAGAATCTCTTTAGAAATTAGTGGAGAATGATTACCAATCACTCATGTTATTATAATGGTAGAACCATAGTGTTTATACGGTGCTGGGAAGATTGAGATCCTCAAGACCTCGATTATGGATTAGATGATCTATTTGATAGTTAAGCTGAAGCAAGAGCACCTAACTAAGCACATCTCTTTCATCTATGCATATAACCTATATTTTCAAAGTTCTATTCTTTAAACTAAACCGAGGGAATTATCTTCAAGAATTAAAGCACTATGGATATAACTTGATGATTTCAAAACTATGTTTCACCTAACAAAATTTAAGCAAAATAATTTTATTAGAAATTAAAGCAATGATTTGAGGAACTATGCTTATGAAATTTAGGTTAGAGACTTACTATTGAGTGGCAATTTCTACACTTGGGGTAATAAATAGAGGGAAACTGGTTTTTACAGAAAAAACTAAATAGGGGTCTAGCCAATATAGAGTGGTTTTAAACTTTACTATATAGCAAAACCAACTTCTTTAATCCATTCTTCTCTAACCATTCTCTTTTCTTAACTCATCTTTCAAGTTCAAATTTCATACCAAAATTTCCTTTTAGATTCAACAATTACTTGGCTGATATGAAGGGTTCTAATGAAGTTATTTTAAGAGGCTTAAATTCCATTTTCTAGAGCTTTAGATATTTCATTTGTGTTAGGAAGCTTTGTATTATAAAAGGAGAAGATAGGAATACTCATCATCTTCTAAAACTGCCAGGGAAGAGCACAATAAGACTTAAGTTGAAGTTTACTCTAATCCTAGATGTTTATAACTTTATGATATCATTCCCTTATGAAACAAAGGTTAAGCATCTTTTGGCCAAAGGAGGATAAAAAACTCTTTTTTTTTCTACATATCTGTCATCTCAAGGAAGGCCTCTAATAGAAAAGATTCATTATTGAAAGACTCAATTTTATTATTAACTTAGGATGAACTCTTAAAGGAAGTAGGTGAGTTATTTTGAAAGTCCTTAGAAGATCCAACTTCCACTAACTCATCTGTCCCTCCTATTAAATAAATAATCTAATATCACCTTTTTCCTCAAGAAATACATCTTCTCTTTAAAATTTTTATAGTTGAAGATATATAAAGAATTTTGCATTCCCTCAAACTATAAAAAGCTCTTGGTCTTGATGGATTAAATGCCAACTTTTATCATAAAACATGGTCACATATAAAGAGATTAGTCACTGGTGTTGTTTTTGAATTCTTTAGGAAAAGAAAATTGCTAAAGGAGTTTAATGGAACTTCTATCTACCTTATTCCTAAGGGCCCAAGGAAACATATTATGAGGGATTTTTAACCCATAGTATGTTGCAACACTATATACATCCAAACTTTTGGCTGATAGACTAAATTTGATCATAAATGCTCACATTAATCCCTCTTAAAGAGCATATATTGTTGATAGACATATTGGATAAAATATCACTCTATCTCAAGAGTTACTTAAACACTATAATAGGAAGAGAAGTAGTAGGAATTGTGCCCCCAAGTTTGATTTTTAAAAAGCTATTAACTTTATAAATTAGAGCTTCATTCTAAACACACTCAAAGTATACAATTTCCTTTTAGTATTTATTAAGTTAATTAAACAATCCCTAAATATAGTATCTTAAAATATATTAAGGAATGGTGAGCCTTTTAGGCTTATTAGGGGTGCCAGGGTACTCAAGTAGGGGGATCCTCTATCCTTTACCTTTTTGCTTTAAGAATGGAGGTGTTAACTAAGCTTCTTAAAGGAGTGGTGGAGAGGGATAGGCACTTCAAGTTTCATTCCAAATGTAGCAAGTTGAAGATCATAAGACTCATATTTTTAGATAATTTATTCTTTAAGTTCCTTCTCTACTTTCACAATTTCCTTAAACCTTTTTAGTAAGATATCATGTTTATCTATAAATACAGAGAAAAATAGATTATACATTTCCTTAAGTGCACAACGTCAAACAGCTTAGTACTTGTATCTAATAGGTGTCCAACATTTGAAACTCCTTCTAACATACTTACGCATTCCAATTTATTCTAATGAACCCTAACTCTTTGACTTCAAGCCATTAATTGAGAAAATCCAAAATAAAATCACCATTTGGAGTGCTAAAAGTCTATCTATCATCGGGAGAGCTTAGTTAAATAATTATGTACAAAACTCATTATATGTGTATTAGGCTTCACATATTGTTCGCCCCTCCAACATTGATAAGTCTATAGATAGAAGATTCCTTTGATCAAATAATCATGCAAAAATATCTGTGGAAAAAATTAAATGACTAGAGCTATCTATTTGAAAGATTAAGGTAACTAGGATTCTTACCATTAAAATTCACAAATAAAGTATTATTAGAAAAAAACAATATAGAAGTCTTTCAAAGACAAGAAGGCTTTTTGGGTCAGGTAGGTCTATGCCCACTATAACAAGGACAACATCTTCTAGTAACTCCCTCTAGCTCACAATACCTCCTAGAAAGTGAAACACTTAATCAAAAGCAGGGAAACATTCAAAATGGAATTTTATTGTATGATAGGCAATGGCTATTGCTCCTCCTTTTGGTTTGAAATATGTTCCTTATATGGCCATTTATATAGAGTGGTTGAGCTAGCTCCACTAAAACCAGACTTCCACACCAATGCAACAGTTAATAAGGTCCTTTCTAATTAAGATTTCATTTTAAATCTACTACCAGGATCTAATCTAGCTATATTTTTGTACAACTTCAATTTGGATCCTAGAAAAGAGGATATTATCTGTTGGAAATGCACTCTTTTAGGCGAGTTCTCAAATTTATCTTATAGAATTTGCTTTAGGACCTCAACCCCTAGAGCTATATAATATAAACTAGTTTGCATTAAGCATGGACTCCCATGTGCTTCCCTCACTCTCTAGCTAGTAGTTAGAGGTAGGTTGATTACCTAAGCTAGATTAGCTAAATTATTAACTATTTATAATTGTTGCACACTTTGTAAGCAAGAAAAAGTCCTTAAATTATTTAATTTTTATTTTTACTTACAATAGACACGCTTGGAAAGATATCTTATACTTGCACAATATGGAAAATTCTCATAAGGACTGGTTAGAGAGATTATAAAATAGAACAGTCAGGTAAAGTACATAATTGAGGGGACAAATGGATATATGGAATTATTCTAATCTATCTAGTTACTAGTACATAGGATGAGGGCAACACAAAGATCTTTCCATGTCCATCTATATAAAAAGAGATCTTTCAAAAAGGGCTTATTAAGAACATCAAGACTCCTCTACTTCTATTCAAGAATAAACACATATGTACCACTTTCACAAGTGTTGATTGAAACCTCCTCTAAACTCATCTTTTTGTATTAATTTCAATTTGACTTCTACTATGTAACATCCTGGTGTAATAAGAAAAGCCATTTGTTGGTTTTCAAGTTTTGAACAACATGTACCTTTGTATATTGATGCCCTTTAAGGCTTTAATACATTTACATTTCTAAAAAAAAAGAACAGATTTTATACTTTAATGTTATGCTAACTAGATAAATGCTTCAACTTGATGTCATAGGCAAAGGCATTTATGATAAAGTTAATAATTACATATAATTATCAAAAAATTAAAATATTTTTATTGAACTAAATAAATTATTTAATAATTGAAACAAAATGAGTAAATTTAGAATGTGATGTTGCTCTAGTCTATACCATATACAGATCAACATTTTGTTTCAAAATGTCTTGATAATACATCTATCAAAGTAGAAAGTAACATCTTTGAGATAGCAGTAGAATGTACCTTACATAAGAAAGGTATATTTTCTATCCAAATGTTTTCATGTTTGAAAAAATGTTTCATAATAGTTAGAACATGACATTTAGATTCATTTTAATTCCTCAACCTTTTCTATTCATACCAAAAGCATATGTTTTCTTTTGACAAACCAAATAATTTTAAACTTATGATTTTAGGCTATTAGAAGAACCTTTGAAGAAAAGGATGGTGTTTATATGTGATTAAAATTACATTAACCAATTTCAAATTCTGTAAAAGAAATATCTATATAAGTACATATGTAAAACACTTGTAATTAAAAGCTCAAGAAGTAGGAGTATGGTAGTAACTAGCATTATTATATTTACTATGTAGGTTAGTAATTGCATATTGATGTTATTATATATACTATATAGGTTTCGTTTAACTTATGGAGCCCAAAAATTGATGAGCAACATGCTACATGAATTTTAGGGAAGCTTAAGTAAACACCAAATTTGTAACATCCCCTTATTTATGGGAAGGGTATTTTGGTAAATTGGATCGGTTTAGGATTATTGAAAGTTTTTTTGACATATTCATGCATTCATATATGCACATGAATAATAAATAGTGAATTTTTGCACATAAAATGATTGTACATGCATTCATGACATATTTTCGGTTTTAATTGTGAATAATTGTGTGTAATAGAAATGTGCTTTGTGTGATTGACAATTGGAATTGGAGAGCGTTATTAGGGTTTTTACATTTTTAGAAAATTATAGGAATTTTTTGAAATTATTTCCGGACCCGAAAAATTGTCAAATCACAGTTAGGGGTCATCCGGTAGTGAAATTTGTTGTCTAATGGCACTGGAAACTTAGGCATATGAAATTAAGAATTTTTGGAAGTGAGCCATTGGAAATTGGAGAGAAAT